>OX638313.1:41942744-42542744 GCA_951812415.1 Beris morrisii | reverse complement strand
GCCCGGTGTCAAGTCCCAGTGAATGGCACTTTGAGATTTTTTCTACATTCGGATGTTCATTCTGGCTGTGCTTAATGGTATCACACAGAATGGATATGGTCGCATGAAGTCAGCTTCTGAACCTTTCCTAGCCATTAAGTCGGCCATATCATTACCTTCATAGCCGCTGTGTCCCGGAATCCAAATGAGGTTAACTCTGTTCTTATTTCCGAGTTCAATCAGGTATTGGAGGCAATTCCAAACAAGTTTGGAGTAGATTTGAACGGACTGAAGTGCCATTATTGCTGCCTTGCTGTCTGAGAGAATATACACAGTGCGACAAATAAGTTTCGATACTGGCCATGGAAAACATTATTAAAAGAAAAAATCTGGATATTATTAATTTTTTTTATTCAAAATATTGTCCTCCAGTTTCAATACACTTGTAACAGCGATTCAACAGTGATTCTAATGCGTGTTCTAGCTCATTTTATGGAATTGCCTCTAGTGCTCGTGTTGTGGCTGTTTTGATGGTCGAAATATCATTAAAAAAACATCCTTTCAACTTGAATTTCAATTTTGGGAATAGGGAGATCTCGCATGGGGCCAAATCAGGTGAATGCAGTGGATGATTCAACACACAGACGTGATTCCGACCCAAAAATTTACGAACAATGAGTGAGGTGTGACTCGGTGCATTATCGTGCAAAAACAACAGTTCTCTGGATCACGATATTCGGGTCGAATACGACGAATTCTGGCCATCACACGCTTCAAAAGTTTTGTTTGGCCAGTTGGAATGAATTCCCTTTGGACAATTCCTTTGCTATCGAAGAATGTAATGAGCATAGTTTTGATTTTTGATGGAACTTTTCAACATCGACTATAAAAGTTGTTTTGGGAGAACTGTCATAACTTTGCTATCTATCAACCAATTTAAATAAAATTGGTATTATCGGGAAGAGGAGTGTCACAGCTTTCAAACGCTGGTCTGTACACATAGATGGTCCTACCAGTTACTCAGATATGGTTCGAGTCTCGGAACTTATTTGTTGCACTGTGTATATTTGTTGGTTTTTGTAGCCCCGTCTGATATTTTCGCTAATACATAGTTCAATAGCATGAGTCTCCGCCTGAAAAACAATGGATGTTATGTGCATGCTACAGTAGAATTTGACATTTGGGCGCACTCCATAAACTCCTGCTCCTACAGCTGGATCTGTTTTGGATCCGTCTGTGTACCAGATTATGGATTCTGCTTTTGGCCCAATCCTCCCTTTCAGGTAGGAGAAGTTTGAATGGCCTTGTGAAATTAAATTTTGGTACCATTGAATCAGAAAGAGGTATCGCTAGTATCGGGTCCTTGTTGAGTCCCGCGGAAAGAGTTGGTCAAGCTGTTTTCCACTCTGACTCGTCCTCCGAGCTCAAAAGTTTGTATGGGGTGAACCTAGCTTCTTTCTGTATTTCTAAGTGTAGAGGTGCTACGTTGAGAAGCACCTCTAAGGCGGCTGTGGTGCGCATCGCCCAGTAATACCCAGGCATGCCAGTCTCTGTAATTCAGTCAGCTTAAGCTGAGCAGTTTTCTGCTTTGTTTTCTTCCACCAGACGGATGCCGCGTAAGTTATAATAGGCCTAGCAACGACGGTATACATCCAGTAGGTTAGTTTTGGATACAGTCCCCAGTTTTGGCTGCAGCTAAGTCAGACGCTGATAACAATTTCTTACACTTCCGTAGAATACCAAGGCGTTTGGAAGCATCAATTGCGCCATCAAAGATGTGTTGGCTCCAATTTAGGTGGTTGTTGAGTTTTACGCCTAGTAATTTAAAGTCAGCAGAAGGAGAAATTTGTATATATTTGAGACTGACATCGGAACATCTCGTTTAAGGGATATATGACGGAACTACGTTTTGGAGGCATTGAACTCTACTCTATTTTTCTCGCCCCAGTCTAAAATAAGATTGGGGTCTGAGTTCAATGAAGTCGAACGTGCTTCTGCAGCAGAGTCGACATTAAAGACATTGTCCAGTGTACTATTGTGGTGGCGCTGGTCAAAATTATTTTTTCTCTTTAACTGAGTTAGTTTTTCGCCACTGTCGATTCGATATTTTTTGTTCAACTTCGATGTTTATTTTTTATTAATCGAAGTTGGCATGTTTTTGTAGTTTTGCAATTTATTTTTTTATTTTTCATCAGATCATATTTATCTACTCTCAGAAACGCACGTCAGTAATAAAGTTTCATTTTAAATTTGATTAATAAAGAATTGTTCAGCTTTTAATTTTTACATCTTAATGAACCAAACTATGTAACTGTGTAATTTTTAACATCAATTTCAATAGTTGCAAATTGAGACCTCAAATTTAATCTACTATAATTATCGTTAATTTATTTGACTTAAATTAATTAAAATTAAAATCTTTAAAATGTTATAATAAATGTGATTAATAAATTTACACTTAAAAGAATTTTAAATCAACATTTTAAAGAACTAAACAAGAAGAGTTTTGAATCAACCGGTTCTTCAGCTCCAACATTTAATTAATGCAATCAAGATTGCAACGATAAGGATCATCATCATCTATTAGATACATCGTTGATCCCCTACACTATCACCTTAAAAACTGTGAATTAGATTGAGAGTTGACTACAAAAGGTCGTTAATAAAGATGAGAAATAGAGTGGGAGATAGAACTGATAGAACATGGGGTACGCCGGAATCAATTGGAAAGGAGGAAGAAGTAATTCCGTCTAATACAAATCGTAGAGTTGTTTGCAGAGAAAACTCTCAATCCATTTAAGAACCCTCACCCTCTACACTCCCATCTTCTGCTAGGGGTCAACCACAGAGTAAGTACTAATAGAGAGACAACTCTCTAACATTGTCTGATCCGTTACTTGTGGGCAATGAAAGCGACTTTGGGGGAAGTGTAAGGAGGTTACTGTTTTCGTACTTGAAAGCTTTCTTCAATGCGAACGATTCCCCTACCCTGATATTTTAAATTTTCGTTTAACGACTACTAGACCTCAAAATTTCACGCCATGCGTGTTCGAATGCGAGTATCTCACAATTGAAATTTTTTAAGTGGGTAGACAGGGTAGAGTGGTGACTTTTTAGAGACTGCGGATAAGATGGAGGAAAGGGGAGGGAGCATGAGCAACCGCTTACAAAAGAAAGTTGAAACTTGGAACTTATGTAGATTTTTGACTGTGGAGCCATTTGAAAAAAAATATATAAAATATTGTTCAGGCTCGAAAGGTATATAACGCAAATCATGGAGCCACAGATAAAAAAAAGGTAATTATTATTTTTCGTTTAGCTATGACCAAAAACTCCAAAAACGCTTGTCCGTTCGTTTGTTGGCAGGATAGCTCAGGAGCAGATGACAGTCACATTTTTTCAAGTTCGTTAAGGGGCGATATCATTTCACTCCTTCCAGTACCTCTTATACCAAAGTCCCTAAAATAGGTATTAACGATTCTTCAAGTTAGGAGCTTAACATCATGCACACATAAATGTTTCAATATTTGCACTTAAAAAACAGAATATCAGGCAAATCGAACGAAAAATTACTGTTACAGAATTCGCTAACAGGATACAGGAAGTCAAAATTATGAAGTAAATTCAGACTTGTTTTTTTAAAGAATATTTAAATATGACGAATGTTAATGACGAACAAACAAAATACGTAGGTATATAGGTACTAATAGCGAATACCTTATTAGATGAATGTATGAATTTATAATAATTAAAGGTTAGTGAAGAGCAAAAATAATGAGATATCGATACATATCTATTATACTCGTATTTGTTTGTACTATTATAATATCTTACATAATACAATAATAAAATGAACTAATATAGGTAGTTGGATACATTGGTGAAAATACGTGTAATTTTAAAAGAACAAGTTCACAAAAATCAAAAAACGTGTTGTTTTTTATACCTCGTTTTAATACTCATATGCGTAAAAAATAAAATTTCTGTTTGCATGTACGAGCATGATTGAAATTTATGAATATTAGTAAAATATTGAATGGGGCTTAAATCTTATTCGTGTTCACACCGGATACTACCACACTATTCCGTTCATGAAATAAACTCGCAGGAATTTGACCTGGTTTAAATAAAAACCGATATAAATATTTTTTATTATATCTGGTGAGAGAACTTATTAATCTTATATGTATTTTCGTGAGTACGTAACGTGAAATATGCCATATGAACATTACTAACGCACAAAAACCGCGGCTACAACAATATATATAGAAATAAAAACCAATTACAAAATGACATAAAAGTCTATTAAACGGAAATCAGTAAACATTCCAATTCTAATGAGATTACTGCACCACGTAATATCAACCATTTAAAAAAAAAATCTGCCAATGGTCTGGGCGAAACTTTGTTATATTCGGTTCAAAGTTCGGGAGCGGTCAAAGTCGGAATATATCATGAGTTGTTCGAAATTATGAGGTTTCTTGGAAAGTTAGTTTTGTTCTTAAAAAAAAAATTATTTAAAATATGGATTTTTAGCCGATTAAACATTGGAAAAGCCCGTGTAGACTATTCAAATTTCTGTATATTATGTACACTAAAAGCCCATAGAAGTAAAAACGAATTTGCTGCCCTATCAGAATTAAGCGATATGACGAATTGTTAAAACGTACATAAAGCCATTAATTCCACTTGGGGTTTGAATTTCGAAAAAATTGTGAAACAGGTTTTTAGGTGATTTCATAAGAAGAAAGATTTTGAAAAATTTGTTAAAACGTAAGCAAACCCTTGGTTTTTGAAATTCGAAAAATCGTGAAATTGGTTTTTAGGTCATTACATCAAATGCCGTAGTAACCAATTTTATATCTCATCAGAACTAAGGGATGGAAAAATTGTGAAAACATATGCAAACCCTTTGAGGGTTGAATATCAAAAAATTGAGAAATGGGTTTGTATGCGATTACATAAAAAGTCTGTGGAAGTGAAAAGCGATCTAATATCTCATGAAAGCTAAGCAATATATCGAAGCTTTGAAAAGCATACAACCTCTTTACACCCCCTAGGATTGAATATCTAAAAATACGCAAATTGACTTTTTGGCGGACTTTTTTAGGAAACCTTAGGAAGTACTTGGGGGTTGAATATCCAAAATTTCTGAAAGGAGTTAATAGATAAATATGAAGACAACACGAGAAAGTGAAAACCAATTCAATTTCTTATCACTTCTAAAAGATATGACGGAATTCCTGAAAACTTGTTCAACCCTTATATATCCTCTTAGAGGCTGAAAAATGAAAAAACTTAAAAGTGAGTTTAAGGCGATTATTACGCAAGCCCATGAAAATGGAAAGATATTCGATATCTGATCAGACCTGAGGGATATGACAGAATTCGTGAAAAAATATAAATATATATATATATATATATATATATTCATATATTTCCACCCACTTAGGGGTCGAATTTCAAAAAATCCTGAAAACGCTTTCTATGTATTTATATGAAGAAGTCTACAATAAAAATGAATTCAATATTTTTAAAGACCTAATAGATATGACGAAAACCGTGAAAATATATGCATTCCATTTTCACTGATCATTTTTTTCGCCCCCTTCCGAACGCCAATAAATATTTAAGTTTTTTTTTTATCTAAATTACTTTTCTAGTTGATTTACATATACGTACCGAGTTTCAACTTTGTAGCATAAGTCGTTCTATAGATAGCAAAAACACCCCCCACCCCCCACCCCGGTACCATACTACCCATATAATAAATTATATTTTTCCAACATGCTACTAATATAGCTGTATCTAAATACCAAGTTTCAGCTTTATATCATTATAGGTTATCGAGATATAAAAATCGAAACCTTTTCCTTTTCACTCTCCCAACCCTCGCCACAAAAATTTTTTTTTCTTCTAGGGGTCTATTTTAAATAAATTAAATTTTTTTTTTAAAAAATCGATCACAATACTGTATTATTAGAAAATAATAAAGTAAAATTAACTTAAATATTTCATACCCTCTTGTTATCCTATAAAATAAAATTTCACCAGAATTAAACTGAAACAACGATGAATGAACTTAACATCATTTAAAATTGTTCCCCTTTTCGGCTAAACTCAAGCTTTTTGAACTAGTGGTTAGTGAAGCTTTTTGGGATGGAAGAGCTTTTACGGCTAGAAATTTCAAATCGAATGTATGAAAAACAAATCAGTAGAGAAAGGCTATGGGTTTGTTTCTCTATTAGATCTTTCTCTATGGGTCAACTTACGATGAAAATTCTACGCATCTATCTTAAACTGTTTTTGTGATATGAAAATTGATTTTTTTAGAAAAATTCTTATCCCTCCCACTTTCATGCTCCACCGCCCCCTTAAAAAATGTTATTTTCAGTAAACTTTATTTATCAATCTTTATACACAAACCGAATTTTATTTTTCTAGTGCTGATGTTGATTCGTAAGATATCGTAACCTAAAATTTTTCAACAAATAAATTTATTTAGTAACAGTTTATTTTTTATCTCAATGTCTCCAGAAGATGTATTCGTGGATGGGTTAGAAGTTGAAAATCCTACTATTATTTAACTTAAAAATGAAATTGATTTTTCCGTTAAAAGAAACGGAAATGCAAATGGCGATTCATTTCAGTTTTGCACTTGGTATTGAACGCACTTTACCCACTCTCGTAGCCAACTTCACAGCGAATGGTCGAACGAAGCGAGCGGAGAAAACCAAAACCAAACGAGCTGTAAACAAATTCAAATCAGACGCTTGAAAGTTACCTGTCACTTCGGTGGTGTATTGTGTGCGCGTCGCGTTTATTTCCTTTCGGTGATTTGGTTACCGGCTACGATTTTAATTCGATTTGTTACCAAGCGATAAGTCGTGGACATTGTTTTCGCAGTTGAGGTGTAAATTGTGCTAAAAGTGCGATCATGACAGCCGTGAACAGCCGCCACCAGAAACTCGAACAACAGGTAAGTTTCGTTTGCCGCTGCAGTCCTAAATGAAAATGAGGTTAGGAAAAACTATTTGCGATAAAGCGTAGGAAATTTAACAAATTAGTTTTGCTGCGTTAATTGTTCAGTGGAGGGAACTAATAAGTTCGAGCTTCAATGATGAATTTGCCGCGCTCCTGCTCTGACGAGCTCATTTCCGATGAAATCGATTTCAATCGATCGCAGGACGATGACACACTTTCCACGAACAATAGTCATGCATTTTTCATCGCCGAAGGACGCGTGGTTCTGGGCACATTGTGTTCGGCATCAAGGTCCCATTCACTCGAGTTGTAGCAGCTCGGAAAGCTGAAAGTACTTTCGCTGTCCGTTACCGATTTCCGCTGTCATCGTAACGTCTCGTGCTCGCCCGCAAACCCTTTTCGTCCTGGTATTGATTTTTTCGTCGAAAATCGCAGTCAAAGTTGCGTGTGACGGATCCTGTCTCGGAACTGTTCGTGGGTCTTGTGTGGTTGTTTGATTGGGGCGAAGGACCTTCGTCGCAGCGAAACTCCCTTTTCAAATATTTTCGTTTGGGACTCGTCCTCTAGGCAACTTTGAATTTGTTGTTGCACGAATGGCAGGGAACTGTAAAGTGCAACGCTTTCGAAGAGTTCTGGTAACTTGTTGGCCGTCGTACTATGCTGTATGAGTCTCCAATTTGGAACAAGGACTGAATTCGATGGCTGACGCTGTCTATTTCCGTTGCATAGGAGAAACCAGAAGGTGTTACGGCTGTCGACTGCAACTTAACTTTTACTCGGAATAACTTTGCCAGTCACTCAATAGTTGGTTCCTTCCGATTTAACGACTCGCAGTTAACGTCGTCCGAACTTAGTTTATACTCAGCCTTTTTCTTCAGAACCTTTTAAATCAGATCATCGATAATTAGATTTATATGTTCATGTTATCTTAAAAAAGGGAAACACATCAATGTAATTTTTTTTACAATAGTCGAAATAGCTGCAGGAATAACTTTATAATTGCATTGAGCTGCGTACACCTATCTGACCGACTAAGTTTGTCCCTTTTTAAATAACTTATCAGCATAAGTCCGACTTCTTTTATACCTTTACGTATTTGGTTATTACCTAATATAGTCGATGTTCATGCGCATATTTTTATAGCCACTCAGAAAACTGTTGAATTCTGCAGGAAATATGGCAATTTTGAGTTGACAAGAAATCGGTTTTCTTTGGCGTTCAACGTGGGCGCTGGTTGTGTTTACTTGTGAAAGATCTGGGTCTTCATAACTAAATAGCTAAGAAACACGAATTTGGTCCATAGTTCTCTGTGGTCATTAAGACCGACGTACCCAACTGAGTGTTTTCATATCTGTGCTGTTTTCCTAATACCTCTTCTACATCCTGTCCAGGGTCAAATTTATGGCTGTACCAGGCCTGCCAATCTCTCCTAACCGCAAGCGGTGCTAGAACTGTGCATCTCATGCAGTACCTTGCCTAATATTGATATGACAGCTCTGTCAAGATGGACCAGTCCATTCCGATCCTACTCATGGGTCCAAAAAATGGATCCTAAAAACAAACACAAAACCCGACGCTAATACTTTGCATCACCTCATACGAGGCCGAACTACTTGCCTCCAGTCAGGAGACAATCGGGCAGTGCAGCAAGTAAATACAAGCCAAAGTACACCTATGCAGCCTTAACCATTAACATCAAGTTTACAGCACTAGAAGATGAATGCCAGCCATAAGCATTCGAAAACATACTAAACATCGAAGAATGTTGGGGTCGTCCTAAAAATGAAGCAGCTGGTATGGCACACGAACGCAACGCTGCGGACAAAGCAAAACTAGTAGAACCTCTATATAGTGACCACCCAAGGGACTGTGCACTTTATTCGATTGGTTAGATTATAAAAATAATTTAACAAAAAAAATCCGTTTCTGATTTACATCGGGACCGTAAAAAATGGCAAGTGGACAAGATAGGAAGGTGGTCACTTCTTCAGGTTCTACTGTAGTAGTAAGCGTTTTTTAGTCTGCTGCGTGTGCGGGTGACCATATGTGGCTGTGCATATAGAGGTCTTGCCCGATAGTTTAGTTGGGCTTCGATCGAAAGGAAATCGTCTTGCATATTCAACTTTTTAGTTTGGACGAATCGAATCGTGTGCGCGCTTACATATAGCTGCATAGTCATTAGCCATTCAACCAAATTATCGGTCGATTAAGAATCGCAAGTCTGCGATCTCTTAATGCGATCGCACAGCCTAGACCTACCTATGTCGGTGATAAAATGGGGAGTAGGGTATTCTGTGGAATGGGAGAGAATAGTCTGAAGTGTAGGTGGACGTTGTTTGAACCTCGATGTTCTCTAGGCTCAGAAATGTTGAAAACCTGTAAGTTTCACTCGGCCCACAAGTTGCAATGGAGATGAAGAGTCACAACTTTGGACCAATTATGACTTCGTATTCTGTCATTAGTCTCACCACCAGAATACGAAAAAATGACTGAACATAGTAACAGTTAACTAATTTTAGTCATAAGAAGAATAGGCACGAAAATATGCTAATGGCAGTAGGTGTTTTTTCTCGTGCCCTTGCGTGAAATGTAGTTTTGTTAAGCACGTCAACTACACTATTCGAAAAAAAACCCATGCACAGGTTTATCCTGACTCTTAGAGATCGGCATATGTTGCTTCGGACTAGGGATGTTCCGAACACCTAAAATCTGTATTTGCGAATACAAATACGAATACGAATATTCATTCATTGTATTCGCAAATACGAATACGATAGTATACACTTGACTCTCGGCAGTCGGGAGTTACACGGCTACGCATGATAAATTGATAAAATTTGTATCAGTCGAGCGACTTGTACCCATTAAACATTTTGTTTTCATTTTGTCATCCTACACGCAGCAGTAACGTTTTGTTTTTTGTGCTTGTTATTTTAGATAATTTCTCGTTGAGATTTGCATTCATTGTTTGCGTAGTGTGTCTAAAATGTCCAAAAAATTGACAAGAATATTAAGATTTGGCAGACATAGCTAGATCATATCTATCAGCTCCACCTACTTCAGTTGCAAGCAAACAATTTTTTAGTAATGCCGGACTTATCTACGTTCTACGATCCGTTACGAACAAGACTGTAGTGAGAAAAAGCAATAAAATTGCTATTTATTAAATTAAAATTGGTTAAATTTTGATTATGAGTATATAATTTCTTTTTAGAATGATTATCTCGTGATTTGATTTCATCAAAGAACATTTTAAATTCACCAAAGAAAATCTTATAATTTTAAGAAGAAAAAAAAAATATAAGAGAAGAAACAATAATAAGCAAAGAATGCGTTTCATTTTTTAATCATCAACAAACAGTTTTTTATTTTTTTTTTTAACTTGTTTAGTATTCGAGTATTTGGTTCGAATTTGCTGAATACGGTTTCAAATACGAATACTTAAAATTTGGCGAATATTCGCTTAAACAAATACGAATACGGTTGTTCGGAACATCCCTACTTCAGACTGCAAAAAAATAAGCACCATGTAGTTCAGACTCCAAGAATTTGTTTGAATTTCCACAGAAAACTACGTTTAAGAAGGGGGAGGGGCCCAATCCAAACTACTCATAACCAGTGTTGCCAAGTATTTTTCTTGGTCGAGAACTAAAATATGAAATTTTGAGCGTTAATTCGAACTTAAAGGCACTAAAATTTTATTTTTTGATATCAATAGCATGAGTATTGAAATAACGCGCAAGCGGTAAAACTAATTTTTGTCCGCTGAGACGACATTTTCAAATTAAACGCTGAAAGCACTAACATAGCCTTGGCTAATAAACCCATGGTGTGAAGCAGAGGACACCGTTTTGTTACTTTAACTCATTTAACCGTTGAAGTCTGATGAAATGAGTCCTTTCGGAGTTCATGTTTAAGATCAGCTGTTATCAGAAAAGGGTTGGTTTAGTTGGTTGATTTATGTGGCAGCACCGTTCCACCTAGACAGTGGCCAATTAGAAAAAGTTCGTGTTTTTAATGCCAGAATTCGCTTATTCCGGCTACTAAGTATTTAGACGACTAGAGATCTGTTTTGTTAAGATTGTTGTTAAGATATAGGAGAATTGATGCGTTATACGTTATACCCATTAAGGCAGGCGTCCACTATAGGCGGGCCGCATAGCACCGGTGCGGCGAGCATTTACAGCAATGTATGGCAGGCGGATTTTTGCGATGTGGCCCGTCCGCCCTAGTGGACGCCTGCCTTTATAGTGCTTCGTGCATGAAATCGGGCATTTGCTTCAATGTCCGATAGCCTTCTCGGATCCCTAGTATCTCATACCATGATTTCACATTTCTTATACCAACGATCGTAGTCCCATCAGCCTTCGGTAAGAATGTCAAATTAATTATTAAAAAATAATATTTTTTTTAACAAAAACTTAAAGAATGACCTCCATGAACTTTATGATGTCTCGATGAATGTGAAAGAAAGCAAGGCCAGTGAGAGATTGCTGAGAGTTGTGAAACAACTACAGAGAGTGCAAATAAAATTGTAAGAAATTCGTTTATATCGGGTTGAAGACATTGGCGGCCGGAATCAAATAAATATTAGGCGCAACGCTTTATTGTTAATAATTAAATACAGTGGAACTTTGATATAATGAATCGTCAAGGGACCACAAAATTCATTCGTGTGCATTTGTGCGTCAATTTTTCATCGTTTAAGATAAAAAATTTAAATTTTGTTTCCCAATTTGGTTGCATATAGAATTGGTACAAAGAAAATCGATTTAGTCCTTCGTGTAGCTCCCACACAATGAGTAATTTTTTTTAAGCGATTAAATTCAAAATGGCGGCTGTGCAGCGTTTTTGCGATGACGTCTCCGTTTTTCCAGGGTCCATGGCCGGACACCTTGTGCCTGTAATTTTTGAATTATGATAAGCTAATAAATTTATTTCACCACAAGAGTACGTAGGATTTTTTTTCGATATTTTGATTTTTAGCCAAATGGCGCACTTCTAAAGTGAAAAGTCTGAAATATGCCTACAAAATCGTCAGAAAATTGTTAATAACAAATGGACTATGCAATATAAAAAAAAAATCCTACGTACTCTGATGGACAATATAGTTTTAAAGATATATTCAAAATTTCAAGTGAATCGGTTGAAAATTGTCCGAGTTTCCGGCCAGCTTGAGATAAACGCGTTTGAAGTTTTGAGTAGTAGAAAATCATGAATAATTTTGCAGGCGGCCTTGTACTAAAATTCGAAAACCGAGACCTTAGAGACTTTTTTCGGCCATAATCTTTTGGGACAGCATTTTTGAGGTCCTAATGGACCATTTAAAATAAAAAAAAAACGATTTTTCGAAAACTCTTAGAGTGGCGTAACCCCTTAAGGGGAGCAAACCTTTTAGACGCCCGAAAATGAGCCATTTTTCATGATTTTACTTTATTATTTCAATAATACAGTATTGTTATCGATTTTTAAAAAAAAAAAATTTGCTACCCTCAAAATTTTTTTTTTCACGTTTCATGACGAGTAGACGCGAAAAAAGCAAAAAAAATTTCAGTTCGTCTGTCCGCCGTACGTCGACCGCTGTACGCAAAATCGTTTGAAGGCTCGTAGCTCCCAAACCCTTTGAGCTTTTAAATTGAAATTTTTTTTATGAATAGACTGGGTAGGCCCCTTGAAGTGGCCATATTTGGAGGGGTGGGGGTGTGAGTGGGGAGGAGGGGGAAGTGTCTTAGACGAAAAATTTTGGTTTCTAGATCTCAGCAACCGCTTATGCTAGGAGGCTGAAATTTGAAATTTATATAGAGCTTCAGTAGTAGACCCATTTGCAAAAAAATTGCCAATATAGGTGAAGGGGTTTGGGAGTGGGGGGAAAAATAATGCGTCCGAAACGCAAAAAAGGTGAGATCGACATTTTCTAAAATCCATATCTCCTAAACGGTCAATGTCACAAAATTGAAACTTAATAAATATCTGTAAGTATACTAGGAGAATAGATCGGAAACAAAAATTTGAGTTGGGCCAGTGGCGTACGGGGGTGGGGGGTGAAAAACTTTAGATTACGATATCTCCCGAACCAATTGCACTAGACAAATAAAATTTGGTTTGTGTATAAAGGTTGACAAATGAAGTTTGCTGAAATCAAAATTTTTCAAGGGGGCGGTGGAGTATGAAAGTGGAGGGGACAAGAATTTTTCTAAAAAATCACGTCTCATATCTCAAGAACGGTGTAAGATAGATGCTTAAAATTTTTACCAGGAATAGGCCTAATAGACCCCTAGCAGGGGAAGGAAGTGTGGGTGTAGAGGGTGAGGGTGGAGGAGGGTGAAAAGTAAAAAGTTCCGATTTTAATATCTCGACAACCTATAATGATATAAAGCTGAAACTTGGTATTTAGATAGAGCTATATTAGTAGCATCTTGCAAAAATATAATTTTTTATAGGAGTAGTATGGTACGGGGGTGGGGGGTGTTTTTCCTATCTATAGAACGGCTTATGCTACAAAGTTGAAAGTCGGTATGTTTATATAAATGAACTAGAAAACTAATTTAGATGAAAAAAAATTTCAAATATCCATTGGCGTTCGGAGGGATGGCAAAAAAAATTATCAGTGAAAATGGAATGCATATATTTTCACGGTTTTCGTCATATCTATTAGGTCTTCCCAAATATTGAATTTTCTACGGCTTCTTCATATAAATACCTAGAAAGTGTTTTTAGGGTTTTTTAAAATTCGACCCCAGGCAACCGGGGTGTAAATGGGGTTGTAAACTTTTTCACGAATTCTACTATATCCCCTCGTCTTATCAGATATCAAATATCTTTTCACTTTCACGTGCTTGCGTAATAATCACCTAAAACTTGTTTTTAAGTTTTTTTCCTTTTTCAGCCCCTAAGAGGGTATAAACGGGTTGAACACATTTTCACGAGTTCCGTCATTTCTTTTAGAAGTGATAAGAAATTGAATTGGTTCATACTTTTTTGTGCTGTCTTCATATTTATTTATTAACTCCCTTCAGGATTTTTGGATATTCAACCCCCAAGTGGGTGTAAGGAGGTTGCATATCCGGTGATATATCGAATTCATTTTTACTTCCTAAGGTTTCCAATATCAATAAGCCAAAAAGTCAATTTCAGTATTTTAGATATTCAATCCTAATGGGTGTAAGGGGGTTGTATGCTTTTTAAAGTTTCGACATTTTTCTTAGGTTCGATGAGATATTAGATCGCTTTTCATTTCCACAGACTTTTTATATAATCGCCTACAAACCCATTTATCAATTTTTCGATATTCAACCCCCAAGGGTTTGTATATGTTTTTACAATTTTTGCCATTCCTTAGTTCTGATGAGATATAAAATTGATTATTACGGCCAACCAATTCACGATTTTTCGAATTTCCGGAACCAAGGAGGTGTGAAGGGTTTGCTTACGTTTTCACAAATTTTTCAAAATCTGTCTTGTCTTATGAGATATCAAGTTGCTTCTTATGAAATCGTCTAAAAACCTGTTTCACAATTTTTTCGAAATTCAAACCCCAAGTGGAAGTAATGGGTTTGTATACGTTTTAACAATTCGTCATATCTCTTAATTCTGATAAGGCAAAAAATTCGTTTTTGCTTCTATGGGATTTTAGTGTACATAATATACCGAAATTCGAATATTCTACACGGACTTTTTCAATGTTTAATCGGCTAAAAATCTCTACTTTAAATATTTTTATATTAAGAACAAAAATAATTTTCCAAGAAATCTAATAATTTCGAAGCAACTCATGATACACTCCGACTTTGACCGCTCCCGAACTTTGACCCGAAAAATAATAAAGTTTCGCCCAGACCATTGGCAGATTTTTTTATGGTGATAAAATAATAGTATCACTTTAAAATTTTGACATGATATTATTTGAACTTTCAACTGTTGAAAACAATGTTTTTTTGTTTTAAATAACAAAATGGCGGCGTTATAAGGTATTCTTTTAGGCGTCTTTTACGTGACATCGAAAAGTGCTCCATTTGTCATATTTTTTCTATTTATGTTAAAAAGAAAATAAAAATATTTTTGGAATACTGGGCAGGATATACCTATAAAATTATAAAAAAAAGTATAATACAAAAAATATAGGACGCTTTTTAATCAAATGTTAACTATTTTAACTAGTTTAACTATTTTTTTGATAATTTTTACCCCAAAAAAGTTGTTTGTTTACGCGATATCCTCAAAACTTTAGGCATATCCTTCCGATATTGATATAGGCAGGAAGCTCCCAAAAAATCAGCCAAATCGATCCATCACTATTTGCGCTACAGGACGAGTAGTTTTTGAAAATGCTGTTTCGAGATAATCGCGTTTAAAGTTTCAATAAGAGAATTCGTTTTAGTGACTTGCCGAATCAGCGATTGCAGGCGCATGTAATAAACTTTCAACTTCTAACTCACTCACACCGTCACTTGTATTCTCCGCGCATTTATCTGTGAATTGATTCCCTTGATAATATCCTTTTTTAGAACAGCTATATTACCTCGCGTTACTTTAGGATAGTTTGGCATTTTAGTTTCGAAAATTGAACCGCAAACTGACTCTATTGCTTGGGCAATGTTCGTTTCGCTTTATAATTTCGAAATATGTGCAAAAACAATTTTTTTTTTAAATTGTAAAGGGTTTGCTTCTCTTAATAGTCCTTGAAAAAGAATAAATTTACTTTCGGTGATTTACCTAAGGTTCCAGATGTAAAATTAAAAACGAACGATATTGTGTTTCACTTTCGAGGAGTAGGTTATAGGTAAGGTGGGTGGTGGTCGCTTCGCGACCAAGCACATAGACCGCCAATGGGTCCGTTGTGATCCCACATGCACGGGAAAAGGTACCCGTGTGCCCAAGACAACATCTTAGGTAAACCACCCCGCCAGCCTGACAAACTGCAGCAGCTTGTCCAGCTTTATTCTTGCGAATTCGCCCAAGTCTATGGCGAAGTGCGTGCCTAAAGTACCTTCGCACCTCCAAGCCAGACCCGGGCATTCGCAAAGCAAGTGGAAAATACTTTCCTCGGCATCAGGTTCACTACAGCTGCGGCACAGATCTGTAACGTCCGCAACACCTAGTCTTCTGGCGTGCCGGCCGATCAGGCAATGGCCCGTCAGTACACCAATTAGGATACGAAGAGTATTCCTATCTCCGAGTTGGATAAACTTTGTCCTGCTCGCATTTAGCGTCGGCCAGAGCTGCCTGGCTACGAGACACGATGTGAGTCCTGACCATCTTGTGTTAACCTCTGATATGGCCGTCACGTCGATAGCATGTTTAATGTCCTCTATGAGCCTCTTCACTGGAAGAGCTAGCGCTTGATTCAGCGCCGAACCTCTCCTTGCGAGTTCGTCCGCAGCCTCGTTGGCCGGAATCTCGCTGTGACCCGGAACCCAACTAATTGTAACGTTCAAAAGGGTGCATAAAGCACTAATATTCTCACTGCATAACCTCACGAGGTGGTATTTGATCAAGTGTGAGACAAGCGCCTTGATCACCGCCTGACTATTTGTTAGGATGACGACGGATTTGTTTTGCATTGCACAAGCCTCTAGCAGATTGCAAGCCTGAACGATTCCCATCATCTCTGCCTGAAATACGCTACAGCAGTCCGGTATTCTGAATGCCTCGGCTCAAGTCGGCGGAGAATACCCCTACACCTGTACCCGCGACGTCTTCGAACCGTCCGTGTAGATATGAAAGACCCCTTCATGGGGCTGATCCACATTCCACCACTCTCTGCTAGGGGTGTCGCGAGGAGTAACCAAACGAGAGTCCTCAAAAAGGAGCAAAGTACATGTGCTCTCCTTATTCTGCGTTATCCCCTACTACAATATAAATCGGAGTTCAGAATTTCATCGAGAGTATCGTACGATTGGCATACAGCCGATCGGTATGTTTTTTGCTCTATTTAGACAGAAAAAAATTTGACTGAACTTTTCGTCAACATTTTTTAGTCAAATATATGACAGGATGGCATACGGTGTAATACTAGCTTGAGAAATTTCATAAAACCAGCATATTTTTAGCGTAGTTAGGAGCGCCATGAAATGTTCAGGACTCCTACAGATGCCAGCTATTTTTCACCATTTAAACTGTTTGCAGATGTTTCTCTTCAGTTCCCACAAAGTATGTCTTGTGTCTTTGATTATCCTGGTGTAGTTCTTCTCCAAAGATCGATGTGAAAACAGGCAGCTTATTTTAAATATTAAAAAGAGCTATTTTATCACGGATAACCTTTTAACTGAGAAGCCAATAAATCCTATTCTTATGCAAAGTATACGCACTTCTCTCGCACAAATTCATTCCCGTTTCTCTAAAAAAAGATCTCGATGTTAGAATCATTCCAATTCTCACCAAGTTGGGTACCATAAAGAAGAATAGCCAAATAAAACTATCACCATTTAGAAGCTATTTTTCTTGACCTATTAAAACTAGCCTGGAAAACGAATACATTTTATGAATCCATAAAAAAAAGCTTAACTTCGGTTAAAATAACTGACCTACAATCACCACGGCGAACCTAGAGCAAACTGTCGGCATGATTATAAGCCATCGTGAGGTTATCTTGCCAAAATTATGCAATTATGCACAGAAAACTCCCAATTCTTTCTTGTGAATAATGAAGACGTGTTTTCTAACTAATCCAAAATTGTGATGATGAGTCTACAATGTGTCAGCATCAGCATACTAATGAGCACATCGATTTTGATACGTTGTAATTCGCTGATATAAAACAAATCCATTTACTGCTATAATAAATACCAAAACGAGAGCTGCTTTGTAATTCATTTGGGTTATTATTTTAACGTCATTAAGTCGAGAATTTATTAAGCTACAAGTAAACCTAGACGAGAACGAAAAAAAGATTATTGTTTGAATAAAGTAACATTATTTGATTTGATTTAGGGGAAGATATTGATTTCTTGGGGACTTCAAATTATGTTCACCGGACAAAAAACTTCACCGTCTTAACATTTGAATAATATTCTTCGCGAAGTAATGGTTTGCGATTGTTGCTCATGAACAATTCCGATTTATTCGTGTGTATTTTATGTTTTGAACATAAAAACATGAACCGTGATTGCTACTGTATGTAATTGTATAGACGAATCTTACTTATTCGTTGGAATAATTGTACCTATAAAATATCAAGTTATCAAATCATGAAATTTTATTCGGTGTGCGTATCATGAAGGGCGACGACCTGAAAATATTCATGAAACAGGGAAAAAATTGGTGTAAAAGGGGACAATACCTACCACACACTATCCAAAGCAAAATCAATTTCATTGGCTTAGTTAGGAGCATTTTTTACTCTAGATGGAAACATAGAGTATTATTGGTTTACTCCAGTCCAACAAGCTTATAACGCATAGAACGAAGCATCGGAGAGAAAAAAAGTTATACTTACGTATATTATTTTTCGATCAGTTATGGCTGGAACCACCAAATTTGCTTGCTGTTCAACTCAATAATCCAAGAAGACGTTAATGTTGAAATTCGTTCTCCACTCGTCTAGTAGAATTCGTGAAGTAAAGTTCATTAATGATCCAAAGATGTCCACTCCTTCAGGTTGCTTCCATACAAGAGTCTATAAAACACGCATTTACAAATATTTGCCGATAACATTTGAGCACTCAAAACGAGGATTTTGGAATTTTTGTATACATAAATTAAGCTTCTATTACACTGTATGCCAGTATGTCAAATATTTGACTATTCTGCCTGGCAAATGCAACCAGATAGTGTACTCGTACAATTTTTGTTTGATCTATTTTTCCTTATTTTGACAGAAACAATTTGACTGAACTATTCGTCAAATTTGTTTAGTTAAATATTTAGCAGCATGGCATATAGTATAATACTTATTAAGGCTGGTTTTCATTACGCCGAAAATATAAACTGTACATGCATGCGAAAAAGAGGAAATATCATCTGCAACAGATCTGTAAAAAAAGTGTCTCGTCTGCAACTTCAGATCTGTGATCTGCAACCATAAAGTAAGGATGTACATTATAGCAAAAAGACTTGCATGCACATCTTTTTCCTATAATTCGCTTCCGACAAACCTACACAATAGACATCCGCATGCAGACTATTGTGCCAAATTATGGCAATTATGACTTTGACATTTGTCGGTAATTGTTTTCTTAACAATTTTGTAATGTGAGATGAATATCAAAAAAGAGATAAATATGCTTAGAATTTCATTAGAGGTGCAGGCATAGATCATTCTACTATCTATTCGCTCGACATGAAAGATACGTTGCAATTGAGAAGCAGCAGATCGGTTTTACCTTACAATAGTTGTCGAGAAAATTCACATATTGTACTTTTTCTCAACTGAAAGCGTACAAACAGTAAAAAACACTAGAAATTTTAGGTTAGAAATTTCTGTCTGTCAAAAACTATTGCTATAATTTTGCTATAAAGTCGAAAATTTTGTCCCTAAAACCGATTTGCTGTCTCTTTTTAGTTTTCTGCTACAGATCTGTAATGTCGGAGTAATGAAAACTATGTCTCAGTAATGAAAACCAGCCTTTAGCTGCACAAAGGCCTATAATCCCTTTTTTAAATTTGATAGTTATTTATATACTAGCCGCGTCCCGCGGCTATGCTCACGTTTGTATGGTGTTATACTATCGAAACTGCAAAACCAGCGGATTCCAATCTTACTTCCCGTTTGTTTGTTTGTCACGTTGCTCCCGTTACTCCCATTGCTCCCTTTACTCCCGTTGGTTCCGTTGCTTCGTTGCTCCGTTGCTTTCGTTTCTCCCATACGGGACAAACAAACCAACAATTAGAGCAGGGTACTAAAATCGCGAAAAATTGGAAAAATGTCGAAAAAACAATTGTTTTTGATTCGATCGGTACCAAACTTCACAGGAACCATCTCGGGACTATTCTTCACGTTCCTTGATCAAAATCGGTTGAGCGGTTTAGGAGTCTATAGGGAACATACATACATACATCCTCTTTTATATATATACTAGCCGCGTAGCGCGGCTACGCTCGCTTCGCTCACGTTTTTCTATCGCTCCTGTTACTCCCGTTGATCCCGTTGCTCCTGTTGATCCATTGGTCCTGTTTCTCCCGATACTTCTGTTACTATCGTTGCTCCCGTTACTCCGGTTGTTCCCATTTCTCCCGTTGCTCCCGTTACTCCATCCACCATCCTCCATTCACCATCCTCCATCCATCATCCCCTATCCACCATCCCCCATCCGCCATCCCCCGTTTCTCCCATCGCGCCGTTGCTCCCGTTACTCCATCCCCCATCCACCATCCTCCATCGTCTACCCACCATCCTCCATCCACCATCCTCCATCCACATTCCTCCATCCTCTATCCACCATCCTCTATCCACCGTCCTCCATCCACCATCCTCCATCTTCCATCCGCTATCCACCATCCCCCATCCTCCATCCTCCGTCCTCTATCCACCATCCTCCATCCATCATCCTCCATCTTCCATCCTCCATCCTCTATCCACCATCATCCATCCACTATCCTCCATCCACCATTCCTTATCCACCATCCCCCATTTCTCCCGTCGCGCCGTTGCTCCCGTTACTCCATCCTCTATCTACCATACTCCATCCCCCATCCACCATCCTACATCCCCCATCCACCATTCTCCATCCTCTACCCACCTTCCTCCATCCACCATCCTCCATCCTATATCCACCATCCTCCATCCACCATCCCCAATCCGCCCATCCTCTATCCACCATCCTCTATCCACCGTCCTCCATCCACCATCCTCCATCTTCCATTCGCTATCCACCATCCACCATCCTCCGTCCTCTAACCACCATCCTCCATCCACCATCTTCCATCCTCTATCCACCATCCTCCACTATCCCCTATTTAACATCCATCGTCCAACTTTACCATTTAGTAATAGGAACGCATAGCTAATACACCGAAATCGAACGAACTGCCGCTAAACTATATGAAATACACTCAAATGTTGAAATAACTCGCGTACCACCAATTGTTAAATAATTTTGTTAACGCAGAAACCATCGAGGGCGTACCCTCAAAAAATCACCAAAGTTTCATCGCAATTGGATGAGTGGTTTAGGAGCCTATACAGGACAAACAGACAGACAAACATTCATTTTTATATATAGAGATAGGTAATTCCGGGCTTCTTTCTTGTTTTTCTTTAAAACTGGGTTTCGTGTTTTTTTTGGTATGCTGAGCATGTGGAATATCCTGCTGGTCACTACAACTGGATATTCATATTCACGTTCCATCTGCCTTGATACCGTCTTTCCATTTCCTTTATATCATGGTGGAAACATTTGCTCAGTTCTTGGCTAACATCTTCAAGCTTTCCAGGAAAGTAGTCGATGTTTTAATAATGTGAATAGCAGTTCTCATATTGCACTCGAGTTTCTGGAATCTCTTCAATATTGTTGCGAGCTGGAGGGAGGGGGTCGCCTGGATTTCAAGTAAAACACAGTATCCACTTTTCATCACATGTCATTATTCTCTTCAAAAACGGATCGTTTCTCTTCCGGGAGAGCAGGGAACTGCAACAGTCGACGCGTCATGTTTTGCGCAGTAAGCTCATGCGGAACCCACTTATCAAGCCTTTTGATTTTTCCAAGCTGTTGTAAGTGCCGGGAAACTGTCGAATAGTGTACGCCCAATTTCTTGCAATGTCCCTTACAGTTTGGCGTGAGTCCCCAGTTGGTCGCGTCTGCGAGATTTCTCGCAGATTTCTCGAAGATATGTCGGCCTGTCTGCGAGATTTCTTCGAGACGCCTTATAGGAAAAATACACGGTATCGCGACAAATGCACCCCGAAATCTCGGAGACATGTCTGCTGAATGTCGGGATAGCAAAATGTTTTCACAATCAGCGCCATCTATATATTAATAGATTTTTCTATATTTACTTGTGCTCATACTTCTTATAATAAAGTAAAAAAACAAAATATTTAATGAAAAGTACTCTTTATTTAGTAATTAAAAAAAACATCACTGAGAACAACAATAATCCACTTTATAGTGCATGCAAAAACACTTTCACCCACAACATTCGACCAAGAGGTGGTGAAATGCAAGAAGATTAACATCATCTGAAAAGAGGAAACTCAAATTAAACCCGGTTGAAACAAACTTATCAGAATAAAATTATCACATACCACTATTCAGACGTATTTTGTGCGAATTGAATAAATGCGTACGACTAAATTCATTCCGAATTTAGTTTTGTCATGGAATTTAGTGGTCAACAAACTGCTATTGAGACTGGAAGGGGCGGGCTGCAGAGTGATTGCTTATGCAGATGATGTTGCAATTGCTGTCTCGGGAAAGCACCTCAACACGCTGAGTGAGATATTGCAGAATGCTCTCTCTATCCTCTCCAAATGGGCAGCTGAATGCGGGTTGGGTGTGAACCCACGCAAAACAGAATTAGTCCTCTTCACCAGGAAATATAAAATTCCTCACGTAGACCCTCCTTCTCTGAATGGTACTAGTCTAGTTTTCACCGATAGCGCAAAATATTTGGGTCTTATTTTGGATAGGAAACTTCACTGGAAACCTAACATTCAGGAACGGGTAAGGAAAGCAACAGTTGCGCTTTACTCGTGCAAAAAGGCCATTGGCAAAAAATGGGGTATGCAACCCAGAATAGTTCATTGGCTCTACGTGTCCGTCATCAGACCGATACTTATGTATGGTGTTATTGTCTGGTGGACGGCCTTAGACAAAGCAGTTAACTGCACCACCCTAGGGAAGGTACAGAGATCAGCATGCATATGCATCAGTGGAGCTCTGAGAACAACTCCCTCTGCAGCACTAGACATGCTATTCAGTCTGCCACCCCTAGACATTTTTGGCAAGCAAATGGCAGCCAGTGCAGCCATTCGACTTAGAGCCTCTACACAGTGGACTGCCATATATGCAGGTCACTCAACAATCTTGAATAACTTCAATGATATTCCTGAAAACACCGACTACACCCCTCCCAGTTATGATTTTGACAAAAATTTCCTAACAACCATCCCAACCCGTCTAGAATGGGAAAGGGATTTGGTACGGACGGAGGAGTCCGCCCACATATATACGGACGGCTCCAAAACTGAAGGCGGAGTAGGTGGAGGTGTTTTCTCTGACATGCTTAACATTAGCAGCTCCTTCCGCCTTCCGGACCACTGTAGTGTCTTTCAGGCGGAGCTTATGGCGATCAAGGAGGCCTTGTCCTGGCTGAGGTGTAATGTAATATCTACTAGGGATATTAGCATTTTCACAGACAGCCAAGCGGCAATAAAATCCCTGGAATCGGCCTCAACAACATCAAAGGTCGCCGCAGAATGTCGATCATCTCTTAAGGAGATGGCAGAACAGTTCAATATTCTTCTGTGCTGGGTGCCAGGACACAGGGATATTCCAGGGAACTGCATGGCTGACGAACTCGCCCGTCGCGGCACTACCCTTCAGATTATGCCGGATCATCGGAATCTGGGTGTGCCTCTCTCTACATGTAAACTGCTACTGGGATTGGACTCAATCGAGAAAACCAACTCAAGATGGGCAGATGGTATTACATGTCACACTGCGAGACAGATCTGGCCGGAGCTGGATCTGAAACGCTCTAAAAGGCTGACTTTGCTCAAAAGGGCGAATATCAGCACCACAGTCGGTGTCCTGACTGGACACTGTCTTATTGGTCGACATGCCAAAAGACTCGGCCTCTTCTCAAACGACTTCTGTAGAAGCTGCTTGGATGAGGAGGAGGAGGAGACAGTCCTTCACCTTCTCTGTACCTGTCCAGCTCTATCAGCCAGAAGGAAAGCTCATCTTGGAGCTTACTTCTTCAACTGTCTCGGTGATCTTGCCGCAATGGAGGTCGCGAGAATCCAACGCTTCATTGCAAGCTCTAAATGGTTCGACGAGTAGGACCGGATTCGATGATCCTGTGGTAACACAACGGACCTTTCAGGTCTAAGTGTGTCCGTGTTCTCACGGGCAGCCACGCGTACCTACCTAGTTTGCCATGACTTTTCTAAGTGGCAGACGTCATCTCAAGTCTTCGATCGCTTCGCTTCTCTGCGGTCGTTTTCTGCACTTCAAATACATCGTGGTGGGAGCACATGTTTGTATTGCTATTTCTTTCTATCTAGTATTGAAGAAAGGTATGCAATATGATTCCTAAGGCTCAAACCATCGAGATTATGTCTCGAAAGAGACAAGCGACCAACTGGGTCAGATTCCACTAATAAATTCAGCTCGTCCTTGTCGATCGAAGGTCCTGGGTTACCACGTGGTCACTTTGAAGGGTCGTATCTCCTGATCGGAATTTTTCGAACCATCGCTGTGTGGTTCGTTTGTTTACCGGATCAGTTCCAAATGCCCTGTTGATGGTATCGGTTGCTCTGTTGCGTTGTGGCCAAGTTTAAATTCATAAAGGAAAATTATCCGATTTTGACTCGAATCCATTTTTTTTTCTGTCCGATCTTAATGCAGTCCAAAACTAAATGTAGGGGTATTTATACTTCAATACCCAATACCACTTGTGCCACCTGGCGACAGTTTGAGACATATAAATCGCAACTGACTTCACTTCATAGAGAAAAACGACATTTCATCTGCATCGACCTAATAGTATCATGTTATTTGGTGCACTAATAGACTATGTTCCAAGTTTTATCTCCCTGGTCGATGTATAGAAGAGCCCACATCCCATGTCTCGGCTTAAAAATTTTAGCCCTTGTCTAATCTCCTAGTATTCCTTAAAACAACTACAAAGTTTCAACTTTCTGACATCAACCGTTCAGAAAATATGGATTTTAGATGGATATTTCAATTCCAACTTTCGAGCGTTTCGTACGCATTGTTTTTCCCCCACACCCCTCAACGCATCGACCATTTTTTTACTCTGATATTTAGAAACTAAAATTTTCAGTCTAAAACGCTCTCCCACCTCCCCCTCCACACCACAACATACCACTCGTAGGGGTTAATTGAATGTACCAATTGGGTTTGCTAGAAATCCCCGATGAAATGCCTCAAGTACAAATTAAGCAAGCCATGTTTACCTACACTATTTGGTACAGGTATTTCATATCACATGCTAATTTGCGCTCCGTTTTATCCTTTACCACAAAACCGATAAATGGAATTAAATTCATGAACTAATTTGAAAATCGAGCCATCAAATTGGAACTGCCGAATAGGATAATGAAACTCAATTGCACGATTGAACCCCTCGGTGAAACCACAGCTGCCGTTATCTCCGTGTTTCTGTATTTTTTCTATTTTAAGCCAAAATGAAAATGTTCGTTTGATGAAAGAATATAACGTATAGGTATAAATTTTTAGCCCCTGCCCTGCTTTGGATTTACATTAGCTCGAAGCGTAAATTGATCCAAAGTGCTGATGACAGAGAAGGGTAGTTTGTTTTCATTGACAGTACCTTGCATCTCGAATGTTCTTTAAAAATTTCAAGGTGTGTGTTGGTAAATCCCTGAACAGGGGTTCACTATTTATAGACCGATTTCCATTTGCATTAAAAAAACAAGCAATACAAGTCCTGCTAACTACTAAAATGCTTAGCCCTTGTTCATATAGTCGAGCTCCATCTAAAGCACAACGCACAAACTGCAGTTCTCAATCCATTGATTTGTAGTAAAATCATTTCCCATCCTCACACCGTTATAGTTGTCCTTTGTGAAGTATAGGGCATAGCATCAAAAAGCAATGACTCTTTGCAGGGAAATGATTCTTCCCCTTCGGTGAATAGAAGTTTACACGATTCTGTCGTATCTCGTCTAAACTAGAGTACAAAGTTATTTTAAGGTTTGCTTATTACAGGAAGCAGGAGATTACCTTCTTCGGTTTAGAAAATCGTTCCGTCCTGCTACCGCGCTTCAAATATGATTAAAACAAAAATCAATATCCAGTGCGGTCGTTTCAATAGGGTAACAATTTTTATAAATGGAAAATATTACGTGTAGCGTTTCGATTTGATCTTGATTTTATCTATTATACCGACGCGCTAGAAATAGTGTGTGATTGAACTAAAAACAATTGTTTTGTGTTTATTGATACTCCATCAATATTCATAAATAGCTCTAAATACATATATATACATTTACATAGATTAGTCAAAGAATCATTGAGCCTTAAGGCCTATCGCATACTGAAAACTAAACTGTTGGGCAACTATTTAATCACATCGAGCCCCACACACTCTAATCTGCTCAACTAAACTGTTTAGTCACTAATCTTTGCCCATGCGCACATTACTCAAACCACCGGATCATCATAATCAATGGCGCGACAGTATTAATCGATCCCAGTACCGGAATTCAGTACAGGGTGAGTCGCCCAAAATATCGTCCAAAAACCGAAATTGGCAGCTTAGCGATTTTGTGTACTGGCGTCTCGCCTATTAATTTGCCGCCTACTGCCATTCTGCCACAAAATTGAGCAACTGGCGAGAAAAAAGCGAATTCGTGAAATCACTTCTCGCCTGTTAAGCTTGTATTACACTGTATGCCACGCGGTCAAATATTTGACCATCAAAATTTGACCGAATTTGATGTCATTTGACACGCTGCTCGATTTCGATATTACACTATTTGACACCATCGTCAAATTTTCTCCTCGTGTCAAACGGTCAAACGCCATCAAGTCAGATCCATTGTAAATATTAGCGTATATATTACACTGTATGCCACTCCGAGGACCAAATTCTCGAGTTTACAACTCCGTTGAGATTATTTAATGAAACGTAAGTGGATTCAACAAAAAATGGGAGTGTAATAAGAAAAGTTATGGTTTTAATGTTTGTCGTTGGTCCAGGTATTAAAAATTAACAAAAAAAGTGCTATGCAGTAATTATGATGTCGTATTTACTGGAGGAAAGACAGAAGTAGTTTACACTAATTATTTATTTCACCAACCGCCACAAAAAATTAAATATTCACGAATGACACTTTTCATTTGACCTATATGACAGTATTTTTTTTTTCAAAAATCGAAAAGGGTCAAATGTGGTCAGATTGATTGTCAAATGGTGTCAGACGGTTAAATGAAACATTTTGTCAAACAGCATTTGACCATTACACTATCTGACAGCATTTGACAGGGAATATGGTCAAATATTTGACCGCGTGGCATATAGTGTAATACCAGCTCCACGCATATTCTATTCGCCTATTTTTCTCGCCTAGTCCTAGTGGAGCCGTCTGTTTACATTATTTTTCAATGTTATGCAATAAATTGTAATTAAAAAACATAATGCAGTCACGATCGGCTGCAAACAAATCGTATGGTAGGTACTCTAGATGAAATACTGAGCTCTGACTTTAATTGCAGTTGGGGATAAAGTACAATAAAGAGAGGCATGTGGTTTGTCCTTCAATAAGGACTCTCAATGGGGTGCTACTCGCAAGTAAAAGACAATACCTTCATTATTCAATTTCACATCTGAAACTTGGAAAATCACCGAAAGTGAATTTTTCTTTTTTCAAGAACTCTTAAATGGCAAGTGCATGAAGGACTCACTTGATTTCTAGCATATTTATCCTTTTACCTAGAACCATTTAAAAATGAATGTGTACGTTATTTAAATAACCTACACTGAAACGTTCAAAAGATATCGGAAAATATTCTTGAATACTTGTGTTAAGGAGTTTTTGTATGCGAACAACCCGAAGGAGTAGAATGATCTCGCCGACAAGTACGCTAAAACTTTATTTTCACTCAAAACTAATTTGTACAAAATGTTGACTGCGTGGCTAAACGATTACTTGAGTTATGGTGAGATCTGTAAATTAAGTTAGGTAATTTTAACAGAATTTTTGTATGACAGCTACACCAAGGACTCATGAGATTTTTTTCGTATTCACACATTTAGCTGCAATTATTATTAAATTGCCGTTTTCAAAATTGTAAAGTGTTCTGAAGTTACCGTTCAATATTGGTAGTGGATTCTGTAACTTGCATACATATTTGAAAGACTTTTGTAGGCTGCTACACGAAGGACTCATTCGATTTGTATTATATTCGGAATTTTAATGTGTGCAAAATTTTAACTTCCTAACTTGAAGATTTCGACCAATAATCGTTTTAATGGCTCTTGTACGGTTTCAATAGTTGGAGCTAGCAGATTTGGGGTATCCCAAATAACTCTAATAAGCGAAAAATAATAAAATAGGAAGAAAAAAAAAAGTTTTCCCGGAGATTCGAACCTTCGACACACTGATATAAACCCACCGCTCAAGCCACACGGCAACCGCTTCTCGTTTTCTTGATGTTCTTACAGCCTACTCCACTTGTGCCAGTCGCCCTCAGTCGAAGATGGGGAAGTTGACAGTGGCTCAATTTGACTCGTCACTTACTTATGTCACATTGCACAAAATCGCTAAAACCGACAAGGGCCAAAACGATATGAGCGAGAAAATCGTTAAAGGCGAGTCGAGTCGCCTTTGCACAGAATTCCACTACTGGCCTCCTGAAGTCGTTGCCTCTAATCGTCACGATCCAAAGACCGCGTCCTCCAGCTGCTAATTTTTAAGATGGTTTTGCTATCTCCATCAACCGAGTCTTCCCCTCGTTTGCGTGGTTTGCCTACTGGCATTTTACCACTCGCTTTGCCTTTAAGAGCATGTTTGGGTATTCTTCTATCTTCTATCCGCTCTACATGGCCAGCCCACTGCAGTTTACGTACCTTGATGAACGTTGAAGCTTCTGGCACTTTGTAGAGTTGATACAAGTCATGGTTGTATCTTATTCGCCAGTTCGTTCTTTCCATCACAGGTCCCAAAATTCCTTTCTTCCGAATGATTTAACTGCTTTTTGGGAATTTCGTGTTAATGTCCACGTCTTGCTGCCATAACAGAGCACAGGTCGTAGGTATATTAGTTTTATATATTCGCAGCTTATTGTTCCTGTGCACTTTCTTGGATTTCATTATTGGAAGTACCGAATAATACGTTTTATTTGCTAGCATGATCCGTCGTTTGATTTCGTCCGTTTCGGTGTCGTCTTTTGCTAGATTAGCCCCAAGATATATAAAGTTGTCCACACTCTCCAAATTATACTCCGCAATTGTTATATTCTGTCTGATTGGCGCTCTCTTCCGACTTCTTTTGCAGCGGAGTCAAGATTGACCAAAACCACCGGATAGTTACAGATCTACACAGACAAGACACGATCGAATGAAGAGAGAAAATCGATAGTTCATTCGCGCATCGGTTGAAAGGGATCTGGCTTGCATATAAAACTATTTAGTTTGGACGAAACTAAACGACCGGTGTGCGCCCTTCCATATAGCTTCATAGCAAGCCATTCAACTGAATAATCTCTTGATTAAAAATCTTTAGTCTGCGAGTGTACTAAGCCTTACTCACTTGTCTTCCTACTCACTTGTAAATGAATATTTTAGATCATCGGTACATGTCAGGGTTTCCAAGTTGACAAAAAAAAAACACGTAAAGAAAGGCCAGTTCTCACTTGAGTCTTTTTGGTCACGGCTTATAGCACCCGCAAACTATGGACTTATAGTTTAGTTTAATATGTAAAGGATGTGGAGTTAAACGGAGGCACGCAAACCGACCGATTCGAAATTGTTTAAACCAAAAAATTTAATGAGAATGGAATTTTTCATGGTGAGAAGCTACCATAGAAGCAGGATGTTTCGGATAGTAGGCATGATACACCCTCTGACGAGTCTATGCCATCCGATGACGAATCAGCTCCTTCGGACCTAGTCCAAAACAGTCTTATCAACTGGCCTATCCAGTGAAGGTTTTCCAACTGTCATGTCCACAATGGTAGTAGCCAGGACAGCGATTAATCACCAGTCGGGGAATTCATGTTGAGGTTTCACACCAGAAACTCTTCTGACGCCAGAAAACAACAAAAAACTACTTAAGTTCATGGAAAATAATTTTGTATCAAACTGTTGGGTAACTTTTGGGTGGGCCATCCGCACACAGAGCAACTAAAACATCGGTCACAACACTTTGATGCATTTTGTCGTGACTTGTGTCCATTTGACATATGAGACATAGTTTCAGTAAAGAATCTGCCTGATGTATTTCATACCACGCCGGCGGTGGTGATAGATTGATATCGTGATACCAATACTCATTTAGTAGTTAGTTAATTATCTTACAGTTCCAATCTACTGGTTCTATCGGCCGAGTAGTTAGAATGATGTTCGCATCGACTAAATTGTTTAGTTGGACAGAAAAGTGTGCGGACCTCGATCGAATTAAAAAGTTTCTTTACTGAATAGTCCGCAGTCTGTGATAGCTCTTTATGCTGAAAATGTTCAGCCCATCAGAATCGACTAACTGACGGTTAAAATAGCTTAGCCGCGGATCGTCTTAAAAGTCATTCTCGTAGCTAATCGCGGCTAAGCCAGTTTAATCATCAGCTGGTCGTTTCTGATAGGCTGACCAACTTGTAAAATTAAGCTGTTTAGTTTTGTGTGTGTTTTGAACCTCGTTACCCTACTGGTTAAGGACGTTCAGTTCAGGAAGGGGCGCAGCGCTAAGAAATCCTGCAGCTTGTCAATCCTGTTCACCTAGAGTTGGCCACCCCTATAGAAGGTTAACCAATTAGCGGCTTGATGCCGCATATCGGTGGACTGACATCCTTCTCAACCCATCCGTTTCATTCCGATCTCGCTCTCGCCAGCTCATCGGCCATTTCGTTCCCTAGTATATTACTATGACCCAGTAACCAGCAAATCAGGACTCTATTCTGCCTTCAAAGTACCTTCAGTACTTCTCGACAGCGCTTTACTAGCAGCTGTAACTTAATAGTGACCAATTCCAGTGCCTTTAGCCACCAGGCTGCCAATGTAGAGTGAGATATCCTGACTGCATATCTCCTTCATTAACAGGGTGTTTACTGCCTGTAACACATCCAAAATCTTCACTTGGAAAACACTGCTTGCATCTGGCAGCCTGAACGACTTCCCTGCGCTCACCTGATCAGAGAAGATGCCTGCACCATCCATCTGTGTATAGATTTACCCCTCACGTATTATCCTTTTGTTCTCCCAGTCCACTCTACTTGGATATACAATTCCATAGGATGTCACAAAATCTATCACTGGGATCATGTAGTCGGCGCTAATATAAGCCGAACTTCCCAGAAATTCGCCGAGAATAGAACCATGCCAATTAGAGCTCTGCCTGAAAAGGCCACAGCTTGATAACCTAACTGCTATATTTGTCGCAACCTGTTACATGTAGATTTCCAATGGCAATAGATGCATTAAAACCTCCAACGCAGCAGTATTACAGTCCGTTGCCCACCACCTAGATCTCTCAGAGTGTACTTTTTGTCCATGGCTTTCATCCACACCACTGCCCCATAAGTCAGAAAAGGTCTCACAACTGACGAATACAACTAGTGTACTATATTCGGTTTGCGACCCCAACTTTCGTTCACGGTTTGCTTGCACGCAAAAAGCACTTTGTTTGCCTTTCTGATACGTGCCTGAACGTTCAATTTCCAGATAAGCTTCCTATCTAGAATTAGACTCAGATATTTGGCCTGTTGTAGGCTCCACGCCTTCAAGCCTAAACGTCGGAATCCGGTGCTTCCTTGTAAATAGCACAAATTCAGTTTTAAAAGCGTTTACCAACCACCAAGCCGAACCTCCCAGCTCAGCATATCCAGAAATTTACCCTTCACGAGTACCAGAATGTCGTCTGCGTATGCTACGACCTTTCTCCCTTGTTGTTTAATTTCCAGGAAATCTCCGTATATAACGACGAGCTAAAGAAGTGGGAATATCCGACCTTGAGGCGTACTCCTCGTGGCTTACCTTATAACCTTTCCTTTTCAAATATATCTGTACTCACGATTCTGGTCTTCAACAGAGTTGTTAACCAGCTTGTCAATGCCTCCTCTAATCCTATGCCATCCGATGCCCAGGAATTGCACTAATGCAAATTCCTTACAATCCAGACAAGATTCTATAGACCCCACTACCTACCTCGCGTAGAGCTGTGTCTACAGATTTCACTCTCAGGTAAGCATGCTGCGCACCTGACAGCATCCTGTTCGAATGTACATTTCCACAAGGCTCTCCAGACCTACATCCTATTATATGCATTGCATTCCTGAGAATAACCAAAGAATGTAAACATTTTCCCCTTGGGCTGATATTTCGACTTCGTTGAACCTTTGTACAGAACTACTCCAACCGCATACTTTCATATTTTCGACGAAAATCAATGGAGTTACTCCACCGATTTTCTGCATTAAAGCGCACATCAGAGAATATGCTACGGATGCATCCAACTAAAGATGTGATGGGTTCACTTAAGCTGAATAAACACATTTTCCCGTCGAAATACTGATGGGACACTCCATTATGGGGATAGCTGAGACGAACGTGTGCAGGTACTGTCACGATCTGTACGCTGTGGAAGAACCATTTCTTTGACAACATCGAGAATCTGCAATCTACGGGGCATCACAATCTTGTCGAAGTTTATCAGTGACATTTGCTGTTTAGGTGAGTGGTGAGCTACCTACGGGATTTCGAAGCGGTCGCTATGTGCTATTTCTGGAGCCTAGTGTTGGTGGTTCAGCGCTGCGCCCCTTCCTAAAACTATACCGAATGCTGAGTTTTCCGGGTATTTTTTCCAGCAGCTATTTGCAGCAACAAATTTGTTGCACATCTTCCAGTTTTTTCCAATTAAAACCCTCATGTGTATATATCTCTGAATACAAGGCCAGGAAATTTAACTCATCAACTCGAGATGGAAATTAAGGACCTATTTCGTCTACGTGTAGTTGTAAAAGCTTGTAGGAAATTCCTGTCAGAAACTTTTGGTTGATATCTTTATTAAGCTTGACTAATTTTACGACGTCTGACGAAGTCAATGAGAGTGAAAACTTAAAACTTTTTTCCATAAAAGAAAAAATTTAAATTTTTCCACTGTAAATATCACACATTATTTTTTTACGGTACTTCAAAGCAAACATGCATAAAATATTTACACTCTGACTCCTGAATAATGAAGTAAGAAGGTAACGGTTTGAAGTGGTTAGCTAAGCCTTTTCTAAACTGTTATACTAACAATGCGTCTACGTGACGTGAATATGGACGTAGACGAAACTGACTTTTGAAGCAGGTCTTAAAATTAATTTTATTTATTCAAGTACTCGAAACGTCCCAGCACCTTTCTAACAGTTTCAGCGTTTCGTTTACGTGGACAACTGTATCGTTTCTGTGGACAAAATAAATAAGGACAGAACAACCAACGTTCTGCTCTTGACGTTGTTAACATGATGATAATAATTTCACCATGACATTCATTGTGTTACTGGACTCAATTATGTTCTCAACGAAAATTACATACATCGCTGGAACCATTTATAGATACGCACTTTCATATCATACAAAAAAAACAGTCCAAGGCTAATTATATATTCTTAACCGTTTTATGGCCATTCCCATACCAACCTTCTATTATTCAAGGACTTGAGACTTTGCAAAAGAAGGGGAAGGCGAAAAAACTTCAAACCTACGATAGTTTTATCAATAAAACATTAACAAGACGATTTCCCAATGTCTGCAATAGAAAATGAACAGCGGCAAATAATTTAAAATCACCGCAAAAATAAATTTTCTGTTATCATAGACTCTATAGTCGCGTTCCGACCTAGTTAAATCGGAAAACTTTGTGGAAAGAGCGGAAATAAAATTGTCAACTAAGAACAGTTACTGTGCTGTTGATGGCAATTCTTAGTCGAAGTACTAGCGGTTGTTAGTGCAGACTAATGTTATGCTAAATGTTCAATAGAAGTTTGTAAGTTTTACAATAGAATGTAATTTTCCAAGCATTTAGTGATAAAGTTAAATAAAAAAGTGTTCTTACCGTCTCATAAATGAAAATACTTTGCTTTATTTCAGAGACAATTAATGGAAGCGTATATTCGCCAGAAACGAACGTCACCCGGGATGGTTCAAGCCAGCGACCTGCAAATAATTCGACCAATGTCCGGGATTCGTAACGGTCGTGAAGTTCATGCATACGACGGTCCCATGCAATTTATCAGTTCACCTCAAAATCCCGATCAAATATCTACAGTGATTCGACCATCGTGTAAAGAAGGTAACCTACTCTAGAGAACTTCCATATTTTTTTTTTTATTTTCAATCAACCGGACTTTTCACTCGCAGATATAATAGAAGAAATCGCTAGTCAAGAAATCGAAGATGAAGAAAGTACTCCAATCGAAGTTTTATCGTCGCCGATTCGTAATGAACCTCATGATTCGATAGTGAATAGTACAACGAGTGGACGTAACGGCTCGATACCAGTGACACCGGCTACGGGAGATGCATCGAAAAGTTCACTACCGCCAGCAAATGAATTCGACGGCGATATTGTTGGTCAAATTGATAGTTTTGTTATGCAACCAGCCCAGCAAGGACTCTTATATAAGTGCCGAATAACGCGCGATCGAAAAGGTATGGATCGCGGACTATTCCCGATTTACTATCTACACTTGGAACGTGACTATGGAAAGAAGATATTTCTGCTTGGTGGTATGATTGAAATTCTCAAGTACGATTTGAGCTGTGAATATAATTTTCTTTTCAATTAACCAGGGAGAAAACGGAAAAAGAGCAAAACATCAAATTATATTATCAGTTGTGATCCGACCGATTTATCTAGACAAGCTGACGGTTTTGTTGGTAAGCTTCGCTCAAACGTTTTTGGAACAACATTTACAGTATTCGATAGCGGGAATAAGGACAAGGAAGAGAATCCGCGACTAGATTTAGCAGTTATAATTTATGTAAGTTTTTGGTTTTTAGTAGCGTGTTTTACAGTACGATTGAACTGTTCTGCTTGCAGGATACTAATATTTTAGGCTTCAAGGGACCTCGAAATATGACAGTTTTATTACCTGGCATGACCGAAGACGATCAACGTGTTAAAATAAGTTCCGCTGATCCTCGTCAGGTCGGACTGTTGGAAAGTTGGAAATCAAAGGTAAGCGATTCGACAAGAATTTCTCCATAATATTTTTAATAATTTAAAATTGTTCCACATAGAATATGGACAATATTGTTGAATTGCATAATAAAACACCAGTTTGGAACGACGATACGCAATCATACGTGCTGAATTTTCACGGTCGTGTAACACAAGCTTCAGTTAAAAATTTTCAATTAGTTCACGATTCCGATCCCGACTACATTGTCATGCAATTTGGACGTACATCGGAAGACGTCTTTACAATGGACTTTCGATATCCTTTGTGTGCTTTGCAAGCTTTTGCTATTGCTCTGAGTAGTTTTGACGGTAAGATTGCATGTGAATAAAAAGTTATTTAAATCAAAATGACAGCCGATCATATCGATTTGTTCATCGCTCGAAAAAAATTGCTACTTATATTATTTTTTACTTTTACATAAACTTTTATATAAATTATTTGTAACAACTATATTAGTTTGTAAGATTGTATAGAAATTCAGATCAAAATAGTTCTGGAGGTAAATATTAGTTAGTGCCTAGATGGTTCGAGTTGTTTATGAGAAATATTTGATATGGTGAAAATTGGATCTAAGCTTTTGGTTTGAGTTGCTTGGTTCAGTTATCCGATAAGATACGAAATTACTTCCTTTTTTTATGAACGGATAGAGGAAATCGCGCTTTGACCTTTTTGATATATCTCTAATTAAATTTGAATTCGCGACATTAAGTTCGTTCTTGCTTCGTCTGTAATATGTGATGAAATTTAATTAAAAAATACAAGTGATCTTTACGCTTAAGCACTTTATTCTCGCAACCGATCAGTTCAGTGGTTGGATAATTGTCAGGATTGGGTAAATCTCAGCGGGCCGTAATCATTTGAAAGACCTTTGTGTTAGGATTGCTGTTAACAGTTGAATGCTGTTGAAATGTGATTTGTGTTAAAGAGTTCACATGACTTGTCGTTTACTGAATCTATTTTTTTATTATCATACATTCGGACTTTTTTCGGGACTACTTTTTTGCTCTGGGATGGTTTGATATCAGTGCGGTCTTTGACTTACAATTTTGTAAGTTTCTCATTTGGCTGGGTGGTTTTTGCTATTCGAACGTGAATTCGGCTCTTGTTTTATTCCCGATATTTGGGTGGTCAAAACTAAATATTGGTCAATCGTTTTTTTGGGGCTGGTGTTGTTCCTGAGGTTGTATTTGTGGGTTTGTACCCAAAATATATAACAACAATACCGAAGTTATAATTCGTTTTAAATAAAAATTAATAACATAAAATAATTTCAATATGAAAAAGAAAGCAGACAATTTTATTCGTTCATAGTAGATGTGCGATCTGCTGGTGAATACGTTTTTGAGTTAAATTTTGTTCTAGTGCTTTTGTTATTTTCATATCATCGACATACATGTTAGAAAATAATTTAATTGAAAAACTCAGTTACAGTATTGTATCTTTGGGATTTTAATTTTAACTTATAATAACACAAACAACTTCAAATAAAGGCTCGTTGCTTTTTCCCGGCACTCGACTGAAGGACTCGGCGTGTCACTTAAGACTGGAGATCAACTTCCTTTTGTCCGTCAGTCATCTCCGATATCGTCTGGTTGGATGTGTGCGCTATCATACATACACTCAGCAGAAAAAGTCTACGTTCAACTACTCATAAAATTTTCGGGAAGCAGAACAATAAATAATTTATTTAGTTTTTATTGAATCTGTTTTCTTCAGACATAAATATAACAAAAATTCTTGAAATTCAATTTCATAACGTTGCCTTTAGTTACATTTGTATTGTAAATTATACTATCACATAGCAGAAAAAGTCTACGTTCACCTTCAAGGAAACACTTCATATCTTTCATTTATTAAAAAATGAAAAAAATTCTTAATAGCTTGTAGGGTAGCCTCGGCGTTGTAAAACCTCCTGCAATCGTTTCTTCATTGAATTAACAAGCTTTTCCGTGTCTTCGGCACTAATTTTGTCCCATTCTTCAATAACTTCCTTTGCCGGTTTCGCAATGTTGGGGACAACAGCAGATGAAGCGACTTTACCAGACTTCATTAAAGTATGTTGATTAGCTGTGACGACATCAGAGATAGGCTGAATCATACGAGAACTGCAAGGTTCATGCGGCACACAAACGGGATCAGAATGTAGATCATTCAACGAAGCCGATTTACACCGCTCCATCAAGTTTGCACTACGTAAAATTCTAGTAGAGAGGTTTATGTAAGATGGCTGTGATTGAAGAGCATTGACGGTCAGCTCCACGACAGTTAACAGCAAGCTTATCAACAGTACTTTGTTGATCTAGGTCACGATGAGTATTTTGGATGTTATCCGATTTCGGAGTAGTAAACCGTTGAGATCGTGATGACTGAAGCATCAGAATCACAGGTATTCGTTTCATCCGCTGAAGGAATACACATCTTGTTGATGTCATTTAAGGCAACATCAAATTTCAGTTGAAGCGAAAAAAGATCTGCATGTAGCGTTTGCATAGTTGAACGCACTTTGAATAATTTCGCAACATACGCTGACGAAGACGAAGTTCTGCATAAGGCGCAGAACCAGTAAATGCCGCTGCCGGTATTTATAACCGCATCACCAACGACACCAGAGAGACCGACACATTTGGAGTGAAATATTTGTCCGCAAAAATCCAGAACAGCAAATTAGCGGTGTTTTACCGAATACATCGGAACAAACAATTATAACAATTATACAGTTGTATAGTCCCTGTTCAATGAATTAGGACCACTAAGGTTTTTTTTAAAATTTTCCCTTTGTCTATGCTAAAAGTCTTTGTAGAGAGGAAATAAAAAATCATTTTTTTTCTTTTTTAGATTTTTATTCCTTTTATGATATTTTATGTATAACAAAGTTGATTTAGCTTTAATATTTTGTAGGGCGACCCTTAGCACTAATTACTGCTTTAATCGCTGTATCATTTTTTTTGATTTCTTCGCTGTTTTTCCATATATTTTTAATATTTTGTTTTAAGGTATCTAGAGTAGGATTAGGAGAGGAATAAACTTTAGATTTTAGAACAGACTCCAGAAATTCTAGGGTTCAGGTAAAGAACAGGTTTTTTATAATTTGGGCACGATGGCAGGGTGCATTATCCTGCATAAATATATTTCCTATTTCACAGCACCTCAGGTAGTTAAAATATGGAATTAAAATGTTGTCCATCAGGTCGTAGTACTGGATGCTGTCCATAGCTCCTTCGACGAAAAAGATCGGTCTAGGTCCATCGCCTGAGATGCAGGACCATATCATTGTGGCTGGTGGATGTTTGATAGTTTTCACGACGCAAGCTTCGTCATATTTCTCTGATGGCCTTCTTCGAACGTATTGATGTCTCTCCATCACTGATTCTACCTAGTCAAGTCATAAATATTGGTACACAGAAAAATCGACGCCAAATGCAAACGAATTAATATTTTTCAAAATTTTTTTTTCTTTTTATTGGGTTATTTAATGGCTACAAATCTTAAAACAACTTATTCGAAATGACTTCCATTTGGCTTCCAGCACGACTTGAGACGATCTGGCCACTCATCGATCGCGAGACGCACTTCATGCATGGGGAAATTGTCCACTGCACGGACAAGGGCTCGCTTCAACGACTCAATATTGGGTGTCGAGTAGAGCAAGCCATGCCCTCTAATACGGACCACAACTATTAATCCAACGGTTTGAGGTCTGGACTACCAGCTGGCCAATCATCCGTTGATATGAAGTCCGGAACGTTGTTTTTGAGCCACAGTTGAGTCGTTTTTGTCTTGTGAGCTGGAGCAGAGTCTTGCTGGAAAGTCCACGGCTTGTTGGCGAATATTGATTGGTTAAGAGGCTTCACAATGGGTTCCAAGACGGTCGATTGATATACTTTGGCCGATGTTTTCACTCCTTTCTCGCAAAAATGGAGCTTGCTAACACCATCGTAGCTCACTCCCCACCATACCATTACAGACGCGGGATGGTGGCCTCTTTGGACCCTCGGGATGAGTTGGGATGCTTCTCTGGATGACCGAGCATACACACGGTCGTTCTGTTTATTGAACGATTCTTCTACGGTGAAGATTTTCTCATCAGTAAACAGAATTTGTCTGTGAGCATTCTTCGCGTACCGGCTGCGTAACGCTTTCGAGTTTCGCTTGCGTTTTTCCTTCAATGCGGCCGTGAGCAGGTGTCCAGTGTGTCGCTTGTACGCGCTGAGTGCCAAATCTTCTTTGATAATGCGAGACATAGATTTTTTCGAAATTTGCATTTCCCGCGACAAGATTTTCTGTTTTCGCAGCGGTTTTCGGTCGATTCGTTTCTTCACGGCTTTGATCGCTTTCGGAGTTCTCACAGTGCGCGGACGGCTGGATCTTTGACGGTCTCGTACTCCATCAGTATCCTCAAACAACTTCACAGCACGATACACAAAATTGCGAGTGATTCCAAGCGGTCGCAACGTCCGAAAGATATCGCCTTTTTCCATGCTGCATTTTAGTAGGCCAACTACAACAATACGATTTTCGATATCGTCCCATTCCATGATTGTAAACAATTGATGCCAAATATTTTACGTGGCAATGAAGCAGAAATGTCGAAGTGTCAAATCGCAGTCAAGACGAAATGGATGCGCCCAATATTGTATTCGTAATGAATGCGTTTAGTTGTGTACCAATATTTATGACTTGACTAGGTAGTCTACACCCATCACTAAATATGTACCACCTAAAAAAAACAAAATAAAACCAATTTTTTAAAATTATATTTCCAAGCGAAAAATAAAGGTAATACAATCTTTATTCATCCATATAATTCATATTAAATATTAATTACATTTTTCCAATCAGCTACGGTATAATGTTGATGAGCTCTAGCAAACTCCAGCCCGGCTTTTTGCATTTTAGCTGTTAGTTTAGGCTTAAGGTTGGCTTCGCATAAACGCCTTCTTAAGGGGTAATACCTAGTCGGAAGCAAAAAATGAGTCGGTTTTTTGTGAATTTTTTGTGTCTTTATTAAAAAATCGATTAATGCGAATTATTGAGGGATCATTACACTTATCTTGAACGACAAAAAAACATTTTTTATTTTAATTTTTATGAAAAAATGGCGGCTGAGCAGTGCACGGAACGAAGGTTGATTTTTTGTAGGCGTCCCGCGGCTAGCAGCACAAGTCTTTAACGAACGTATTTGGAACATCTATCTATCCCTTCGCCCAGCAGGTCTTAATGTTAGCTTCTCGTGGATTGAAAATGGGTTTCGCAGGCCTTTTGATTAATCCTACGATCCGTTCGAGGCGTTTTTTTCCTTTTTGTTGTGAACGGAGGCCTTGGGGTGAATATTTCGACTTGAAAAAGTCAAAATATTCGAGGGAAAGGAAGGTTCAGGAAAGAGTGGACCAATTCCTCCTACGTCCGAATTGGTGGCTGAAAATCGAGCGGAAGCGACATGCTTGCTGGCGGCCTTGACTTGCTACGTCAGTTGTGGGGGGGTTCTTGCTCAATTCTTAGACCATAAACCCTTGGCCTGTACAACAAAAATTTCGTGTCGACTTACTCCAGGGTGGTTTAAAATGGGGATATTTTCCCAATAGGTCGTGAAAGACCAAGAAGCGGTGGAGTTTTCGCTCGTTCCAAAAAAAAGTCCCGCTAGCACGCCGGCATCTACCGATTAGCGGTTCCCTTTTCTTTCCTCCGGTGCGAAGTTGTCGCCGATTTGCGGGTGTGACCGACTGTCGAGCCATCGTTCGAGAGTCGATCGCACTTGCAAACCCAGACGGGATTCGTGCTGCCAGCGGCAACTCAACATTTTCCCGCGACAATTTCGCCGTTTGTTGTTGACTTGGCCTTGATTTTCCTGGTGAGAAACATTATCTTTTCTCGTTATTTCTCGAATGGAAAACTTGTTGGTGTTCAATAAAGCAATTATTGCTGACTTTTTGTCCGCGCTAAAAGCTTTACACTTTCCCATTTTTATTGTTTTTACCAAAATGTCTCAACAAGCACACGTACTTTTAAATGTCTGAAACTATGTAAACTAAAACCACAGGTATTTCTAAAAACTGCCTAATCACAATATTTTCTTCAACTGTCGTAACCTATCACCAAATTAAAATTGGTGACACGTTGCCGAACTTCCTTCTCAGGACTTACTGTGAGAAGGTAATTTGTAATGAAAAAATGAACTATTACGTACTGTATAACTTTATTTATATATCCGAGTTGGTCGGTGGACAGTTGTGGACTGACAAAATCTGTTTGTCTATGGAAGAAAGAAAGGTAGGTTTTTATACGAAAGATGAAGAAGTTTATTGGGACTATAAAATACCTGGACCCGACTCAGTAGAAAGAACGAATCTGGCTGCCAGATGCTGACCTTAATCTTACTGGGGAAAATCCAAATGATTTTCCCTTTTCGAATTTTATTGCCTTCTTTACCTGGCTCTTTCTACTGAGCCATAAATGTTATGAGGGAAAATAAAGATGTTGGATGATAGGTAGAGTGACGGATTCGTGGAAAGGAAAAAGGAGGAATTACATACATTAGAAGGATTCCGGTAGGAACATCAACACTTGACATATTCTTTCCAAATATTTGAAGTTCAGGATAATTTCATTATTTTATGTGCATACCTGTCTATCGCCTTGAACACGTAAAGGGAGGGGCAGGTAAAAAACACTCTCCTGAAAAAGGTAGAAGGGTGGGATTTTCCCTATAGGGTATATTATATTCACAATTCTTACAGACGCAAGATAACATCTACTTGTGAAAAACATCTTTTTTGTGAAGCTACAGTTAATTTTTTTTTTAAAATGATAAAAACTGTGAGAGGTCCTAATTCTTTGTGTTAATTGCACTTTATACGGAAACAAATGCAAATCATCCTTCAAAATGCGCCGCAAAGTGATTCCACTGACGCCAAAATGCTGAGCACGGTGACGATACGAGATTTCTGGGTTCTCGGCAACGCTCTCTCTGACAGCTTCAACCAGTTCCTTGGATCGTCTTGGTCGTCGATGAACGGCATGTGGACGATCTACCATTTCAAAAATTTTAATATGCAGGTGGAAATAAAAATAGGTACTTTCAGTTTTATTTGACAAATTTTGCCTTTTTCTACATTTCTAAATAAAAATTTAAATTTTTTTTAAAAAAAACTTTAGTTTTTGTTAGTACTTCGTAGAGATGGGTCGTTCACGAGTGAACTGTTCCAAAAGACCACTTCATTGAAATGAGTGAGTGAAGTAACTCAAATTGGCATCACTGATTATAAACAGTGCTATTGTCTTCAATGTAATTATGTATGGCATACGCGACGCGGTGCGAATAATACCACGACATTCTATTTTCTATCATAAAAAAAAAGAAAGAATAAATGTAAATATTCATCTATACACCGCTCTTCTTCCTATTTCCCAACACACAAGCACAACTACTGCCTGCCTGACTATAGACCGGCTGCAGAAAATCCACACACACTAGCCCACCGGTGGCTACTAAACGGCTGTTAGAAAAGATAGAGTGAGCGAACACTTCAATTGAAGTGCGGAACGAAGGGTTCCATTGAGTGCGTGAACACTTCAATTGAAGTGTCTAGTGACTACTGAACGATGGAACGAAGAGTTCCATGGAAGTACTTCACGGAACTCGTTCCTTAAGGCCGGCGATACATGTAAACGCCTGAATTTAGACCGTTTTTCAGAGGCTTATTTAAAATGGAAGGAATAAATGAATCGTTTTGAAAGTGATCATGTTTATTCATTACATATTAAAATACAATAATCTGATTTTATTTAATTTTTTTTTCAAAATGGCCGCCGTAGTAACCAATCTCCTGAGACCCTCGCGGCTAAAGGCATTAATCGGCGGGATTTTTAGCATCAGTTACAGCAATCTGAAATCAAAAAAATGGGTTGGAGTGTGTTTATTAAACATGTATCTTCTAGTTGAACCAGGAAAAAAAGAAAGTCAAAAAATCGTGAATTAGCACGCCTCATAAAAAAAAGTACGATTTTTAACCCTTTTTTTTCGACAGTTTTTGGGTCAAAAACGCTAAATTTTGAAATTTTTTTGCCATTTTTGAGGTTCAACTAGAAGCTTATACTATAGAGAAAACGTGTGCCAAGTTTAATATGAATCGGTTGAGAACTTTTTGAGTTATGTTGCCCGCCAATTTAAAAAAAGTCGTCTCGAGAAAAACGCGTTTAAAGTTTTGACACACAGAAACTCTATGATTACAGCGACTTACCAACTAATCAGCGATTCCAGGCCCATACAGACGTCCTTCAGTACGTTCATAGTACTCGTTTTTTTTTCTCAGCTCTTCTTGACATGCTTGACGAGCTTTTTTTAGTTGTCGAATAGCTTTTTTAGTTGTCGAAGAGCTGCGGCGATTTTCTCGACTCACTCTCTGGTCATCGATACGGACTCAATAGCGCTCGAGCGTCAAGTTGAGGCGGAGCACTTAAATGAGTTTTTAATCGATAAATAGTGCGAATTTCATTCTAAAACTTTACAAACATATTTTTTAGATGTTAATTTAACTATTTATACAAAAAAAAAAAACTCGAATTTTTGAAAATTTTATATGTATTTGACTCGGTGGTGTAATGGTGCACCCAAGTCTCATCACACGTGACAATTCGTCTCAAAAAATTATCGCCTTCATGGTGAAATCGATTTAAAAGTCGCTCAGAAATTTTAAGCCTTTCCGCTTTTTGATTTTCGGTCAATAACCTTGGGACCCACCTGGCGCAGACTTTTCGGAAGTCAAGATGATCTGTGATGATGGAATAAGCACTACCATGGCTAATACCCACTTCTGAAGCGATTTCATCAATAGTGAATCGGCGTTCACCCTCGATTAGATTTTGAACCGCTCGAATATTGTCATCAGTTACACTTGATCTTGGGCGTCGATCGTGAGTTTCATTTTCTACACTTTCTCGTCCATTTTTAAATTTTCTAGCCCAATCAAACACTTGTGTCCGTGAAAGGTATTGTCAACAAACTGCACCTTCAACCTAGCCAAAATATTTGATGGTGAAACGTCTTCATTTGTTAAAAATTTAATAATAATACGTTGCTCAATGGATAAAGGAACCACTTGCTCACTCATGATTGCTACTGATCAACTGGAAGAATGAGCAGCCCGGGAGCGGCTGTCCCCACTCTTAACAAACCAACCTAAGACCCCCCACCCAACCAGACCGCTCGGCAGAGTCTGAGACTTATAAAGACAAAAGTCCGGTTTATATTTGACTCATCCTCGTATCTTGGTTGTCATTACAATGTGTATGTATATTTTTTTAACCGAATTTTTTCTCTCATTCAAAATTTTTATCTCTGATGAATGGAGCTTTTCTCGCTGAACGAGAGAGAAGATTGTTGGGGTTTGTCCGAAATAACAACTTAACCGCGAACGGAAAAGTTTTACTAAGTTTGTTTGTTTGGCTTAGTACGACGTATGTGTGTGCCTTATTTCGTCAAACCTACCGATGAAGAATTTCCCCTAAATAGGTTTAGGATAGTTTGCTTATTTTTTATTTTTATTTAGCAGACCTTCTTTGGTCGCTCGTTGGCCCAGAACTACATATATTATATAAAGTTTTAGTTTTCTCTTTTCCGCTTTTCACTCGTTTACGAGTGAAAACGACTCATTGGGCATACCAAAATGGCCATCCGAGAAGAGTCATTTTAGGACTCATTTGTTATGTTTCGCGCTCGTAAACTTTTCAAGAACTGGCTCTTGGGCAATATGTTAACATTAAATACTTCGAAAAAAAACTATATGTTCTTGAGACAAACTAACAAATTGGACATTGATTTGAAGCTGGAAATCGATGGAATACAACTAGCGAGAGCTCACGAAACAAAATATTTAGGTCTGATAATTGATGACAAACTGACTTGGACTCCTCACATAACAAAATTGAGAAATAAAATTGCCCCGATTATTGGAGTATTAAAAAGAAACGAATACCTACAAGTCCCAATAAAGAATTTGCTATACAATGCGTTTATCCTATCCAACATAAGTTATATGGAGTCAAACTTCGAAAAGAAACTTGGACAAAATTACGAGACTTATATCAAGCACAAGAAAATTAAATCCTCCATCAAATTGATCCACAATCAAGAAATATACAACTATAACACAAGAAGTGCGGATTCTATTAGACAGCAACATTTGTCTAGGACAGACCGATTTAGAAAGGATCCGGTCTTTGAAGCAATACGAGAATTTAACGCCTTACCGACAAATATACAAATGGCAAAGAATGTGTTTCAGCAAAGATATTAGAATATCTTTATATAAGATGTCCCAACCAATATAAAATCAATCAATAAAGCTTTACGATTGGCGATCAAACTCTGGTGGCTATTAGAGCTTTTTATACTAATATTTGTAGTCCACTGTAAGCATGAATCCGAAAGCTCTGTTTTATATTGTTTGGAAAGTCAACGTCACTGATTCCGAAATCGGTAAATTTGAATAAAACAGGATCTTTACATTTATTTGTCATTATTAACTAGTTATGGAAAAATCCGAAAGCTCTGTTTTATATTGTTTGGAAAGTCAACGTCACTGATTCCGAAATCGGTAAATTTGAATAAAACAGGATCTTTACATTTATTTGTCATTATTAACTAGTTATGGAAAAATTTAAGTTTAATATTTAACATCGGGTTAAATATTCGTGCTTTCACCACCCGGTTGAGCTGCAGAGACGGGCGTGGCGAAGGTATTGGGTACCAACAAAACTAAATGTCACAGTACAACAGTACTTGGGCGCGATTTTTGCGGAAAATTTAATTTCGACAACCTGTCACAATCGGTGTCGGATCAACCAGCCTCACTCCTCGACAGTCCAGTGGCAAAAGAGGCTTCGGTCATCGTGTTCCATTTCGAGGAAACATCGTTTCCTGCAAACGCTCACTCGTTCTTCATACCAGCGTTGCAATATTTGGTCCAATTGGTCTAATGTTGGTAATGATTTTCTTGAATCAAGTTCCATGGCGCTCTACTTAATGGCATGCGCGCTGCTCCTTCTCAGGTTTTCGGGCTGAAATCTGCGCGGGTCAGTTCTCAGGTGTTGGTAACGTTGCCGTGTCTTTAAACGCGGACCTTCATCCGCTCAAGTTCCTCTCAGCAAAAGAAATAATCCAAAATGAAAAAAAAACTAATTTATTGAGCCAAACGTAAAGCAAATTACCTTAGCAGCCGTCCGCACGCGCAACCCATCTTCCCGGGTACCATATTCGAGCCTTGCGGACTTTCGCTATTCTAAACATAAGAAGTGTTTTAAACAAATGAATATTTCTAAAGAAATACCTTTTTAATGTTTTTTTATGCCATGAGCAACGGCGAGAAGTCTTAGATTTTATGTTGTTGGTTCTTCTGCGCAAGAATTGTTCATGGAAAACGAAAGAGTCAAATCAAATTTAAAAAGAATTTCTAGACTGAGAATATTACATCAGTAATAACAATATTTTGATATACTGTCATATAGAAGTCCTTCAAACACGTGTGTAGATATCTTCAGTATGCTTCAGCCAGGAACTTGAAGTCTTTGAAAAAGCAAAGTTTTATAGGTATTCAGTGATTTGCCATCTACCTACAGTTTCAGAAATACTGTCATGTTTAGCTATCGTTTGGTGGCTACTTGAAGGAGAAGGTTATTCGCATTTTTAATTCAGTACGTAGTTATTTTGGTATATCACTGATTGAAAAATTTGTATTTTGAGGAATTTTGTATGGCAGCTAACTAAAGGAGCGAACCGATTTGGCCATTGAACCTTGCCCTGCAAATTCGAGCAAATATTCAGATTCTAAATTCGTGTGTTCGGAAAAGAAGATTTGGGGTATATGGCTACAATTGAACAAAACTACTGTTTGAGCCTCTCAAAACCATCATCATTACTTTGATTGTTAACATTCGTAAATCTGGCCTGGCAACCTCAGTTATATACTTGTAAATTCTAGTTCAATACCTAAACACCTAAACTCAGTTATTTGCTTGTCTTTCCTAGTTAAATAAATTCAATTATTGTTTGTACCTAGCGAGATAAAGACCGTTGCCTTTTTACATTGAATTCGGTACCTGTTTTTTGTTGCCAGCCAGTTCGCGAGTAGCCGTTGATCGTTAAACGTTAATTTTAATAAAACTTGTCTTTCGTGGAATTCTTGAATTTTTTTTCAATTATCAGCAGACTTCCGATAGCCGCAATATTTTCTGTATAGCTCATACAACTACTATAAACACCAAATTTACATAGGCCGAGCAGAACAATTCATTCTTGTAATTTATCTAATAAATTAAATGATCATAGAAACGCTGGTTTCATTCGGACGTAGAATTTTTTTTTTTTTTAATGTTTTGGCAGGATGCAGATCTTTGAGAGCGGTCGCTGCGATTCTACGGTGACCACTCGAACGAGTCCGTCCTTGCCACGTTACCGGAATTTTTTTTTTTTAAATTTTACACAAAAAAAATCTTTTCAACTAATCGCAGGAGGTTCGAAATCACACAATTCACTATTTCTAGATTATCACTTTATAAAAAAAAAACAAAAAAAAATTCAAATTCAAAACGTAATTTTTTAAAAAGAATTTTCCTAAATGAAGTATCACTTTAATTAATAACAGTTAATAATTTTTTCCCGTCCGATCTCTATTAAATAATAATTAAACAAATAAGTAAGAATGATGATTTTCTTTCACACACCCACTGCAACACAATTCGCTATGTCGAAAACAAAAAAAATTTTAATTCAAAATGTCTTGCTACCAGCCAACTGAATACTGAACTGAACTGAACTGTCCTTTATACATATAGGCGAACATCAGTCAGTCGGAAGTCCTTATCATCTCCCCAGTCGGGATTCTCCTTTCAATTTTTTGTTCCTGAGTCGATCAACAGATACAGATACGAAGGATATGCTCCCGAGCTTTGATGGGTGGCAAGAGACTGTATCTCATATTAACCCTTCGAACTCATATGATCCGCTTCCCGAATCCGCCAAAGGTAACCTTGCCACGTTCTAGTATTCGTCCCAAGTGCCATTTTGAAGGCGGCATGTTGTCCTCCAATACGACCACAACATCGTTCACTTCGACATTGTTGGTGGAAACTCTCCATTTCTGCCGTTGTTGTAGTTCATGGAGATATTCCCGGGACCATTGGCGCCAAAACGTTTGGTGCAGCCTTTGGCCATATTTCCATCTTCTGATGGGACAATCTGAAACGATACTGGAAATAGGTTCTGGCACAGTGATTAATGGGGTCCCTATCAAGAAATGATCAGGGGTTGTTCCCGAACCGTTTCACCAACAGATCCCAGGCAGCCTCGTAATTATCTTCCGTAATATCGAATTGGCTGAGAATTTTATTTGCATCACCTGAAGCATTTCGGGTCTTTGGCCTTTGAGTTAAAAAAATTTTTGCACTGGATTTGGTCGTTATCGTGAATCAGGGATTTAAATAAATCTTGAAAGGTGCGCCACTTTGCATAATCACAGTCGAATTTGGGGATAGCGAATCTTGAAAGGTTGATCATGGTTTGAGTCTTGGGATTTTGAATTTGATTTTCGACTCTGACTGTACCTTTCAATTTTAAAAAATAATCCCTAAGCTCGCCCATGTATGAGAATACGGCTTCTTCGGCGCTTGAATAAAGTTCCATGTATTTTTCATGGTCAGCCTTTAGCTCACTCTCGCTTATGCCGATCAGAATGGTTTCGTCCGTCGAGCCGAATCTGTAAGAGCAATTTTCATTCAATTTGCCTGTTTCCCGAGAAGAAAATCGCAACTAGCAATAAGCAAATTGCAAATTTTGCGATCGAACCAAATTTCATCGCACCATTTTTACAATAAAATCACAAACACAAACGATCTACGCATCGTATTACAGTGTACCCTGCAAGAAAATTACCGGATAAGTCCGCCGTAGCATTACCCGGTAATCTTTCAGTTAAAACGTATAGGCCGCGGGACAAAAATTAACTTATATACTTTGTATCGGTGTACATGCGTGTGATTCTCTAACTCTTTCTTTTAATATTGCCGTCTTCTTTACTCTTGGTTAACGATAACCGGTGGTTACCGGATAAAATACGGAAACCGATACCGAAATTCTTGCGGCGCAGAAAAACAACTAGAAGTTTTGTGAAGTCGGATGGCGCGTTCTGCTAATGCTTATTGCATATGCGTACATATGCAATAAACACTAGCAGCACGCGCCATCGCTGCAAGAAAGCGCTACCCGAGTTGCAGGTTGGCCTAATGTTATAATCGCATAATTTTAAAAAAAAGCATATCCCAGGTTTGAAGGTTCAAATTTGAATGGCGCAGGTCGCAGTCGTTGATCATTCCAAACGTGCTTTGCCAGTTGCACGAGTATATAAAGGAGAGTTACATCCCCTAGAAGAAATTTCTAACACCAGAAAAATTCTGGTGTCACTGTATTGAATCTTCTGAATGTATGCGAACTTTCCGGTAGCGCTTTCTTGCAGGGTAGTAATAGCCGGTCCAACAACAATTCTGTGTTGGCTCACTAGCACTACACCGAGGCAAGTTTACGGTCAAGTCCAAGGACTTGATAAAAATTACTCTGTACTGTTGGTTCACCAACCAATTAACCGAATGAAATCATATATGACTTTGGATTGCACTTGACTAGTTTTGGAGGCTAGTTGCCAGAAAACCAAGGTGTGTGTGTATTTTGTTAACAATAACAAACACATTTCACAACCCGAACCTGCATTAAAATTAAATGCTGTAATAACACTGAACTATATCATAACCGATACGATTCGTATTGAAAGCGATCAACGATCACAACAGAAAAACCACTTCGTAGCACAAAAATTTGGTCTAGCGATCATTTAGATAAACATAATCCTTGTCTGGATTCCTTGTCTTGGAAGTCCGACTATTTCGGCAACATCAAGTCAAAACGCTTCCAATTCCAAGCGATAATCGACGCAATATCGCCGGAATAATCGCAACAACAGGAACGTTCATCTGCACTGCACGAACATCACGAGCAAAACAAGAACGGAGTTAAACAACTCACAAATATTAAAATTATAATCACTGGAATCGCTTGAAATTCGACCGACTGCGTCGTGTTCATTCAACTACTACTACTCCCTACTGCACCTACCAGTTAATCGTGTTCTAATTGGACGACGTCCTTTCGTCTCGCTCCAACCCATAGCTCACGCAATAAGCAATAATTGCGTCTCGTGCAATCATTCATTAGTAATTTTCTTTTTTCTTCATTTCGTTAATTCTTGCTTTCTTGCGAATTGCTAATGAATAACTTTTTTCATTTATTTATTTTCTTCTCTTTTTCTGATTAACGAAACCGGTAAAACACTACTGTGTTTTTTTAAATTATATATCACGGCACTACTCCTTATACCAGTGCGTTCGTACTGACTGGGAAGTTCTTTCGGGTTATGGTTAAAAATGTGGTTTCAGCGAGTACCTACATACCAACTATATACTCGTTTAAAATGAGTCTCTTATGAATTGTAAATGGTCGTTTTTATGAATTAAAAAAAAAAAGAGTTTTTATAATTTAAAAATTATAATTTTTGCATGCACGAGTTTTCGCGTCTTCGCTGTTTATAATGTACACAAGCGCGTTTTTGGCGAAGCAATGCTGAAGAGATTTGTGGCGCTATGACATGACCGAAATCACGCTCCCTGTTGAATCTTCTATATCGTTGGGCTTAGAAGTAGTTAACCAAAATCATCATAAACGAAATAATTCCTTCGGTAATTCCAGAAGTTGATCTTGCCTCTCCCTGGCTTTCATCTAGAAAATATAAAGACTTAATTACATCAGTAGAAAGTAACCCAAATAAGTTATCCGACATCAAAAGTGCGAAGGGATACTTGTATAAATCTATTATGTACTAGCGCAACAGACTCTAATGCAATCTCAACTTCCTCATGGAAACTGTAGGTACCTGAAGAACTTACCAATAATCTGATTATTGCATCACATAAACTACCCGTAGCAACTCACGGAGGAATAGGTAAAACTTTAGATCGTCTACGTACCAAATATTACTGGCCAGGCATGACCAAGTAAGTAAAAGATTATATCGGAAAATGTGACATTTGCACGTAGTCAAAAGCACCAAACGTTGTTTTAAGACCATCAATGAAAGCTCAATTAACACCAAGTAGAGCTTGGCAAAGAATTTACATTGATCTTATGGGTCCATACCCTCGGTCAAAATCCGGAAACACGTCTCTGATCATTGTTCTGGATCAATTCACTAAATACGTCCTTTTGAAACCCATACGAAATGCTACCACTCGTCCTATTATTAACTATCTCAAAAATGAGGTATTCCATGTATGTTAGATCTCTTATGATCTAATTCTTCCTTTATGGCTTACCTTGAGGTCTATAAAAGAAAGAAAGAAATAAAGAAAAAACAGATTGCTGGATTTTGTGTGCAGGTTTACTTTATTCACTCAATTCTTGGATTTTTAGAAGAAATTAAATGCTCTGCGTTTTTCCTTTCTTTAAATTACTTTGTCAAATGCCGACAAAGACAATTCAAACGAAATATTCTAAAGTCGGATTTAATATTTAATAATTATCTTGGGTTTTTTCTCGGCTTGATATGCTCGAGTCGATAAATATATATTTTCTATTTTTCTCCTTATGGAGGATTCTATCTTCAAAATATCCTGTTGAATATGGAAGCCACAACTCAGCAGGATGTTCTGAAGTAAAATTTATATTTTTTATGTTTTACCTTGCGTGTAAGTCGAAACGACTGCAATTGCGCCCAACCGACAGCAATTATATTTCTATGATAGGAATGAATACACGAGAGGTCGAGGCCGTTGATTGTCGCAACCTTTATAGTGGTTGCGAGCTTTTGATTTACAACTTATCCGAGCGATTACGTGCGGCGCAATCAAAAATTGGACAGGCGCCGGCACAGTAACCGCCCGAAATAGTGAACATTGTTAATGTTATGCTCGAACCTCAAGCATGTTTCACTAATTACATGCTTGAGATTCGAACAATGTATGTATATGGGTACCTGAATATTTGTTCTCAGACAATGGGGTACAATTTACTTCCATGGAATTCGCTTCGCTCATGTCCACTTATGGAATAATACATACCACCACAAGCGAATGCATCCGAGCGAGTAAATCGCTCCATATTAGCCGCGATCAGATCTTACCTAGAGGTTAAACATGACGTATGAGACGCGTATATAAGTGAAATAGCATGTGCACTTCGAACATCATCACATGAAGCCACAGGCTATTCTTCATATTATTTAAATTTCGGGGAAAACATGATATTGCACGGTTCTGCGTACCCATTACTAGAGCGTATTCAGAGTCTGCAAGGCGAAAACGCAACTTGTCTGACTATGCCCGATAGTATGCACAGCATACGAGAAAATGTTAGGACTAAATTGCAGCAAACGCACCGAAAATATGCTTCGCGATACAACCTAAAGTCGCGCGAAACCAATTTCGCCCCGGGGCAAGAAATCCTCAGACGTAATTTAAGGCAAAGTGATGCCGCAAAAGGATATAACGCGAAGTTGTAAAAGTAAAATGTCGAGTATTACGAAAAATCGGAAACTCTATGTACGCGATAGAGAATCGGCAAGGTAAAATCATCATGAATTTCCACGCGAAGGATTTAAGATCGTGATGCACTTAGTATCCAAAAATCCAACAATAGTCCTAAATATTAATACACCCGACATAACGCATGCATTATTTAAATAATTCGGAATTCGAGTCCTGTATAAACCCGCGACACAGCCATCGTATTTGATACGCCAGCACGAATGCGGGCATTGTAATCGAAAAGACACAACCTGTCGCCTTTACTGCTCAAACTAGTAATTGGGCTAAGAAACGAATCAGAAAATGTCGCGCCGGTAACCTGGAAAAAAAAATTTTAACTATCATGAAAACTTGATTTCCTTAATTTATAAATTAAAATGCGAAAAACCTCCACGACTTAAAGAAAAAAAAAGGTCATGTGTCGTTGGAATTTATCACGTTCACGAAATTTAAAACGCGTATGAGGCTGCGGCAAGACCCGTAGTAATCCGGCATTCTGCAGCAGGCCCATTAACTCGCGTTTTCGCATGTTAACATTCAGACTACGACAATAAACAAACAATTACAACATTGTTTATTTATTGTGTAATGTACACGCGAGCGTTTTTGGCGTAGCAATGCTGAAGTGATTTGTGGCGCTATGATATGAACTAAGTCATACCATAGTATCCCTCCCAACCAAATCTTCAACAGCATTACCACCCAAGTAGTCGTATTAGCCATCAGTATGGATCTATCCCTTACTCCGCCTTGAAACAACTGAAGGGAGTATGTCTCCATCATCAATTGTCCCAAGTTGGTCAGGACAAACCCACACCGCGAATACGACTATCGTCCGGTGACGAAGCCACAGTTGGATGACTTGGGTCCCATGGTTTCCCGAAAGGTAGCGTGCATCTAGCTCTAGCACGTGCGTAGTTCGTCGGAAGGGGGCGTGAGTGGCTACCTTGGACTACGTAATTATGCACAGTTTTGGGCTGAAAATCCGACTTGAGAGGTTCGGATTCTATCATCAGCGGGCTGGTAGGTAAAGGAAGAAGGAAGGAAGGAATGCAGACTATGGTAAGGAAATGGAAAAGAAAAGAAGGGAAATGAAGGTGGAAAAGCACATGAGTAGAGACCTTCGGCGGGAAGGCCGATGCATATCTCAATTAGGTACTTTATGTGTGGAACAAACTCAATAGAGTTTATGATTTAGCCAATATCATACCGGAAATACTTCAACGCGTTGGCAAATCCAGTAAAAACCCACTGGACGCCAGTTAACCCAAAACGAACCGATATTAAGGTTCATCGGGCATCATATAATACCACGACGAAGTGGTCAAAACGTCATCACGTGTATTAGGAGGCCGAAATTTGGCGCCGCGTTCTTAATCACCATTTGATGTATGGTATAATGGGTGCGATACGTTGGGGGTACCAGGCAAAATCCCTAATGCCATACAATGCGCGAAAGTGACCTCGTTCCTGAAATCTTCCAGGTGACTGAAAGCAGGGAACTAATTCGCGTAAGATATAATTTACATATCCCATTGAGAGCCATCTTTCACATTGGAACCGAAAAATTCATGCATAGGGTGGTATATGACTCTTATCTTCCCTTGTCGAACAATAAAACCCGGCCCAATTTGGCGGGGGGGGGGGGGGGGGGGGGGGTACGCCTTTACCTCACTTGTTGGATAGAAGAACAAAACAAAAGGAAGTGTCCGAAAATAAAAGCAAAAGGACGTGGTCGTTCGCATAATCCACTGTCTTCAACTCGGCGTCTAGCTCTAGGATAGGAAGGTCTTCTGAAAATCACTGCTTTAATCACGTGGTTAATGAGAGGAAATGAACGCACAACCAAAAAAAAATTTGATGTGGTTTTCGGACTCTTCTGCCGTGGCTTAAACTGATCCAGCCGTTGGTTTGATGAGCGTTGCAGGGCCGCGAATGGAGTTCCTAAAATTTCTGAAAGTTCGTCTACAGCCGCAAAGGTACGTTAGGGCTGAATTGAACACCTGCTGGTTCATGATTTTTTAAAAAAAAAGGAAGAAACCCATCGAAGCCTTTCAGAACCTGAAATGTACTTGGCTTAATCAGCACACAGGACGACAAACTAAAAGGGTCCAATAGAAGGCGCATGCGGGCAACCAGGCACTGCGTTGGCATCCATGCGGTTGCGCGGCTCTAGCGGTACTTCAGGGCTTGGGTAACGGAACCTGCCGATGGCTTAATGCCTAACGGGGGAACCTCCGTTACACATACCGGTATTACGCACCTCGTGCCACCGATAACTTAGCACTTAACCTCACAAACGAGACAAAAAAAAAAGGACAACACAAAAAAAAACACAGCACTAGGTACCACAGAGAAAAAGAAACACCAAAATTAACGACATGCCAAGAGAATCTTGGCCATCTGCACCGAATTGCACACTAGCCCCCCGTAAGTGGCAAATTAAAAGGAAGAAAAAAATCCGAAGACAAAGAAACTAAAAGAAGTAAAAAGAAAGAAAATAAATCCTTATATTGTTTTTATTTTAGTTGTTTGCAGGCCGTTCGTTACAGGTTGGCCAATAAAAAAAAGGGAGGAATTCGAAAGTCACCAGGTCTTCCGGACCGCGTGCCGTTTGCTGCGGGTTAGCGGGGTAAGTAGTCCGTTATTGGTGGTTCGCCATGCAGACTTGCACGGGAACCAGCCGGCACGGATCGGTCCGCCACCCAAGTGAAGGTGGACGATAACTAACCTTTTTTTTTAATTCCGGACGGTGTGACCTCTTGTCAAGCTGGCGCGTTTCGGTTGGTGTTGATTTTTTCAAACTAACTCGGTCGCGCACTTGAAAAAATGACTTGATAACGCTGATCAGCTTCGCTTCGATTCCGCTGCACGGTTGGGCACTGAGGTGACGTCTGGTTGTAATCACTGTTTCAACCAAACCGACAGTATTTTATCGCAGTTTTGTTTTTGTTTCGAGCCCGTTTCAACTGAGCGAACAAAGTTATTTAAACCGAACTGTCAAAAGAGTAAGTTGAAATAAATACCCAAATGAAAGATTTTTGGTCACTCTCAGAGCCTCCTATATATTAAAGGTATGAGCTATTTATTTAATAACCGAATTGTGGCCGGATCTTTCTTAGGGAAAATGTGTACTGCACGGCTCTTACATAAATGTAGGAGGCTCTATCACTATCAATAATAGAAACAGGCCACTTTTTTTACGATATACTTAGGAAAGAATAATAAAATATCACTTGACGTACGGAAAACTTACTCCGTCTCGAACCGAAAAACACAAACTGAACAAAACACGAAACGGACTCAGTTAGAAAACACACCGAAACCTTCTTGCCTTGATCCTTCCTGGAGCCACCTCTCTCGTATTATTTTCCGACGCTGGTTTTTCTCGTCCCAATTTTCCCCAGCTGTCCTCGACGCGAGCGGTTTGTGATTTTTTTTCCTTTCTTCCTTGATTTCACTTACTTTTTTAAAACAACTAAACAACGTCCGGCACAGACGCTGTTCTGCTCTCGACTGACTTTTTTTCTCTTTGGGCAATGCGCGCTTGTATCTCGAGGCACCTCTCCTCCTTTCGTTATTCCTCCATGGGCTTCGAGTTGACAAACGTCATCGTCTCACCATGTGATGTTGTCCAGCGGATAAATTTTCTGCACAAGTGTTCGGTGCTATTAATTTATGTTTCACATGCACATGAAGTTGCCCAACATATGATTTAGGTTGAGTAAACGTTTTATTACACAACAGGTTTTTTAAAAATTTTGGCACGATGTCAGGGTACACCACCCTGTATAAATATATTTGCTATTTCACAGCTCCTCAGGTAGTTAAAATTTGAAATTAAAATGTCGTCCATCAAGTCGTATTACAGGATGCTGTCAATAGTTCCTCGAACGAAAAAAATCGGTCCAGGTCGATCGCCTGAGATGCAGGACCATATCATTGTGGCTGGTGGATTAATAATTTTCACGACGCAAACTTCGTCCTATTTCTCTCCGTCACTGATTCTAAAAAAACAATTTATTATTTAGGTTTTTAGTAATTCTGTAATATTTATCATTACAGTCTTACTTAATATTAGGTTCCTTCGTTGCACAGCGTGGTCTGAAAAGTTTCCGACCTAACAAAGATACAAGACATTTTTTCTTCAAATTTATTTTTATTTTTCTACATAGTCTCCTTGTATAAGTCTACACACTTCTTCCAGCGATGCTCCCATTCCGTCTTTCTCTGCAAAATAATTGTTACGAGATGGCCTCCACATTTGACGAAAATCTCTGTCCTCCTTGCGCAACTTTTAGCTTAGGAAACAAAAAAAAAAATTTGCTTTTTTTGGAGCCGATTCTCGCTTTGCAATCCACTGTTTTGACTATATTTTTGTTTCTGGGATATAATGGTGTATCCAAGTTTCATCTACAGTAATTAATCGGCGAAAAAATTCTGATTTATTGCGCCTGAACTGCGTCAACAGAGCGTTGGAAATGTTCATTCGAACATGTCTTATCTTCAACATGAGCAAAAGCGGCAGTCAACGCGCGGACAGCTCTCTTATGCCTAAATCTGTATTCAATATGTGACAAACACGTTCTTTGGAGATATTCATAGCCTATGCTATCTCTCTTACCTAAATTCGACGGTTGTCTAGCACCATTTCGTGAACTTCACCGATGTTACCGTCAGTGGTTACAGTTTTTGGACGTCCCGAACGCTCCTCATCTCCCAAGATGGTACAGCCACGTTTAAATTCAGTGTGTGTTTCGTATTAATTTTCGACAGTCGTTAAATGAGTTATAGGCTCCAATGGTTTGATTGATCTCAAGTCGGTAAAAAAGGAACGTGTGATACGCCGATCTATTACTTGTATCAAATCTAATATTCCCGTCACACGTTTTGCACTTTACTAAATTCGAAATCGCAGCAAACACAGTCAAAAAGTTTAAAATGCGACATTCAACATTACTATCCTGACACACAATCATATCAACATTATCTTTCATTTTCTTCGCAGACGTGCTGAAACTTTCACTTGCCGATTCGACCTGTTTCGGGTTAAAAATATTCTTCCTTTTTTTTGGTCGGGATTTCCGAAAATCATCTTCGCTTCTTGATCTTCGCGAACCTTTTCTGGGATCCATTTATTTATATATAATAAATAAAAACTGCGATTATAATACAATGAACGGCGGAAATAGACACGTCTCGAGTTGTCAAACGTTCGAGCTGCACTGACGAATAAGACGACGAAAATTCGTTTCTACAAATTCCAGACTATTATATGAATGCCAGGTATGCGACCCTTTTCATAGAACAATAGATAGAAACCGGAGAGAGGGTCGAGCGCGGCAGATTAGCCGGTTGTTAAGTAACGGTTTCTTCTCTTTCAACGCTCATATCTCGGTCAATTTTGTTCGGATCGACCTTGCTAATTGTTTTGGATCAATTCACGAATTCGTAATGCTACCACTCGCCCTATTATAAATTATTTAAAGTCGGAGGTGTTCCACGTATATGGAGTACCCGAATATATCTTTACTGACAATGGTGTACAGTTTACTTCGCGTGATTTTGCAACACTTATGTCCACGTACGGAGTCATACATACCACTACGGCAGTATATTCTCCTCAGGCAAATGCCTCGAGTAAATCGTTCAATATTAGCAGCCATTCGATCCTATCTAGGCAATAAACACAATGAATGGGACGTATATATTAGCGAAATTGCTTGTGCCCTTCGGACTACGACTCACGAAGCCACCGGACAGTCTCCTTATTACTTAAATTTTGGAGAGAACATGATTCTTCATGGAACTGCATATCCACTCTTGGAGAAGATACAAAGCCTCCAGTCAGAAAATGCCACTTGCCTTTATATGCCAGATCACTTGCATTTAATACGCGAGGATGTTAAAAATAAATTGCCAGAAACTCACCGGAAATACGCGTCGCGCTATAATTTAAAATCACGCGAAACTAATTTCGTCCCCGGTCAAGAAATTTATCGACGAAACTTCGCCCAGAGCGATGCGTCGAAAGGTTTCAACGCGAAACTAGCTCATAAATTCCTGAAATGTCGAGTGATTCGTAAACTACGCAACTCTTTGTATGCCATAGAAAACCTTCAAGGTAAATTTCTGTGCAATTTTCATGCCAAAGACTTACGACAGTAAGACGGAAGTAGCATTTCGGCCTCTCATGTTTCGGAATTTATGAAGTAATAATACTCAGAATTAACCGCGCGCCGCTCCAACATTTATAACGAGAGTCATCAATTTAACGCCTCACGGAATTTATTTTCATATATCTTGTTTATTGTTTCCCTTCGGAAACTATTTTCGTACAAAGCCTAAATACTAGCGGAAATTTGTTGACTAGTTACATGCTTGAAATTCGAACATTCTCCCGCGCCAAAAGAATTTGACTCTATTATTTCTATTGATAATACATAATTAATTTTGCTAAATATAGACTATATATATATATATTTCTTTTTTTTTTTTTTTTTTTCTTTAACATAAAACGTCTTTTTTAATTCATTTCTATATTGTTTACTTTACTTAGGTCTAACTTATTTATAATATTGTATCATTATCATGTTGGTGATCTTTTTAGATGGAACCACGTGGTTCGTCCTTTATCAAACTTTATGCGTACTTTTCCTACGCCTGTTAGGAACAGGGTGTATTGGTTTCTTTTTTATGCTTTAACTCACTCCATGGAATGGATGACATCTCCTCAAACGATACGTCGAACATCTCTCCCTGTTTTAATGACGAGATTATAGACCCTTGGTCTCATGGTTGGGGGAAAGCGTCGTATCGCTCGTTGTAGCTGATTGGTACCCTCTCTGGATACCTTCGGGGATATATTCCGACCTGGTGTTACAGGTAGCTCGTTGACAGACGTCTTTGGTGACAACGGGCATAAATAGGATTCGGGATCCGGAGCCGATTCTTGTGTAGCCTTGGCGATAGAGACTTCCTCGATGTTTCGCCCTGGAGTTAACGGTACTTGGGTCCTTGGCTGGTCTTCGACTTCCTTCAGTAGCTTTTCTTTCGTATATACCTTGCAGTTGCTGAAAGTCTCCGGGTCGTCGTCATTTATCAACTCGAGATAGTCGATCTCGCAAGTTGTAACGAATAGGTCCGCAGAACGTCCGGAAGACTAGGCCTATGTCTTGATTTTGGACGCAAACCTGGCGGACGGAAAGTCATCCTCCATCTATCGGAAAAAATCGTCATTTCTTCACCAAAATGAAGGATAACTTTCATATGTTTTCGTTGACTATGTTGCCATTGGACAACATTAGTCTCACGGATGGCCACTGAAACGACTGAGCATCTAGCATAAAAGCACGTGCTAGCTCGTCGGATGGGGTGGATGTGTCGTTTCGATCCGTGAACCGATTAATTATGCTCGTTTGGGCCGACGAATGGGTTTGAGAACTCCCATTCTATCTGTCGGCGGGCTGGAAACCTTTCCGCGTGCCGCACGACGACGACGCCTAACGGCAGTCGCGTCCCGTTATTCGTGCCGTGCCACATGTTTAACCCGGAAAAATAAAATTTTTTTTTTTATTTAAAACCAACCTCAAAATGTGTCGTGGTCCAAAGATCTCCTGGGTAGACTCCTTTCTAGGGCACGCTTCACGCACTTGAAATAACGCGAACACTGTACTCGACACTCACCTCAGGTGCTCAACCATCCACAAGAAAAACCACGAACTTGAAATAACTAACAATTTATCATTTATTATCTTCCTTGTTTTCCGATTTCGTTACACTTGACTACTCGTTGATCTTACGTTACAATTTACACATTACATTACATTACAATTTACACATTACATTACATTCCAATTTACACATTACATTACATTACAATTTGCACACAAATTTAGAAACCGCGGAGGCTACTCGATTTCTCGGGAATCGTCGTAAGACTGCCCGTTTTTCGGACTTGGGAAAATCGATCAGCAATTATTGCTTGGACATTTATTGTCCATCAGCCCGATAATTGCTGATCTGCATCGACCATCGATCAATTCTTGGCGGTTGACCCGAGTTGGCCAGAATTGATCGATAGTCGATGTTGCAAAAATCCCGCTGACCGCCGAGCAAAGGTATCCGGCCTTTAGTCCAATTTAAGTTTATCACCTCGTATCGGAAATTGCGACATAGTTCGAATATTGAACCCAATCACCAATACGAGGTGTGTATAGGGAGAGTCGGGGTCATCCGGACCACGACAGATTGCCCAAGCAATGAAGCTCCGTATTCCAATTCGTTTCAGGCGATGGATCGGTTCCGTCGCGCTGTTTGTCGGTCTCGTTCCGTAATATGCGAGAAAACAATTCACTTTTCTTTCCTTTACTTTCTTTTTTCTTTTTACTTTATTTTTACACTGCATACGCGACGCGCACTATCAAAAAATATAACTTTTATCTCTGGCTTTTCCTGTGATGTCGTCTGTTCGGCTTGGCTGATCTCGGTTGTGTGGGGCGAGCGATCGTCTTCGTTCTCGCAGGTTCCTTTTTTTTTCACTGCATAATTTTGGCGCTAGGGTTGTGTCGGTGTTACCGACATTTGCACTGCATGATCGGTGCGGCAGTGATGCCAGGACGACTCGTCACAAAGTAGTCATCTGAAAAGAGAAGCAGAAAATATTGAATTTAAAGTATATTTACCATACGTTGACACGGACGATCGCAGCGGGTTGGTTATTTTTTTTTTTTTTAATGTTTTGTCAGGATGCAGATCTTTGAGAACGGTCGCTGCATAATCTTCGACTGCGATTCTACGGTGACCACTCGAACGAGTCCGTCCTTGCCACGTTACCGGAATTTTTTTTTTAAATTTTTCACAAACAAAATCTTTTCAACTAATCGCAGGAGGTTCGAAATCACACAATTCACTATTTCTAGATTATCACTTTATAAAAAAAAACAAAAAAAAAAAATTTAAAAAAATTCAAATTCAAAACGTAAGTTTTTAAAAAGAATTTTCCTAAATGAAGTATCACTTTAATTAATAACAGTTAATAATTTTTTCACCGTCCGATCTCTATTAAATAATAATTAAACAAATAAGTAATAGGTAAGAATGATGATTTTCTTTCACACACCCACTATACGGCAACACAATTCACACTAGTTGATCACTTTGTCGAAAACAAAAAAAAATGTTAATTCAAAATGTCTTTGTATAGTATTCGGTTTGAATTTTAATTTGTTGGATACTTGTTGGAGATTTGATCAAATCTCTACCAGATCGGTTGCTACCAGCCAACTGAATACTGAACTGGCATTAACTCATGCCGAAGGCTGAGCCCGAACTGAACTAACTGAACTGAACTGTCCTTTATATAGGCGAATATCAGTCAGTCGGAAGTCCTTATCATCTCCCCAGTCGGGATTCTCCTTCCAATTTTTTGTTCCTGCGTCAATCAACAGATACAGATACGAAGGACATGCTCCCGAGCTTCGATGGGAGGCAAGAGACTGTGTCTCATATTAAGGCCCCATGAGTCCGGTGTGAAAATTCTGTATCCTATTTTGATTTTTCTTTCTTGAGAGGGGAAAAGTCAATTTAAATCGTTTTTCGTTCGTGCATTTTCGTTGTTCGCCGTTTCAGTCATGAATCGAATGGCTCTTGTGTTCATCGCCCTTACATGCGGGAATATGATAAAGGCAGAATCGACGTGAAAAATACTACAGCATGAGTGGGGGAAGTATTATCGGTTTGACTTTATGCTTTGTTGTTTCGTCTTTGCCGTCGTGCAATTTCAGGTCAGGTGTCGAGTGTCGTGTCTGTTTTGTAGTCAGTCATCTAGAGAACAGAGAGTTCATTCATACAGTCCTTGATAAGCAAGGGGATTTTGAATTATTTTCTTTAGTTGAAATAATATTCGTACAAATGAAAGTTTGATTTTAAAGTAAAATAGTACTCCTATATTTTTATGCTTTTTCTAACATCGATTTGTAATGTAAACAGAAGCGTATAATGGGTCCTCATCGTTGGGGCGCCATGTAATGTACAAGGCGCCGTATAAGGGCTTCTAACGTTGGACACCATGTACTGTACGCTGAATCGTTTTTAAGCTACAATGCCACAATCAATTTGGGGCGCCATGACATGAACCGAATCACATCATGGTATCCGTCCAACCAAACTGAACAATCGCAATATCGTAACCCAATTAATTGTCATCGCCACGAGTGTATAGCACCATGTATTCCGCCCTGAAACAAATAGTGGGAGCAGGTCCCACTTGATCAAGACGGCCATGATAATATAGACAAGCTAGTGACACCGCCACAGTTGGGTGGCATATGCCCCATGGATTGCCTGAAGGTAGCGTGCATCTAGCATAAAAGCACGTGCGTAGCTCGTCGGAAGGAGCGTGGGTGGCTACCTGTATCCATGGACATCATACATAATTATGCACGTTAGGGGCTGAGAAGTCCGGTTTGAGAAGTCCGTACTCTATCCTCAGCGTGCTGGGTCGGTATAGGAAGAAGGAAAGTAGGAAGTCAGATGAGGAATAGAATGGAGAAAGAAGAGAGAGGAAATGAAGGAGGAGAGCACAAGAATGGAGACTTTCGGCGGGAAGGCCGAAGCAGTAACCATATCTATTGCTGTTAAGTAGATTTATGTATTCTATAATTATCCTTTCGTGGTAGAAAGGCAGAAGTAAAGCGATCTCCATGATCAATCATACTAGCATATCAACTATACTTGTATGATGGTGGAGGAGGGTGATATTTCATCGCCGTAGGATGTTAATAGCTCCGAAAGAAAAAGTACAGAACTCATGAAGACGAAGTTCAACCAAAATACAAAGAAAGTTGTAAGAAAATTCTAGATGTTCTCGCACATTTGACTAGTAATCGGGAAATAGGGCGCCCCTCTAATAGGACTATCTATTCGTAAAAAACGAGCACCGATACTACTTGCTATTTTGAATACCGCATGTGTTGGGGCATTCACTTTGAAGCTAAAGAAGAATAAACTTCTCTAACTCGAATTTGCTCTAAAACCGTTTAGAATACCGCATGTGTTGGGGCATTCACTTTTGAAGCTAAAGAAGAATAAACTTCTCTAACTCGAATTTGCTCTAAAACCGTTTAGAATACAGCATGTGTTGGGTCATTCACTTTTGAAGCTAAAGAAGAATAGACTTCTCTAACTCGAATTTTGGCTTCGTCTCGTGGCACCAGCTTCTATAACGGGGACAATCGGCGGCGTAGGCGAATTTTTGGCAAAATAAAAGAAAATTGCATATATTTAAAACCCTACCTAACCCACAAAGGCATTGATAACGCAACCAAAAGTAACGGAACGATGATATTTGCGAAATCGACTTGCGCAGATCTGCCGATGGTAGACTTCGCATTGCGTCCAGCTTCTTTCAACCCAAAAAAAAGGGGGCTCCTTTGTTGGCCCACCGCATGGCTGTATTTCCCTAAAACTTGCTGAAAATTTTAGCTGCAAATCAAAAGCGGAAATTCTTTTTTCCCTTGGATTGACATACGGTCCCTGAAGATAACCTGGCACTTTGAGGGAGTTGAAAGTCCTTAAAAACGCCGCTTGAGGTCCTACTGGTCCCAACCCAATACAACATAACCTTCAAGAACAAGTAAAAGTGCGGCTATAAATGATTAAGAAACCAGACAGGAATACTCCAATTTGATGAACTCCAATCGGATTCGATCAATTGGGGCTCCCAAAAATTGTCGGAAAGTAACCCAAAAATAATTAACCCTGCCCAAACGCGCACAAGAAAAATTCCACATTGGATTATAACGGTAATCGAGCGACACGCGGTTGAGCGTCACCCACGCCGCTGTTGTAGAACGAACGGTACCTGCGAAAACCCGTTCGTTTTCGGGGGCCCTACCGTTAATACACGCTTTCGCACTCTACACCGCGTGCTTATTAGGCCACCGAAACAACAAAAATACCCAACGGAGATTTTACTTGCAAAAACTGCACAAATCGCGCACTCCACCCTGCCGAGGACAAGAAGGGGGCACTCGGAGCCCCCGATCTGCGCATTCGCCTGACACGCGGTCAAAAAAATTACACCAAAACTTCCAAAAGGGGCCATTGGGACTCCATGGACGTAGCGTGGATCCGATCGAAGTAAAACGAATAACAAAAAAAAAAGATCTAAGCACCAAAAGGAAGTAGCACTCCGGCCAAAAATTATAGAAGGCTCTTTTTTCCACTAGCTCACTGAAATTGGGTAACGAAAGAACATACCAAAAAAAAAGGAATCACGACATACTCCTGTATGCTAAGCGTGCGGACAACACATATGACGATACATCTGTATGGTTCATATAACAGGGGTAGCTATTCAAAAAGTAAACTTCATAGGAAACACCAAAAAACAATAAGAGAAAGATTACAAATCAAAGAAAAATTTGGCTAACATCAATGAATTAGGGAGTAAGAACCCTTTAAATCCGCTGGGCTGTCCGTAAGGCAGCTGGAGCGCAGCGTGCGCCAGCCAAACTTGAGCATAGGAAGGGGTTAAAATCCCTGAGCCCCGCAGGGCCACCCAAAAAGATAGTAAGAGCGAAGCGCGCGTCAGCCCACCATGAGCATAAGAAGGGGTTAAAATCACAGAGCCCCGCAGGGCTATCTGCAAATACTTTAATTCAAATTTATCATCTTCTTAGGTTTCTGGTCAAACCCAAAACCATATACACCTCCATCAAGTGGTCTAAATAATTCAATTTTCACCGAAGATCATCAGAGTAAAACGAAAAGGATGGCCTCAAACCATCCTTCTATTAACAAGATAAACAACATCTGAACAGAGTATCAGATTATATAACCACAAAATTCATTTCATCACTATTGAACCTATCATTTTTAATCTTCTATAATTCCCATGGGTCACAATACAGGATTGTGGTTCATAATCTCAGAAGGAGAATGTGAACAAAATATTTTAAAAAATTGTTTATTAAAATTAAAAATAAAATTGTACCAAACCTAACAATAATTCGGGGTGTGACTAGCTATGAGAAAATTAATTAGGCAAAGTTTACTAGTTTCGACCCCCGCAACGGGGTCATCATCAGAACTCTTAAATGTTTGTAAGATTATACAAGTATCTCCTATTGCTAATCCTTCTTAAAATACTACATCTATTAATCTAAGGACTAACTTTGCGCATGCTAATGTCTAATCACCCCCTTTAACTAACCAAACATGAGAAAAAAGAATTTTAATTAACATTCTTAACATCAAAGTGTTTAAACAGAACAAAAATTGTCCTTTACTATTCCAAAAACCTCAGACTCTATAAATAAGAGAGTTTTTTGTATAAAATTATTAACATCGACGCACTCAAACAGAACAAGAACTGTCCATTATTCTTCAAAGACCACCTCAGATTCTATAATCAAGTCTTTATCAATACTATAACAGATCATCCATGAGATGAGAGCAAACAAAATCTTTTTTACCTAATTAAATTGTTAATTTTAAAGCCAAAAGGAGCTTTTCCTTTTTAAATCCTCCCGAAGTAAATCAGTGTTACTTCAGTTTTTCAGGACATAGATTCCCGAACTCCGAAGTAAATCACGTGTCTTACCATAACACGTTTTTTAAAGTCACCAGACTTTTTATATCACCCCTATAAGCCCTTATTGTCAAACATGTTTCCGTACAATTCCTATTTTTACCGTGATTCTAATGACACCGATTGTATACCTCAATTTCACTCAAATTCATTAGATTATCGTCATAATTAATGTTCCTATTTTAATCTACTACGCAGTCTTTAAACGCTTGGTTCTAATCTAGTTCAAGGTCAATAAATCTTTAAGCAAAAGGGTGTCTCATTACAAAATTCTCCAAGGTCAGCGTTTTTCTATACTATGACATCAGTGTGAGGAACTATGTTTTGGTGGAATTTTTAAACTAACTCTCATTCCTGATTTTATTTTCAGATTCCTGACATGACTATTGCTCCTATTTTCATCTAATACGTAATGCATTATTCCTGTTTTTAATCAAATTCAAGGTCAATAATTCTTTTATGCAAAAAGGGTTGTCTCATTACAAAATCTTCAAGGTCAACGTTTTTCTATACTATGATATCAGTGTGAGGACCCTGATTTCAAAATGAATCTCAAACTAGCACTCGTTCCCAATTTTCTCCATAAGATGCTGTACATTATCTCTTTAATTTTTCCAACACTTGAAAAAATACCCAATCTTCATATAAAAGTACTCGTGTCATCAAGGGGACACCTATAAATTCTCCCCGTTCGTAGCTAACTTGAATCTAACCAACCCTTTGCATAAATGTCCTTTAATAAACACTTAAAATATAAGAGGAATCACCATATCAAAAACTTACAGCTTGCATGTGTTCACTATAAAGTTGTCCTCCTTAAAATTCACTAGAAAGTTCATTTTTAACAGAAAACACCGATAAAATATTTACACCACATCAAATTTACTATCATCAAGAAGAAAAATACACATTTTCCCGGTAAAACATTATTAAAAACTTTTCTTAACCAACACAAACATCACCATCATCAACACGAGAGGAACTCTACGAAACATAATTTAAGAAAAAACTAATAAATTCATCCGAAAAAAATAATATTCATTAACAGATTTTAACTACGGATTACGTGTTGCAGCGCTAAACTATTCGAATTAAGTGTCTCAACACATAAGTGAAGTCTTCTAAGTATCATGGGCTGCTACCAGCCAACCAAATACTGAACTGGCATTAACTCATGCCGAAGGCTGAGCCCGAACTGAACTGAACTGTCCTCAACTGTCCTTTATATAGGCGAACATCAGTCAGTCGGAAGTCCTTATCATCTCCCCAGTCGGGATTCTCCTTCCAATTTTTTGTTCCTGCGTCGATCAACAGATACAGATACCGAGCTTCGATGGGTGACAAGAGACTGTGTCTCATATTAAGGCCCCATGAGTCCGGTGTGAAAATTCTGTATCCTATTTTGATTTTTCTTTCTTGAGAGGGGAAAAGTCAATTTAAATCGTTTTTCGTTCGTGCATTTTCGTTGTTCGCCGTTTCAGTCATGAATCGAATGGCTCTTGTGTTCATCGCCCTTACATGCGGGAATATGATAAAGGCAGAATCGACGTGAAAAATACTACAGCATGAGTGGGGGAAGTATTATCGGTTTGACTTTATGCTTTGTTGTTTCGTCTTTGCCGTCGTGCAATTTCAGGTCAGGTGTCGAGTGTCGTGTCTGTTTTGTAGTCAGTCATCTAGAGAACAGAGAGTTCATTCATACAGTCCTTGATAAGCAAGGGGATTTTGAATTATTTTCTTTAGTTGAAATAATATTCGTACAAATGAAAGTTTGATTTTAAAGTAAAATAGTACTCCTATATTTTTATACTTTTTCTAACATCCATTTCAAAAAGTTTCTCCAAATAGACAAGGAAACGTTAAGATTTTGAAACACAGTTGAAGATAATATTTCAAAATCCTGCTGCATTTTTCTATGAAATCCTCTTACGGGTTAGAAAGGTTTCCTCTGATAGATGGCTTAGATTTCATCGGAGGCGGAGGGATTCCTCCAAGCACCGCGACCAGTGGTCTATTGTGCTATGATAGATGGCTTACTCAAGTTCACCAGTAATTTTCGGTTGGTTGAATTGCAATCTGTGGAGAACTATTTTTTAATTTAGGCGAATAAGACCTACTAAATTTTCCAGTCCATCCATTAAAAGGAAGAATTATTAACATTTTTGAATAATTTACATAAATTGGTACAAACCGGAGAAAATTGGCTGTATATCAGGCGTATTATCGAAAATTTCGAACATAATCATTTTGTGAAAAATGTCTGGCAAATCCTTCCGGTGGCTTAATTTCAAGTTATAATTTCAACGTTTAACTTTCGATAATTCACAATACTTTATTTTTTCGGAAAGCGAAGAATTGAATTAACTTCTTTCGATAGATTTTTCTTTTGATTGTCACTATTCCACCAATAAATAGCACCACGCATTGTCAACAAATTTTCATTTGACCACTAAAAACAATAATCACTCAAAAACGCTAAATAGACAAAATCGCCTAGCTAGCACTGAAATTGTTGCAAATCTGTTACAATACAGGTCATACATTCGTTTACTGAGCGCGAGAGCAGGTGTAAGAAAGTGAAGTTTACCATTTGCCAAACGTTATGCTTGCATTGTTGTGAACGGAGGCCTTGGAGTGAATATTTCGACTTGAAAAAGTCAAAATATTCGAAGGAAAGGAAGGTTTAGGAAAGAGTGGGCCAATTCCTACGTCTGAATTGGTGGCTGAAAATCGAGCGGAAGCGACACGCTTGCTGGCGGCCGGGACTAGCTACGGCAGTTGTGGGGGGGTTCTTGCTCAATTCTCAGACCATAAACCCTTGGCCTGTACAACAAAAAATTTCGTGTCGGCTTACTCCAGGGTGATTTGAAATTGGGACTATTTTCCCCAATAGGTCGTGAAAGACCAAGAAGCGGTGGAGTGCGCGACTTCGCGATTTGTCAGGGCGCTTAGGTGTTATAGCGCCCTGCCTGCCCACCCTACCTCAGCCATGACTGTCCTAAAAACAACTTTGTCATGGCCCCTTATTGAGGTTCAGGGCGTGGAGCTTAAACGCTCAGGTTCATATGTATGGTTCTTTAGCCTCTAATCATCTTCAAAATAAAAAAAAATACACCGCCATATAAGGCCCCCAAAAAAAATCTTGAAAACAACAAAGAAATGCAACAAAAAATATTGAAAAAAAAACTATAGAAATAAAATAAAAAGGAACTCACCCCATTTGTTTTACTCTCAAATTCTTCTTTCTTTTACTATTTTTAAATTATTATTATTTGCGTCTCGTCCGTCATGTCCTGTCTGTCATTTTATTTTATATTAATTATTTCATATTTATAATTATTTATTATCTTCGATCTCTCTGTGGACCGCTATCGCGCTTCCGGCATCTACCGATCAGCGGTTCTTTTCCCAAAAAAAAACCGTTGCGCTCCTAAGTTAGTGGCAGTTGCCGGTTGCGATCAAAATTCATTGTAGCTGATCCTCCAATTCGTATCGTGAGTTGCCTAGCACACGACGAATCCTGCACTTGAGGAACTTCTTCGCCAGCTTGGCGTTATAATTCTGCGCGGCTGTGGACAGGGAAAAATTTCTTCTGCAAACCTCTTGTCCTACACAAAATTGTGTTTTAGCAGCACGCAGATTATAACGCTTGCTACTGTCCTCATGTGCGACCCTTATTTTCGTCTGCGCCAGTTGCCTCACGATAGGAATTCCCTCTCGAGGTCGAAGCTGCACATTTGACTCTCCCAACGCTCGCAATCGCTTCAGCAGCTCGTAGTCCTTCCCGTGCAACATCATGTGATTTCCAAACAGAACCTGATAGGGAGAAAATCCAGTGGCTTGGTGGAGTGAGCTCCGAAGTGCACATCCAATTTTGCTTAGACTCTCATCCCATCGTGTTTGGTCATCAGTGATGAATGCTCGAATACCGGCCAGGATGGACTGATTGACACGTTCTGAAGTATTCGCTTGCGGTGAGTAGCTCGGGGTGTACAGGTGTTGAACTCCGTATTTGTTCAGCATGGAGTTAAACACATTCGACCTAAATTGAGAGCCATTATCGGAGAGGATCGTTTCGGGTGTTCCAAACGTATGGAAGACCTGCCCCTCCAAATAGTTGGTAATCTCTTCGGCAGTGATTCGCCCCAAAGGATGTAACAGGGGGAATTTTGTGAAGTGGTCCAAGACGATCAAGATAGCTATTTTACCCCGTTTGGTACGCGGATATGGTCCCAGTACGTCGATGTAAAGGTGCTGGAATGGCTGATCCGTCTGGAACGGTTCTCCGATAGGCGCTCGTAGAGGTCTGTTCGGGGACTTTGTCTCTTTACAAGTATCGCACGCCAGAACGTAGGTGCGTACTTGTGTAGCCATCCCGGGCCAGTACAAAAATCGCCTGACTCGCTCTAGCGTTTTGGCATAACCACCATGGACCGTGGTGTCTGCCTCGTGCGCCTGAGCAATCGCAGCTGACGTAAGGCTCGATGGAATCCACAACTTCCAGGCCCTGTCTTCAGCAATCGGGTCACCGTTGTGAGGCTCTGTGCGCTTGTACACGAAACCATCCCTCACGCATACGTCAGGAAGCCGATCGTCGTTCGCATCGACAGTGGACACTAATTCTTTGTATTCTTTGCCAGAGAACTCTGGAGAATCCATGTCAACCATCGGTGCCACGTCGATCAGCGCGTTTAATCCCTCTTCGTATACGCGAGAGAGAGCGTCGGGTACAACGTTCAGGCTCCCTCGTCGGTGCTCGATTGTGAAGTCGTAACCTTGGAGTTTTAGGCTCCACCTTGCCAACCGTCCTTGCAGGTCTTTCTGCGACATTAGCCATTTGAGACTTGCGTGGTCCGTAACGACCTTGAACGCCGTCCCTTCTACATAGGCTCGAAATTTTTTCACGCTCAACACAGCTGCATAACACTCGAGTTCGGTTACGCTGTAGTTGCGTTGAGCGGAAGTGAGCTTCTGTGACATATACGCCACAGGAGATTCCGATCCGTCGTCGTTTTCCTGAAAGAGAACGCTACCCACACCTGATTTACTGGCATCGCATTGTATTACGAAAGGCCTCCGAAAATCGGGATTTATTAGTAATGGGGCCTTCGTCAGCAAGTCTTTCACTAGTAGGAAGGAAGTTTGTGCCTCTGTAGTCCAAGCAAACTGGTTGGACTTCTTTAGAGTGTCTGAGATCGGTGACACGGTAGCGGCAAAGTTGGGGACGAATCGTCGATACCAGCCTGCCATGCCAAGGAAGCGTCGTACTTGACGTGCGGACTTTGGCGAAGGATAATCGACGATGGCTGAGACTTTGTTCGGATCTGTCTTCAAGCCTCCGTCTCCAACGATGTATCCGAGATATTTCACCTCTCTCAGACAAAACTTGCTCTTGCCGACGTTGATTGTCAGGCCAGCCTTTCGCAAACACTCTGCGACTTCAGCCAACAAAACCAAATGTGAGTCGAAATCCTCAGAAATCAACAGCAGATCGTCCAAATATACGAATACCTGTTCCTTCAACTCGGGTGGGATGACTTTGTCCATCAAACGACACATCCTTTGCGGCGCGTTGCATAACCCAAAGGGCATGCGAGTGTAGTGATATAGAGGCCGGCCAGGGATTGTGAATGCAGTGTACTCTCTGGATTTGTTCTCGAGAGGAATATGCCAGAAGGCGTCTTTCAGGTCAAGGCTGGTGATAAAGTTGGCTCGCGGCAAACGACTTAAGATACCGTCAATGTGTGGTAATGGATAAGCATCCTTCTTCGTCACACTATTGACTTTGCGCGAGTCCAAACATAACCTGACCTTGCCTGGTTTCCTCACGAGAACCACAGGCGAGCTCCACGCACTCTGGCTGGTCTCTATCACGCCAAGTGCTCTCATGCGATCGATCTCGTCATACAAGAGTTTTTGGATCGCAGGAGACACGGGATAGTGCCGCTGTTTGATGGGACTAGCATCGCCAACGTCTATACTATGTTCGACGACGTTGGTCACACCCAGTCCCTGAACTTCGTATGATGGAAATTTGGACTTTGCCATTTCCAACCTCTCGACATCTGTGGACGTTAAATGGTGGGCATCCGGAGCTATCAGTTGCGATGCATTATCGGGAGTATCGACCGCGCTGATGATGCTGGGAGCTAGCTGGAATGATCGCCAGAAATCTACCCCTAGGTATAATTCCTGCGACAGGCTCGGCACTATATATAGTGTAATGGGCTTGCTTTTGCCTCGAAAGGTAATTACAGCATCCACTGTGCCCAATACTTTCTGTGCTGCACCATCAGCGGTCTTCACCTCCTGACAGACCGGTCGATACTTCACCTGTGCATCTTGGAGGCGTTGTAGGGAGTTTGCCCCCAGGCAACTGATGCTCGCCCCACTATCGAGGAGTCCTTTAACGTCCACTCCGTACAGGGATACCACAGCGTACGGACGTACGTCAAACGGCTCGGTAATGATCGTCGATAAAATTGCTTTCTTTTTTCCACGCACCATCCTCCAGAATATACGAAGGCGCAAGATTGACTTTCTGCGACCCGCTCCATTCATTAGTGATGATACTTGATCATCACTCGCGACTGGAGTAGATGAAAAAATTCGCTCTCGAGCCTCCATATATTCCTTTAGCCGTAGATGGTAAGGCTTGTGAGGATGGAGGGAATGACGTCTTGGATGACCATCCTTAAGGTCATCTTCAGGCCGAGAAACAGCCGGCTCCGTCTTATCGCTTTGTCTTCGTAGTATTGTGACGTGCGGAGTGTTAGGTGACGAGGAATTAGGTTGGGATGATTTTACGCTAAAAGGATGGGAGTTAGGTTCAGAAAATGTTGAGGTAAGGGTAGTAAAATTTGGAGGGTTGTTTGAAAGGGTTGAAAAATGGGTTAAAGTTTTTTTATTAGGGAGTTCAAAATTAAATTGGGAATTGGAATCGGGGTGTCGAAATATATTTCCTACTGCGGTCGGGTTGCAGTGCTCGGACGGTAGGAACCCGTTGTCCTGCCGTCCCTTCGGCCGTTTCCCGCCTTGCAATGGATGCAGTTGGGCTTTAGTACGTCAGCCCGCCCACATCCAAAGCAGAAGATGCCTTTTGTGGCTTCCCCACATTCACGATACCCATGCCCCTCCTTCCTGCAGTTCCAACAAGTCAGGGGGTTCGATAGTCCGGCCACGTCGACTGAAGGAGGCGTATCCGGATTCCCTTCGTCGATTTGCTCCTGTATTTCGTGGATTCTGGTTTGGTTCCAGGGGGATGGTCTGGTAGCCTTACGCACGTCTTCCACTTGTCCCACTAGCCGACGTAATTCGTCCATCGTTAGGACGGAGTGGAAGCACATTTGTTGCTGTGTGCTGGCCACCAGATTTCCGCGCACCAGATCCACGAATTCGGACTCCATCACGGGAGTGCGCAGCAATGTGCGAAGCTCCGTCATGTCCTGTTCAAAAGACATGAAGGGCTCATTTGGCGCTTGCCGTCTGCCAAGCATCTGCTTGCGCACCTCCCAATCCGTGCTTCGCTCTCCCCAGACCTGCAAGAATGCATCCTTCAAGGTACCCCACGATGCATTGGGGTTAGACCGTCGCCACAACCAGTACCATTTGTTGGGCCGACCATCCAGCAGCAGATGGAAACCCTGCGTCAGCAGATCCAAATTGCCGCGTAAGTCGTTCATCGCGAGAGTCTCGGCCCTAAAAATCATCTCCTCTGCGCGTAGGGATTGGCGATCTCCGTTGAAGCGAAGACGCCAATGCCTTAATGGGCTGCAGGAATTGCGTTGGCGATTGTTATGGCCTTGGCTAACGCGATCGCTGGCCCCAGCGGCCGCTTCGATCCGCTGAACTGCCCTCCCTGTCATGGCACGCGAGTTTCGATCTGCCGCCGAATAGTGGGCCCCCACTGGCTCTTGTGCCGCCCGCTCCTCTCGCATAACCGTTCGAATTAATTGTATCAATTGTTCTACCCCGAGTTCGGTCCGGACCACAGGCGGATCTGCGCGCACTGGCGCTGTTATTACCTCCTCATGCACATCCGACCAACGAGGCCTTTCCCCCCTTTTTGGTGACCATTGATCCGTCAGGGGCGTAAAAGACACGACCGCCGACTGTCTCCGGCGAAAAATCTACATTTAACCTACTAGGTGAAATTCCGCCTGTCGGAGACTTGGGAGCTGCTAACTTCTGTTTGCTGCGTGTTACAGCTCCGGTTCTGGCAGTTGCGCCCTCCACGCCCCGAACCGACCAATAGTCCTGCGGCCCAAGGTACTGCCTGCAATCGGGGCAGTTATTGTTGCTCTGAACCCACGATTCCAAGCATTCCATGTGGAAAATATGGCCACACTTGGTCCTAGCTTCACGGTTCAATTCCACGACCTCCTGACACGTCGTGCAAATTGAATCCGTCGCCTTCGATGGTGAACGCGCCAGTGGCATGATTTGGCAAGAAAAAATGAACGAGTGATTGAACAAATTGATGAATGAACGAGTGATTGATGAACGAGTGAATGATCAACGAGTGAGTGATGAACGAGTGAACGACTAACGAGTGAGTGATTAGCAAATGGATGAATACCAAAAAAAAACGAATAATTGACTAGGTGATTGTTTACATGTACTTATTAATGAATAAATGCTAAATGAGTAATCGAATGAACGTCTGATCGAACAATTGAACGATTAATTGGAACAATGAATGAATAAAATTTAAAAATTCACGAATAAATGACTGAATGAACGATTATTTAATTGAACGAGCGATTGGACGAGTGTGTTATTGAAAAAAAATTTAGTTCTAAAAAAAATGATTGATTGAACGAGTGAGTATGAATGAGTGGCTATTAAAAAACATTAGTTATTGACGAGTGAATGAATCAGTGAATGCATTAGTGAACGAGTGAATTAATGAGTGAACGAGTGAGTGATTTAGTGGATAAATGAGTGTATTATTGTACGAGTGAGTAATTAAATAAAAAAATTTGAGCGATTAAAAAAATTACTGGACGATTGTCCAAAAAAAAATTTTTTTAATAACCGAACGATTGAATAAACGAGTGAATCAACGAACGAATAATTGAATAAATGAATGAATGAACGATTGATTAATTAATTGCGTGGATGATTGAACGAATGTATGAATGAGTAAACGAATGAGTGATGAACGAATGAGTGAATGAATGAATGGATCAATGAACGAATAAAATGTAATAAATCGCGAATGAATGACTGATTGAACGATTTACTAATTGAACGACTGTATAAATGAGTGAACGAATGAATAATTTATAAAAAAAATTATTGCATAAAATGAACGATGATGAAACGATTGAACGACGAATGAATAAGAAAAAATATTAATATTTGAACGGTCGAACGATTGAACGAATGAATCAATTCATAAAAAAAATTGATTAAATAGAATGAACAAATCAATGAATGAGTGACCGAGTAATTGATTGATTAATTGCGTGGATGATTGAACGAATGTATGAATGAGTGAATGAATGAATACTGTGAACGAATGAATGAATTCATAAAAAAAATTGATTGAATAGAATGAGCAAATCAATGAATGAGTGAATGAGTCTATGAATAATAAAAAAAAATACTTGAGCGATTGCACAATACTGAACGAGTGAGTGAATGTCCAAAAAATTTTTTAATAACCGAACGATTGAATGCACGAGTGAATCAACGAACGAATGATTGAATAAATGAATGAATGAAAAAAAATTACTAAATCAAAAAAAACAAATGAACCCTCACGTCGTCGCTCCTTTCCCCTCCCCTCATATGCAGCAAATCGCGAAGTCGATCTCCGTCTTTCTCGACTCATCGGGAAAATCGGGATCGCGAGAAAAAAAAATGCAACATAAAAAAAATTGGGAAGAAAAATAGCAACTAGAAAAATCAAGATAAGCAAGCAAAAAAAATCTAAGTCAAATTTTCGTCCGAAGACTTACCAAAAAATTTAATTACCCAAAAAAATATACTACGTTATTTTAAAAAAAATATTCTACGTTAAAAGGGAACTCTAAAAGGATGGATAAGGAAATAGGGGACTTCTCCGAAATTTCGACGATATTTTCTATCACCAAACTCACTAATGTTTCGCAAGTATTGTGCCCAATTGTCTGACGACATGCCCGCCAAGACAAGGCATGCCCAGCTCTCAATTGGGTACTTACGAACCAAAGGTGGAATGAGTCAAGAAAATAAATTCTGACCCAACTTACATCACATCAATCTCGCATACAGACAATGTTTCCCTTTCCTATGGAACCGAGTTGGCGCCTAAAGGTTGCCAAAACGGTTCGTCAATAGGTCAGTTCCACAATGTCTCCATACAAGACCGATGAGATGGTTTGCTGTGGAAAAATCAGAAAAGCTGTACACTTGGACTGTTGTTGCCGTTCAGGCGAAAATACTGTCGCAGAACGACGAAATTTAAGTCCTTTTTGCCCATCAACTTTTTGCACGGAATTTTTCGGAACTCGCGCGTGTTGATGAGCTACGCTTTGTGCACCAAGCGTAGCTGTGGCTAGCCCCACGTTGGGCGCCATTTTGTTGTGAACGGAGGCCTTGGAGTGAATATTTCGACTTGAAAAAGTCAAAATATTCGAAGGAAAGGAAGGTTTAGGAAAGAGTGGGCCAATTCCTACGTCTGAATTGGTGGCTGAAAATCGAGCGGAAGCGACACGCTTGCTGGCGGCCGGGACTAGCTACGGCAGTTGTGGGGGGGTTCTTGCTCAATTCTCAGACCATAAACCCTTGGCCTGTACAACAAAAAATTTCGTGTCGGCTTACTCCAGGGTGATTTGAAATTGGGACTATTTTCCCCAATAGGTCGTGAAAGACCAAGAAGCGGTGGAGTGCGCGACTTCCCGATTTGTCAGGGCGCTTAGGTGTTATAGCGCCCTGCCTGCCCACCCTACCTCAGCCATGACTGTCCTAAAAACAACTTTATCATGGCCCCTTATTGAGGTTCAGGGCGTGGAGCTTAAACGCTCAGGTTCATATGTATGGCTCTTTAGCCTCTAATCATCTTCAAAATAAAAAAAAATACACCGCCATATAAGGCCCCAAAAAAAAAAAAATCTGGAAAACAACAAAGAAATGCAACAAAAAATATTGAAAAAAAAGGAAAGAAAAAAAAAGCTATAGAAATAAAATAAAAAGGAACTCACCCCATTTGTTTTACTCTCAAATTCTTCTTTCTTTTACTATTTTTAAATTATTATTATTTGCGTCTCGTCCGTCATGTCCTGTCTGTCATTTTATTTTATATTAATTATTTCATATTTATAATTATTTATTATCTTAATGTATTATTTATTTTATTTCATTTTCATTTTAAAGTTAATTCTTTTAATTTTTGTTTTTATTTTAACTTAGAATTTTCTTTGTACTTTAATTTTTCCTCATTTTTTTTTCTTTTTCTCGGATCTCTGTCCAGATCACTCGTCTCGTCTTCGATCTCTCTGTCGACCGCTATCGCGCTTCCGGCATCTACCGATCAGCGGTTCTTTTCCCAAAAAAAACCGTTGCGCTCCTAAGTTAGTGGCAGTTGCCGGTTGCGATCAAAATTCATCGTAGCTGAATTTTGATCGCAATCGCCCAGCAGGAAATTTGTGAGTTGTCGCTGAACAACTCAACAGCATGAAGATAAAATCGACTTTTGGTATTTAGGGAATTACTGTTTTCAGTGAACACTTGCAAGGATACTGTATAGCAATAAATTTATTCCATTGTCAGAATTTAATGAATTAAGCAACTAAAAATGTTAAAAGTTTTATTTATCATATAGCATGTTCTTTTTGCCTAGTCGAAATTTAGTATATATAGTACCTACAATATACAAGGTGTAGTGTACACTAATCCTTGTAAAAAGAACAAACATATAATCTTTTATTCTTCGATTCATGGCGTATGAGCATAAACATTTTAAGTTTAAGCATGGTGAAATCCGAAACCACCAAATGTGACGGAATGCGTCTAAACGCTTCGAAGGGAAGAAAAAGTATGTTTTTAAATTTCAAGAAATTTTGCTAGTCTAACATGAAGTTTAATATTCTTCTGCTTATGTTTGGCATCATAATTTAAAGAACATCTAGAGGCGTGATCTCAACATTTTTTGTTTTTAGCGGCTAATAGATTCTATAAATGCAGTTTTTAGGGTAGCTATGAGGATAAAAAAAATGTAATGGTTATTTTGAGTTATCTTCAACATATACATGATAGCGTCTTTGTGTGAGTCAGTTAACACTTATTTTTTCAATTCTTCCATCAATTATCACTTTCTTACTACGAGTGTCCTCCCACACGAAGTATAGCATCTACTTTAATTGTTTCCTTATTTTAACTTTTCACTACGAGTTTCCATTCACTCATGGTAGCGTCTATTTTCACTCAATTAATTATCACTTTTTCACTACGAGTGTCCTCCCACACAAGGTAGTGTCAATTTTTACTCACTTATTTAATTCTTTCAATATTTTCACTTCTTTACTACGAGTGTCCTTTCACCCATGGTAGCGTCTATTATGGCTCCCTTCCATATCCATTATTCCAACTATTTCACTCTAGAATGGAGCATTTTTTCACTTCTTCACTAGTAGCATCTTTTTTCGGTCAATATATAATAATTATATTAATTTTAATTAAGGGGCTAATATATGTTTTATGAAATATAAAACTTATTCTTATTATTAATGGTAGTCTTCAAACTAGCTTGTTTACTATATTGGTTAGCTGTTATAGGGGTTTTATTATTATTTCCTATATTTTTAGTTTTTTCTTCATAATCTGTAATCATAAATAAAATCACATTATAATACTTTTTTTGGAATACCCGAACATTTGTGCAACGACATTGTAACTCTATTGTAGCAATACACAATTTATTATTATTATAAATTTATCTTGCTAAAATGACGTCGAAAAATTATAATGTGTACACGCTAGCGTTTTTGGCGTAGCAATGCTGAAGTGATTTGTGGCGCTATGATATGAACTAAATCATACCATAGTATCCGTCCCAACCAAATCTTCAACAACAATACCACCCAAGTAGTCGAATTAGCCATCAGTATGGATTCATCCCTTACTCCGCCTTGAAACAACTGAGGGGAGTATGTCTCCATCAGCAATTGTCCCAAGTTGGTCAGGACAAACCCACACCGCGAAGACGACTATCGTCCGATGACCAAGCCACAGTTGGGTGACTTGAGTCCCATGGTTTCCCGAAAGGTAGCGTGCATCTAGCTCTAGCATGTGCGTAGCTCGTCGGAAGGGGCGTGAGTGGCTACCTGTAACCATGACAAACGTAATTATGCACAGTTTGGGCTGAAAATCCGACTTGAGAGGTTCGGATTCTATCATCAGCGGGCTGGTAGGTAAAGGAAGAAGAAAGGAAGGAATAAACAGACTATGGAAAGAAATGGAAAAGAAAAGACAGGAAATGAAGGTGGATGAGCACATGAGTAGAGACTTTCGGCGTGAAGGCCGATGCAAATCTCAATTATATTTCCTTAAAGGTGGTAAGAACTCAATAGAGTTCAAGAAGTAACTAGTATTATACCAAAAGTACTTAAGCGCGTTGGCAAATCCAGTAAAAACCACTTGGATGCCAATTATCAAAACGAGCCGATGTTGATGTTCATCAGGCGTCATATAATGCCGCACGACTAAGTGGCCAAAACGTCATCACGTGTATTTGGAGGCCGAATTTTGGCGCCGCGTTCTTGATCACCATTTAATGTATGGTATAATGTGCTGAATACGTTAGGTACCAGGTAATTATTCAGTTCACGGAAAGAAACGACACATCCACCCCATCCGACGAGCTAGCACGTGCTTTTATGCTAGATGCTCAGTCGTTTCAGTGGCCATCCGTAAGACTAATGTTGTCCAATGACACATAGTCAACGAAGAAACATTTGAAAGTTATCCTTCATTTTGACGAAGAAATGATGATTTCTTCCGACAAAAGGCCTAGTCTTTCGGACGTTCTGCGGACATATTCGTTACAAGGTAACGAAATCAGGATTTTCGTGTTTCTAACTCAATACTATAATATTACACGGAATAATCGCGCGCGGCTCCATTAATTAATAAAACGACATCTTGTTTAAGCTTTACGTAACTAGCTTCTTTATCACGGGAAATTAACGATAATATATGTCTTAAAGCTATAAAGAGTTTAAGTAACTATAAAGTTAAATCAAATACCAAATTTTCTTATGAAAACACAAAGAATTGCTTATGGCAAAATAAATACGTGGCAGGAAAATCGCTCGTACCATTATGAAAGAAGAAAATTTCCTTTGCAGAGGTATTATTTCATTGATTATAAAATTTTTTTTACATACCGGATATCCAGCACTCCCTTCTGTAGTTAATAGATCACCGCCAGGAACGTAATCCTCGCCCTATGGTCCTCATTATCAACGCAATGAACGGAAACGCGCACTCTAAGGCTAATCCTCACACGACGAAGAAGAAGAAAAAATTTAACCCTCAACCAAATTTGCTGGAAGGATCGGACCGGAAACCGACATCAAGCAAAGCAAGTTTGGTTGGAAGTCTAACACTTTTAAAATCACAAAGATTCATAAAAGGAAAATAAATAAACCATAGATAAACAACCTGCAAGTTGTTTACCTATTGTTGTTGACACTTGTCAAACATACTGCCTATACCAGGAATCAGCAGCTCCGCTCACACATCTGTGGAATTGATTAACCCAGTATTCCTCGGAAGCATGACTTTGTCTTTTGACCCGATCTATTCGAAATAGAAACTCGTCGACGTTCATATTGTTGGCATTTCCATCAAACTTAATAGACCATCTTTTAAGAGGACTATCGGACCTAGGACGATAATTATTCTCCAGAGAATGCCTCACTTGGTGAGCATCGGTATAGTGAATCGGTGGAACAGGTGGATGGTAATTTGGTACTTGAGGGCGATATTCGGCATCAAAGGGTTGAAAAGGCGTTCTATTATCTCGTTGAGATTGTAAATGGTTTAACGCGTTTTGCAGTTCTCTAATCTGATTTTCGTAAGTTCGATTTTACCCTGACCCGTAGACCAATCGTTAAGGGGTGGTCTAGGGTGACCGCGTGAAAATGGAGCGTTGCCCAAAATTTGATTAGCGCCATGATCTCATTGATTATTCACCGGTATATTAGGTCGAGCCCGTATTCTTGGTTCTACCGGGGACAATAACCCAACTCCGGACGTATTAAGACTGGGAGGGGGTCTGGTAATCGGTAATTCCCACGGAGTTTGACCTGAAGATGGTTGGGTTGGATTACCAAGTAGGTTGGTAGGGGTACCAGCTCGTGACGAATTCAATGAGGCGGCATGACTATTACTTAAATGTTGACCATAGTGAATAGTTTCGTTGGTCACCTCTTTGGAAGTTTTATCCGCAGGCGCTAAAGATTGATTCGCGACTTCCTCTCTCCTCATCTGTCTTGTCGCGACACAATTTTTGGGTATTGCTCCGGTTGTTCTCGGGGTTCGCGAGGTCATAATGGGGATATGTCGCTTATGATTTCAGACTCCTGTATTTCCTATATAAATTTTTCTTTTCTTCTTGCAATCGACGAAAACTATTTAAATCTGACTACTAATTTTTTAAATAAGCGCAAGAGCGAATAAGGCCGTAAGTATGACGGGTGTAGGTACCTTTCAGAAAAACAGTTTGCATATGGCAGAGTCCGATAATTGGAAGTAACCTGTTGTGTTTGTATGTTTTCGTGTCTCCTTCAACTTCAATCTCAGCATATCTGTCATCAATTTACAATTAGCTATTAACAATTCGGTCAAGGCTAACTCCTAGCAGCTGCTCGTACAACGGGATCTGTCATTCCTTAATTGACTGAGTGCATAACATCTTCCTCCTTCGTGCTTCGCTTAACTGAAAAGAAACAAATAAACCATCCAATCTTCCATAGCATATGAGTTTGGGTGCTAAGTTCAAGTAGTTTTTCTTTTCTTCTTCTTTTCGGTTGTTCAATACAACTTCGTTCCCAACGTATTACTACCACCATCAACCGAATTAACCCAAACAACACCTACTACATGCAGTTTTCATTCCACAAGAAATAGAACCATAGTTATTTCAAATTCAGTCAGTATTTATTCAAATAAAATTTCAAAAATAATACAAGTACTCAAAACAAAAGCTGCTCTACAGCTTAGCACGGGAAAAAAAACAAAAAAAAAAAAGTAGTTCGAATTCGTAAAAATGTAATGAATTAGTTCAATTAATCGGACGCGGAATTGGTCTCGTTCGACTTGATCTCGGACGGGAGCGCCCAATGGTCTAGGCTCGGGCAACGGGTACGGAGCGAATAAATCCGTATCAAAACTTTTATCTTCAGTATACAATTGTGAGGAGGAAATTGGTTCGGTGCTCAGGGTTTGTGTGGCAACGTTCCTTGATATTGGTTTTTTTGGGACTGCCAGATTCGCTGGGGAATAACCGATCGCGTTATGTACCCGATGGGTATTCACCGGAGGCGGAACTGACAGACCTGGTCCTAATTCCAAATTCTTAAATAAGTTCTGCAATTCGTCCTGCAGAGGAGCGAAAGTTAAATCACGTTTTGGTGCTGACAGTTGTTGTTCTGGAACAAGTTCGAAGTCACGTGGTGGTGGAGGAGGCTGTTGGACTGGAAGAAGTTTTAAATTAGGTTGAGGCCGTCTATCAACGTTAGCTGGAGCGCTTCCACGGATGCGATTTACGTGTTTTAACCATATTTGGTCTATGGTGGGGCCTTTTTTACGATTAATTAGTGCAGCTACTATGGCAGTCACAAAAGAGCCATGTATAAGCGCTATGGCATCACCTGCGGCGTACTTTAACATTAAAGCCGTTAGCGGCCGGTTATCCCAGAAGGAGCGTTGCCGGTGGCACTGCCAACGAGCGGCATTCTTGATTGGGTTTGGGGGCGCTCCATACTTCTTTAACAGGTCGTTAAGCGGCAACCGATTGTCTCGCCTCCATCTTTGTAGGTTTTGACCGAGCTGTATTTCACCATGTGCTTCTCGAACATAGGGCCTTGCGTATCATCACCCCGTATTGTTCATATAGCTTGGCGGGGGCCTTGCACCAATCGTAGACGATGAATCGATTCGCCAGGTCTTCAAGAAACTCCTTTAAACGACCCCTCGTTACAATTGACGGACAATTCTTCACGTCAAAGACATATTGTTGTGTTCGGAGACCGGTCTATGGAATGGACGACGAAGACTTACCAGAATATGAAGCGGCTGGTCCCGCGGATGGCTTAGGCAAGATTGCCGGATACTCAAATTTTGGAAGCGAAGCGGATTTGAGCCGCAGGTGGAGAAGGCACTATGCCGGAGTAATAGCCAATGATAAATTTGAAGTTTTGTTGCGTCACGTTGCCTGGCGTAACTTTATTTGTCAAATGGCCCCGAGTATGGGCCATCGCTTTCCTTTTATACAAATTGTACTTAAAACTACATATAAAAAAAATGAACATAAAATAATTCTTACATGGTAAATTCCTATGCTAACTTATGCATAAAAAGTTCTTACGCTATTCTTATTCATAAAAAATTGTCCTATGCTAACTTATTCCTAAAAAAGGTTGGTCTTCATATTTCATATAATTTATTGATATGAAGAATCCGCACGAGCCATGGATCTCAGTTCAAGTGCATAAGAAATGCATGGCCAGCAATATCCATTGCCTGGCATAGAGTAATCATCGCCCGTACAATATTCTATGCATTTCTTATGCACAAGCAAATGTAATCGGAGAACCGATTTCGTGTGCGAGAAATTATGACGCACAGAAAGGCAAGCATAGGAAATTCCCATAACGTTGGCTCTATGCTTATCTTTGTGTGGCCGAGGTATTCTTTTGCATAACATTGAGTGACCTGTTTGTTTACATTTGGGTACTCAATGTTGTGCTTTCCTTTGTGTTAAATATGAGATCAGAAAATGTTACTCTGTGTGTGGCTCGTGGTGATTTATTGAAGGATGGTTAGGTTTATGATTAGTAGTGGCGAGAGTACACTACAATATGCCTTGCCTAATCGAGTCCCTATAACGACCACTGTTATAGTAAATGGTTCAGTCGCGCCCACACCTTGGCAATCTAGAGAAAAATATCGGTCCCTTTTTAATTTGGCGGACAAAAGATTGGTCAAAACCGCACGACTCCTTTGAACGGTGTCTACCAACTGGACCTAATCGTCTTCTGGACCACGGAACATTGGATCTTGTTCTAGAGAATTTTTAGCCAAGGCATGATTGACTGGAGGAAGAATAGGTGCGCTTTCTCCTGTTGGCTCGTTCAAGCGACTTTTATTGTCGGTCGAGTCGTGTAAAGGGCAATACCCCGATGGACCCGCTGCACACTCCAGCCGCTCCAGGCTAATCAAACTTATTGGTTTCACTCCGGACGGGCTCTCCCTAGGAGAAACGCTCCGGCTTGAATCCGCTCCCTCTTTAACTTGTTCATCCACCACTGAACAGTTCTGCGTGACTACCGGTGTTTCCTGCTCTTCAATGTGCTTTTGCGCTGAAATACGTTGTCCGACAGATGTTTTTTTCTGCGGATTAGTCATCCTGCAAATGACCACGGCTAGGTGTTCTGGACGTATCTCCCATTCAGTGAATCGTCTCCAAACGGAGGTACGCTTTCCCATAGCTCGCGGCATCCAACTGGCACATAATTGGCAGTCTTCGCCTTGTGCCATCACCTGCTTCCAAGTGTGAGAGAATGAGCTGGTGTATAAGTTACTCAAACCATTTAGCAGACCGCGACGATGATGCAACCTTCCAGCTATGGATAGATGCATAACCAGACACTTATCGAAGATCAGCGACTTAGACATTTCTTTCGACACTCGTGGTTGCCTTTCGCAGAACAGAGTCTGCCATATGAGGTCGGCCTTTTCGCCACCTGATGATACCCAAAGATGAGCATCAGAGAAAGGATTACCGTCCAAATCAACTTGCTGTACCAAATTCTTCATCCCTAGGGAGAAAGAAAGAAAAAAAAACATAACTCGAATGTTAGTAAAACAAGCCCACACCTGCATGCAAAATTAATTATTCAAATTTTAGTTCGTCCACTCCAACAGATCTATTCCAACTCTGTTTCAATAACTATCAATTAATTCTGATTTTATATGAGTGCTACTTAATATTTATTTGTACTGCTACCCATAAATTAAGTTGAAAAAAAAAATATTTTTCACCTTACTGGTCTCAATATACAACCAACCATTAGTTATTTATAAGATTTATTTAATAAACACTGACTATGACTACAGACATACAAAATGGACAAATTGCGTGAGTGGTAGACATAGAATAAAATTTGTAATCTAAGTGACGGAGACCATCCATATACTGATTCGTCAACAAATTTTCCTTTTACAAATTTTATGAATCAACTTCAACAATTAAACCACATTTGCGACAAATAATATTTTGTTAAAGGAACCTAATGCCAACTGATAATTTCTCTCGGTATAGTATGTAAAGTTGGCAAAGGTTCGTAGTTACCGTACACGTTAAAGAAATTCAATAGAAATTGAATTGAAAAGGCTATACAATGTAATAAAAACAAATTACACAGTCCAAAAAACAGGGAACATTAATACATTACAAAAATCAAATACGTGTCTTTAAAGTCTGGGATTCGTTGTTACTTAGTAGAATACTTAGTAATGGCAACCCTCCTGCAAGGGTCAGTAGATTACGAAAAGGCTTGACTGTCACGTAGTCATATTCACGGCTTAACCCAGTGTTTAATTTGCCTTTACATCATCAATAGATTCTGACCTGCTTGTGGATGATATTTGTTGAGATGACATGCGTGAGCCTTCGGTATAGGATGAAGTTTCTTCAGAGAGATTGATATCAATTGAGAATAGCACTGTGACACTGTGGTTTCATGTATATACACACCTTCTTCTTCATCAATTGCAATCTGTTGAGTTAATAATTCATTGAAGTCCCACACTAAAAATTTTATAAATTAATAAGAATATATGTTTTGACTGCTCAGCTCTCAGCTGTAAATTCATTATTGCAAGTTTGAGTGGAGCACCCTAAACAGGCTTAAGGCATGTTATAAAAATATATGCTCATATTAAGCACAAAAATAAAAAAACAAAAAAAAAATCTGCAAAAGTTGAAAAAGAAAAAAAAACCATAACCAAAAAAATATAATATAGAAAAAGGACTCACCCCATTACTTTCTTTGTTTACTAATTTGATTTTTTTAATTATTATTTATATCAGTCCGTCTGTCCAGTCTGTTTGTCATTTTATTTTATATTATATTATTTATTTAATTTCATTTTTATGTACTTCATTATATTATTTTAATGGGGATTTTTAATATTTATTTATTTTTACTTCAATTCACTTTATTTTCTATTGGATTCGATTCGATTTAGACGCGCGCTTCTCGTGTCCGCACCGTTCTTTTTTTTCCTACCTCTAAGCCGCTTCCGGCATCTGCCGAATAACGGTTCCTTTTTCCTGCCGCTCAGTTGGTGGCAGTTGCGGGTGCGGTCACAATTCAGCGTAATGCCGAATTTTGATCGCACTGGCAATCGCCCAGCAGGAAATTCGTGAGTTGTCTAGCGGCAACTCAACAAAATGATAATATGAAATTAAATTTCCTTGTATCTAACAGAGAATTTTCCATTATTTGCCGGATGTAAGAATAATGAACCACTACTAAAGTAATCAATATCTTTTACGTAATAAGCGGATTTTTTTCTACCTATTTCATACGATTGAAAATGAAACTTAATTATATCGATTTCGTTGCAAAGAACATAAACATTATTTTCTTTTAAAATAAAATATATTACTTGAAATAAATTAATAGAATCTTTGTCTTTAAGCGCCAAGTAACATTTAGTCTTATATAGTGTTCCCTTATAATTAATAGTTTTTGATACTTTACACGAGGCATATTCAAATCGATCAATAAACACAATTTTGGAAAAAAAGATTTCTTTAGATAGATCAATAATTTCAAAGTCTTCAGCGATAAAAGGCTTTTCTAGCCCATTTTTATACCTTACTAAGAAATCGGAAAATTTTAAACCACTCTTAATTGCTACTGAAAACGGAGGATTCAATCTTGATGTTATATTCTTCAAATATGCTTTAATGGATTTGTGTTTTGCTTCAAAGCGCATATACCACACATGTTTTACAGGACCAATTTGTGCAATAGCTGTTGCGTAATGGACTAAAAAATGGTGTTTTGGATTAAGGGCTCCGTATAATGAAATATATAAGTGATGGTGTCTACTTACAAGTTTTTTAAGGCTATTTAAATCGTTTAAAGTAAAACTACTTTGAAATAACATGTCCGATAATTCTACCAACACAATTAATAAAGACCAATGCATATTTCGTGTTGGTATAAGATCATTAATGGCAGAAAATGTATAAAAGTTATCATTTCACTTGCTGTCATTCTTAAATTAGATTACTTTAATCTAGCCAAAGTTATATCTGGTGAAATATTTCCGATATCAGATTCCTCGTAATTGAAAAATTGTTTTCTAGAATTTATTGTATTAAGTGAAATAGAACCATCATTAATTAGTCCTAATAAAATGTTACAAAGATCATAAGCAAAAACTCCCTCAGGCCCATCGTGCATTAAGCCGAAATAATAATTAGAAGTGACATGAAATCCTTCCAGTTCATTGAATACGCATTTGGACTTTATACCTTTTTTTTTTATTTATTTATTTCAAAAACAGAGCAATCACAAAAGCAGAAGCTTGTTTGTGAGTGCTATACATAAAGTGTTCAATTGAGCAAAAAAGAAAATAATGAAAAATTCGAGTATACTTATAAATTAAGATTTCTGACTTCTAGCTTGATGTTATATAACAAATTTATGTACATTATAAGCCAAAATTTAAAAATTGAAAAGAAAGTTTGCGATCAGGTTTAAGGAAAAATGTAAAAAAAGGATCTCGACATAGATACCAAAAAGAAAACAATTTTAGGAGCATAAAGCCAGAAGCGTACGCAATAAAAATGATTGGCAAAATAACACATGCAGTAAAAATGTTTATTTTTTTTTTTTGTTTCACTTTTCTATTATCATTAGTGTTCAGTCTACGATAAATATTTAGCTAGGTCCCGAAAGCTCGTGTAAATAAAAGTTTTAATCTTACTCTTATAATTTATATTATATAGACTTTGCTTTAAAACTAGAGGGAGCTCATTATATAGCTTTGGTCCAAGGATACTTGCATGTCGTGCGGTCAAACTCTTACTGCATATAGTAGTGGCTAGTGGTTGCGACAACTGACGTCAGGTGCTATAGCTTGTAGTATGTTGCTCAAGGTTGGTTGGTTTAAGTGGCAGCCCTGTCACCCAGACAGGGCTCAATTAGCTCAGAGGCCGTTTTGAAACCACAAACTCGTGTTAAACTCGACTGTTAAGGGTTCTTGATACTGGGGAATACAGAAGATGGATGTGAGAAAGGTTGATTGAATTGGATCGCTATAGCCACCCTGTGCTGTTCAGGAAAAGTAATAACTCTCCAATCCTCTTCCCCCCCACCAACCAACCAACCATGTTGCTCAAAGTTACTAAGATTTACGTAGGTGAATTTTAATAGAACAAATACATATAATTGTCGAATCGTCATTACTTTGAAAATTGAAAAGGATTCTGTTGTTGAAAAAAATTTGGATTTGGAAATACATATTTTAATTATTTTATTATGCAAACTCTGTAACGGTTGCAACGCATTATTGTAAGCAAAACCCCAGACTAAGATTAATATATCATTCTCATTACTGGCAAATCCAATATTTTCCGTAGCATCAACAATTTATATTTAGTTTTTCTCAATTTTCTGCAGACTGAACTTATATGCTTGTCCCATTTAAGTTTCTCGTCGATTTCAACACCCAGATATTTAATTTGTGAGACGCATTGGATTGACGATTCATGAAAATTTAGGGTCAGAGCTAGTCTTTCACAATTTGTTTTGTTGCCAAATACAATAAACTTGGTTTTATTCGAATTTAAGGCTAATTTATGCTACGTAATCCATTCACAAACTAAAGATAAACCCTGCTTCGCTTTTTCCAGGGCTGAGTCAAGGTTTTTATCTTTAAACGTCAGTACAGTGTCATCCGCGAACGCAATTAAACGCTTGGGTTCTTTGGCTTAGATACGAGCGAAAAATAGACGATGCTTTGTTTTTTATTCTCAGCTTAAAAAGCTTATCCAGTAGAATTTCGTGATTCACCGTGTCGAACGCCTTTTTCAGATCGAGGAAAACGGCAATAGTTTTCTCGCCCTTCTCAATAGCGGAGTTTATGAACGAAGTTAGATCATACAATGCATTGTCCGTACTTACATTTCTTCTGAAGCCGTATTGGTTTGGTGATAAGATCTTATGTTCATCAAGATAATTCATTAATCTGGACTTAATACATTTTTCAAAAATTCTCGCAAATAGAGGTAACAGAGAGATTGGGCGATAATTATTTGGGTCAGAAGAATCACCATCCTTGTGGAGCGGTATAATAATCGCGTGCTTTAAGCTAGTATTACACTGTTTGACCAAGTGGTCAAATTGCAGTAATAGGCAATGCGAAATAGCGAATTAAAATTAATTTCACAGTATCCGCTCCGTCAAATTCGTTTTTTCGCATTGCTTATTACTGCAATTTGAGCGCTTGGTCAAACAGTGTAATACTAGCTTTAGAATATCCGGAAAAATGCCAAAAGGTCGATAGCAGCTCTGTGTATTGTGCGATTTGCTGGTGTCAGGCTATCGTTGACATAGATTTTGTTGCTCGGAAAGTCAATATTCGCGCAAGTTGGTCGTTTCGCCCGCATCTGCGTGATGAACTTTGTAATGTACACAAGCATGTTTTTGGCGTAGTAATGCTGAATAGATTTGAGGCGCTATGACATGACCGAAATCACGCCATAGTATCCGTCCCACCAAACCATCAACGACCTTACTACCCAAGTAATCGTCTTAACCATCAGCATGTATTCATCTCTCAGCCCGCTTTGAAACAAATGATGGGAGATTGTCTCCGTCATCAACTATTCCAAATTGGACCGGACAAACACACGCCGCGAAGACAATTGTCAGCCGGTGACCAAGCCACAGTTGGGTGACTTTAGTCCCATGGTTTCCCGATAGGTAGCGTGCATCTAGCTCTAGCACGTGCGTAGCTCGTCGGAAGGGGCGTGAGTGGCTACCTTTAACCATGGACAAAACGTATTTATGCACGGTTTGGGCTGAAAGTTCGACTTGAGGAGTTCGAACTCTATCTTCAGCGGGCTGGAAGGTGAAGGAAAAAGGAAGGAAGGAATAACAGACTGTGGAAATGAAAATGGAAATGAGAAGATAGGAAATGAAGGTGGAAAAGCTGTAATGTACACAAGCATGTTTTTGGCGTAGTAATGCTGAATAGATTTGAGGCGCTATGACATGACCGAAATCACGCCATAGTATCCGTACCATCAAACCATCAACGACATTACTACCCAAGTAATCGTCTTAACCATCAGCATGTATTCATCTCTCAGCCCGCTTTGAAACAAATGATGGGAGATTGTCTCCGTCATCACTATTCCAAATTGGACCGGACAACCACACGCCGCGAAGACAATTGTCAGCCGGTGACCAAGCCACAGTTGGGTGACTTTAGTCCCATGGTTTCCCGATAGGTAGCGTGCATCTAGCTCTAGCACGTGCATAGCTCGTCGGAAGGGGCGTGAGTGGCTACCTTTAACCATGGACAAAACGTATTTATGCACGGTTTGGGCTGAAAGTTCGAATTGAGGAGTTCGAACTCTATCTTCAGCGGGCTGGAAGGTGAAGGAAAAAGGAAGGAGGGAATAACAGACTGGGGAAATGAAAATGGTAATGAGAAGATAGGAAATGAAGGTGGAAAAGCACAGGAATATAGACTTTCCGACGGGAAGGCCGATGCCATACTCAATCATATATCATTGAGATGGCAAAAATAACTCAAAAGAGTTGAAGTAAATAAAGCCACAAGGCTCATCGAATAGGGCCTAACAAATGCCTGTACTCGATCTTGATAGTACCTATACGTCGTATAATACAAAATTCCAAGCGCCATATAATATAAATCCTAATCCCAAAATCGTGTGGGCCTTATCTAATGTATGGCGTTGGATAAAGACGCCGTTGGGTACCATAGAATATGGGCCCTATGCAACCGAAAGAGCGCTTTAAAACGGGCGCCCTGCTCTGTCGACACAACGTTGGGTGCCATATAATGTATGGTGCCACCTAAGGTCACCATAAATTAACGCACAAAAAAAAAATATATGTACACCCTACAATCAGGTTTGATAAGCGTCATGTGATTCGGCATACGTTAGGAGCCGTATAAACGGGCCCAACGCCTATATAGGCGATAGAATGCATGAGTTTTACCCCTCATACCGATGCGGTCTCTAATAAATGGGCCCCTATCACTCTCGCTTTGTACGGAAAACAAAAAAAACTAAACCAACTCTATCAGTTAGCATGGTTCCTAAAATATTTTCTCTGAGGTGTTCCGCATTAGGAATTCCCGAAATAAATGCGGCTACCTTAGAAAAGGGGACGGTACAAATACAAAAAAAAATGATAACTACGTAAGCCCCAAAATGTGCTTCACACAAAAAGAAAGGCATATGTTCGACCATGCTGGTTGCCCAATATATATCCCGTTGGTCCGAGTGGGTCCTTCTGCTGCCTAATATTGGGGCTGAAATTCCAGAAAAGGGTAGAAAATACTCCTGGGAGGGTAATTGGGGGTCCGTATTTTGACGTAACTGCGTTTACTTTTACAGGTAGAGCATGCTTTCAGGTAACCTAACCTCCAAAGGATAAACTCCCGCCAGTAATTTTCTTCCTGTGTTGAATTATATTATCCGCAAGAAACGTATGCCTGTCCTGTACAAAGGAGGGTATTTCGGCACAAAAAAAAACCAAGACGAAAAAAAAACTCTTCGGATGGCTAACATGGATCCAGCCGGCGTAATCTCACTACTGCAACATATCGTGGTCCTAAATTCCCAAGCTATAAAACGCGAAAAGCACAAACAAAGAGAATGGACCGAAAGAGCCAGACGATGTGGGCTTGCCATGCCTAAACCCCAAAGATTTATCGGTACTAATAGCGGAATTTTATCTACCGCGTGGCTTGAAAATTGCCAATGAAGCAACACATTTAGCTGAATTACGCATGAAACGCGGATTTATTGCACTTGACACTTTTTTTTTTTTTTTTTATTCCTTTTTTTAGGCCATGTACGCTATCTTTCTGTAACCAATTAGGGTTGTTCAACACTTAAATAGCCCTTATTCACCTCGCTGGGGCTTCGACGAGGCTACCAGAAGACTCTTCGGTCTGTTTGCCGAACAAGAAACCCTTGTGGTCCCTTAGTCCACAAACTGGGAACCAACAGCACTACCCGGATCCTTCGGATTTGCGTGTGAATCAAAAGAAAAAAAAAAAAATTCTACGGGACGAAATCTTCGAGAAAGAACGAACATAACCAAAAAAAATAATTACCACTGAAATTCCACACGGACACATTACGCACAAGCGACAAACAAGAAAACTCGATGATTCACATTATAAGTTTTATTTTAATTTTTTTTTTTTTTTCGACGTATTTCGGCCGGCGCGCCGCAAAAAGTTTTTTTTTTTTTTTTGTTACATCTCCACAAAATAAATGTTAAAAAAAAAAAGAAAATATATAATAAATGGCCTTACATGTTGGGGTTGCTGGGTCCGCACCTCTCGCAAAAAAAAAACTCCGAACTCCTTCCTGTCTCGTGGGGGGGTGGGTGCCTGTTCAGGGCCCTTTTATTCCTCGTTTCGGCTCCTCCGGGTTCCGAATTCCTTTGTTTTTTTTTTTTTTTGTGTGCCGCACTAAACTACTTATTATCACCGTTTGTGTTCTTGATTTTTTTACAAACGACCAGCGCGGTCGAGTTCTGGTTCCAGACTGTCATGTTTGTTCTTTTTGCGCACTGCGCACTGCCTTCACGAATCGTCCACACCTTATTTTTTTATTCCTTCGTGGCTTTAGGAAAGTGCATGTCATCGCATGCGCATGTAGCGTTGCCCATTGGATATCGTGTACTTCGTGCACATTCGATGTATTTTATGTAAGTTTTACCTACATTCGATGTATCGTTGTAGGTTTTGTGTACATTCGCTGTATTTTGGTACGTTTGTGTACATACTGTGTATTTTGGTAAATTTGGTGTATATTACCAACAAGGAATGACGTGTGACGGGTGACGTGTAATTGCAGGCCGTTCGTTACAAAGCACAGGAATTTAGACTTTCCGACGGGAAGGCCGATGCCATACTCAATCTTATGCCATTGAGGTGGAAAAAAAATAACTCAAAGGAGTTGAAGTAATTAAAGCCACCAGGCTCATCGAATAGGGCCTAAGAAATGCTTGTACTCGATCTTGTTAGCACACATTCGTCGTGTAGTTTAAAATTCCGAGCGCCATATAATGGAATTTCAATCCCAATATCGTTTGGGCCTCATTAAATGTATGGTGCTGGATAACGACGCCGTTGGGTACCATGAATTATGGGCCCTAGGTAACCGAAAGAGTGCCTTAAAACGTGTGCTATGCCCTTTTGACACGGCGTTGGGTGCCATATAATGTGCGCTGTCCGATGACGCCACCTAAAACACTTCGTTGGGCGCCATGTAATGTATGGTGCCACATAAGGACACCAGAAATTAACGCACAACCAAATATAAAACACGCCCTAAATCAGGCTCGATAGGCGACATGTGCTTCGGCATACGTTAGGTGCCGTATGAACGGGCCCCAACGCATATATAGGCGATAGAATGTATGAGTTTTTGATTTTCCCCTCATACCGACGCTGTATTCAATAAATTCGCCCCTATCGCTCTTGCGTTGTACGAAAACACCAAAAAAAACTAAACTAACATTTATCACGTAACCTTCTATCTAACCTAATTTCCTCTTGCTTAGTCCGCATTAAGACTTTTTCAAAATATATGCGGCTACCTTAGTGAAAGGGGCGGTGTAGACAAAAAAAATAAGTACTTATGCCCAAAATGTGAAAAATGTGCTCCACAAAAAAAGGCATGTCTTCGACTAAGCTTGTTCCCGTTATAGATTCCGTTGGTACGTGGGTTTCCATCTGCTGCCTAATATGGGGGCTGAAACTGAAGAAAATGGTAGAAAACTCCTCCTGAAAGGGTAATTGGGGTCCGTAATTTGACGTCACTACGTGAACTCGTTCCGGTAGCGCATGTTTTAATTACTTTTACTCCAAAAGATAGACTCCAGTCTGTACTCTTCTTCCTGTAGCCGCGCTGAATTAGGTTAGCTGAAAAGGATTGCATACCTGTCCTGTAACAAGGAGGATATACCAGCACTATCAAACTCTCTTGGGGCTAACACTGATCCAGCCGGTGTAATCTCACAAATTGCAGCATCTCGGGGTCCTAAATTTTAAAAACTTGAAAACGCGAAAAGCACAAAAAGAACGTATGGACTGAAAGAGCCAACCAACGTGGGCTTTCAATACACAAGTGCCAAAGATATTAATAGGGATTAAGCCAACTTTTTTTCTCCGCCAATGTCTTCAATGGAATCCCAAGAAAGGAAATATAGACCGGCTAAATGAGAAGAAGGCACTAAATTTCTTAAACATCGCGTGCACAAAAAGAAAGCTTGCTAGAAACACGAGGTTGAGCGTCGCATAACGGTACGCGATGAGCGGTACCTAATCCTGGCTCAAAGGTTGTATACCCGCTTGGGGGAAATTTACCGGTACTAATAGCGGAATTTTATCTACCGCGTGGCTTGAAAATTGCCAATGAAGCAACAAATTTAGCTAAATTACGCATGAAACGCGGATTTATTGCACTTGACACTTTTTTTTTTTTTATTCCCTTTTTAGGGCATGTACGTGTTCTTTTGGCACATCTTATTGCTATTCACCACATAATTAGACCGTCCGCGCCTCACTGGGGCTCCGGGGCCTACCGCAAGTTTAGGTGTCGAGCTGCCCAAGCGCAACGGTATACAATTTGCATCCGGACAGCATCATAAAAAGAAGGAAATTCATAGGAATTTTCACCAGCGTATAAAAAAAATAACACGAGAAGGAGAAACAAAAAAAAACGAAAGACATGTCACATAACCAAAAGGAACAGAATTTAAAAAAAAAACAACACCACGATCTGGAACGATGGGCACCTAAGACTTTCATACAGAAGAAAAAAAAACAGGGAAATTCACTCCAAAGCCAAGGACACAGGTGTCCAAGCACGAATAATATATTTTCTTTCTTTTTTGTTTTTTTTTTCCACTTACATGTTGCTTGTAGATTATCCTCCAGCGTTTTCTTGTCTAGGGCTCCTTGTTGGGGTACCTAACATACGGCCCTTCTCTTCAGGTCCCACCAAACAGGGGCCTCACCACGGATCGCCTTGTGATTCTTTTCCTTTTTATCGGTACCACACCAAACTATTTATTTATCACTTTTTTTGTTCTTAATTTTCTCAAACGACCAGCGCGGTCGAGTTCTGGTTCCAGACTCTCTTGTTTGTTCTTTTTGCGCACTGCGCACTGCCTTCACGAATCGTCCACACCTTATTTTTTCATTCCTTCGTGGCTTTAGGAAAGTGCATGTCATCGCATGCGCATGTAGCGTTGCCCAGCAAATAATGTGTGCTTCGTTCATATTCGATGTATTTTATGTCAGTTTCGTGCACCTTCGCTGTATTTTGTAAGTTTTGTGTGAATTCGAAGTATTTTGTAAATTATGTGTATATTACAAAATAAATGAATTGTGCCGCGGATAACGTTGATTGCAGGCCGTTCGTTACAACTTGATTTTGTGGTCAATTGTTGCAAATTTAGCCACTATCAACGGCGAATGCTTGCTGTTGCCGTTGCTATTTCTGGTGCGAAAGACCTTTGGTGATGCAGTACACTTAAAATCGATGCAGTCAGCCAGCTTTAAAAATATTGACGATACATTTTCATTATTTTTATGAGGAATCCCCGAGAGGATGACGTCACACTTAATGTTGTCTCGTTGAAATTTGTCCAGACGAAGAGCGATGTCATTACACTTGTTCTCGAGATTTTTTATAACCGTCTGTTGTTTCTGGATAGTATCCGTGAGTGAGAGCTTCAGGTCCCCAATTTGTTTTTCAACCATACTTTTTATTTTCTCAAAGTGTGTGAATAATGTGGGGGTTAATTATTGTTGAATTAACACCATTTGTAATTTGTATATATTTTTTATTTTAGAGACGGGAAGACAACAGCCCTTGTTGAGTTCTTATAGTTAACTAAATCTAAATCACATTTTTGTCAAAAGGTAAACTCTCCGGGACAATGCCATATAATTGGCCCGTCCGTTCGGTAGGCGTCGCTTTGTAGGGAAAATCCTGTACTCCGTTCGACCTCAATTAAATTGTAAAAAACTAAGAAAAGAGGTCTAAGAAAAGAGGTCAGAAACAGATGTGTAGGATTTTCCCATCTCTACAACTCATGCCATAAACACAGGAACCGAAGATACCAAAAAGGGTAAATCAGTTCCTGGATTTATGCCATGTTGTAAAATGGTTTTATGTTACGACGTAACAGTGTGTATTGAGAAGAGCCTCTACACTTTTTAGATTGATCGTCTCACCTTCATCAGATGTCGATTGTAGGGTCTTCCTGGTTGATGCGGGTGCCATTTTGTCAATTCAAATTTCAAAAATTTCTCACGATTCAAAGTTTAAGTATTTTTAAGATTTCAACACTGGTAACAACTGCTGATGCGCGAAAAGTGCAGGTGCGGTAATTGTTAGGCTTATGCGGGTTAGATTAGGCACAAAATTAAACTATGCGGATGTTACAGTCACGAGTATTTAATTTAAACTTAGGAGAGATAACAAATCATGTTAGATCTCTTATGATCTAATTCTTCCTTGAGGTCTATAAAAGAAAGAAAGAAATAAAGAAAAAACAGATTGCTGGATTTTGTGTGCAGGTTTACTTTATTCACTCAATTCTTGGATTTTTAGAAGAAATTAAATGCTCTGCGTTTTTCCTTTCTTTAAATTACTTTGTCAAATGCCGACAACGACAATTCAAACGAAATATTCTAAAGTCGGATTTAATATTTAATAATTATTTTGGGTTTTTTCTCGGCTTGATATGCTCGAGTCGATAAATATATATTTTCTATTTTTCTCCTTATGGAAGATTCTATCTTCAAAATATCCTGTTGAATGTGGAAGCCACAACTCAGCAGGATGTTCTGAAGTAGAATTTATATTTTTTGGTTTTACCTTGCGTGTAAGTCGAAACGACTGCAATTGCGCCCAACCGACAGCAATTATATTTCTATGATAGGAATGAATACACGAGAGGTCGAGGCCGTTGATTGTCGCAACCTTTATAGTGGTTGCGAGCTTTTGATTTACAACTTATCCGAGCGATTACGTGCGGCGCAATCAAAAATTGGACAGGCGCCGGTAACCGCCCGAAATAGTGAACATTGTTAATGTTATGTTCATACCTCAAGCATGTTTCACTAATTACATGCTTGAGATTCGAACAAATCACGATCACTCACTAGTCGCCATGAAAACCTGATTGTAAATAATTTCTTTCTGATAAATGAAGTTCGTAATTTTGAATATTTCTTAGAAAATTGACTTCTTCCCTGCCGTCAGTTTTAGTTTCTGTTTGAGTTCTCGTACAATTTCTACAAAACCGTTTGCAATTAAAAGACCCAACAAAACCTAAAATATTATTTACAGCTAAATTATCGCCAATGATTAAACCTAATATAAATTTCACTTTAAATGTACTCGTCGAAGTTTTTATATCAATTCCGTTTTCTAATATTTTCATTTCATTAATTAACTCTTCTAAGGCAGACTCATAGCCACACATTTTCAGATCATTTGTTTTTATGAAAGCCCCATGAAAAATAAAATCTAATTTCGCGAGAATATATTGGGGCATTGTAGGAAAATTATAATAAAAGCAACATATTGATGATGTATGGCTTCCAAGTGGATTATTATGTTGTAAGTCGTCGGAATAAAGATTATATGGTATTATTATATCAGATTGGAACATTTTTTTTCTTCTGCAAATGATTCGCCGTTCACAAAATTTTTTATTTTATTTTGTTTGGACAACAGGTCCATGTTTTTCAAAATGACATCCAAAACACCTGGTAACTCAAAAAGAGCTTTAAATTGGAAAATTAAAGGCATGACTTCAATAGTCAGTGATTTTGAGGCAAGAACAGGGTTTCCATGGTCAACTTTCTGTGAAATAATTTTTTTTATAATTATCGATCTATGATCTCTATGTAAATCAATAACTTTAAGAGTTTGTAAAAACTGATGCTCAGTTTTTATTTCTTGAAATGGATTTTGACAAAATTTTGACAATTCAAACAAATCATTTCTACAGGTGCCGCTTATTTGAGAACCGAAGGTCTTAAGGATCTTTGCTACTGTACAAAGCAAATTACCTATTATATTTTGAACTTTTATTACTTCATTCCTTGGCATGAAATCCTGTGCGTGCAATTTTAAAGTAGAAATAATGGAAGTTTGTTTCATTTTAAATATAGCACTTTCAATATTAACACTTGATGTTGCAGAAAAGTTAGTGATGTCATGTGTCCTATTGTCAACTAGTGGGTTGATAACTTCTGCTTCATGAACTTCACTAATATTAACTGGTGCAGCCACATCAAAATTATTAGTGAGGATAGTATGCAAAGTTTGCAAATGTAAACGAAAACGAGTGAAATCATTAAATAGTTTTGAGCAATTTCCCTGATTGCATTGTAACAAACAATTTTTATTAAGTAAGTGGTCATATTTTAAATGCTATATTAAACGCCACATACAATGAAATTCAGATGTGCATTTGAAACATTTGTACATGTTTACTCAAATAAAATAATGTCCAAAATGGATTAAGCTGTCATCAGAAAACTTTTTAAGGAGGATATTTCAGCAGATTTAAAATCCGCGTTAGTGTCTATTTCATAGACGTATGTTTGTATAAATGTTCAAGGACCTTGAGAAGCTACAGGATATTTTAAATTTAAGCAGATATAAATTTTGAATGTTAGGTCGAGCGCTTCAAGAAACGATTTACATTTATAAAGAGCTTTGTCTAAATATACAAAAAATTCGTTTAAGCTTCCTTCATCAATTCCAACAGCAATTACAAAGGGTTAGATCGTCTCCTTACTATTGTAATATTTATTTATCACTGCACCGACTTTCTGTTCTAAATCCCCAATCGTGTGTAGATGTAAGACGAAACTTTCATGGCTATCAGGAGTAGCAGTACGAAATCTTGCTGGAGGCCGAATAACACAGCATAAAAGAGTAGCTAAAATGTAGTCCTCAGAGTCTGAAATTGAAAACATGAAGTGATTATTTTATTAATTTTATCAATATCAACCGCATTTATACCTACATTTGCAGCTCGTGTAGATGCATCAAACTTAGCTCGGTATTGCTTATTTAACGACTCATAAAATTTCTTCAGTTTAGTTTTTAACTCATCCCACTTTGCAAAGAAATTATTTTCTTTCATTGGATGAAAAATTTTGAAATCTTTGTTGACCTAATTTTAATAAATGTTTGATTATAATTGATATCAGACATACTGATATGTGAACTTACCAAATCAAGTCCTCTGGCATCAAGTAGTTTTGGCCAAGAGTCTAAGAATTCAATATTGTTTAAACTCTTTAAATCTTGCTGACGAAGTTGGAAAGATTTTGCCCATTTATCGCAGACTTCGTCCCAGTCAGAGCATCCTCTTCTTAGAATCGCTTTGGATGAAGCTTGAATTTCATAATCTATATCTGATTGCGTTTCTGTTCTTTCAGTGGTATTTTCATCCGTAAGATCACTATTATTTAATTTTTTCAACTTGGCACGAATATTTTTATATTGGTCGTACAGACGACCTCTTGGATTTTTATTTTTTTCTCTAGCTACGTAGTAATAATCCTAATATGTTATAGAAATAAATTATAGGTAATTGTCAGATTAAAAATATAAATTAAGGCAGGAAAAATTTCAGTAATTTCAGTTCTTATTTTTAAGAAATGCGCTGGTTTTAAAATTATATTTTTAACATTCACTTCTTCTAAAATCAACCTTATAATTTCATCTCGGTGATGGTTTGAAAGTTGAGCGAAAATGCGATAATGCTCTAGTAGATATTTACCTAATGCGCATCCTTCCAAAACTGATTTTACACTCTGAAAAGATTGTTTCAAAACTTTAACAATTATTCGAAAAAAATAATTACACTCGTATATATACCAGACTACAATGGCACGGCGAGGTTGTTGAGTGCGCATTTTGAAGCCAAAAACCAACTTTACTATTTAGGGATAATGTATCGTCATCATCATTGAACTGAAATGGATTACGGAATAGCACAATAACTTCTTATCAGTGAATAAATCAAGGTTAGGCACTGTTTGCTTTCGCCAAAAAAAACAATTTTTCCCGGAATTCCGCTTGTAAGCCGATGTGCGGAATCGCTTTTGAAATGTCTTCTTTGGATAGAAATCTTAAGCTACGAAATGTTATTTCTTTGGCTAATGAAATTAATTTGATTAGAATGTTGAATCTTAATTATACACTGCGGAGCATAACTATAAACGCACCCAAAAAATCCTCATTTCTGGCACTTAATTAGTGCAGTACTGTTTTTTTTTGATTGGATTTAAGAGATGAGAGAAAAAGAGCGGGAAACCAAAAAAATTTAGAGAAATCTGATCACTGTATTTACCGTTAGCTTAAGTTCGCTGAAATTTAGCCGGAGCATAACTATAAACGCAATAGATAAGAAGTCAATTTTTTTAATGAAATTCAATAAAAAGACGGACACAGATAAATTTTTAATAATGTGTTGGACCACCTTTATTGGTAATAACTTCAAATAAGCGGTGTGGCATACTTTTTAACAAATTCGTTATTGTTTTTTTTATCAACATTATCCCAAGCGTTAATAACAGCCATTTTTCTGACACTGTACGTAAAATGAATTTAATGTTGCAAACTTGCAAAACTTTATTGGCGCGTTACGCAGCTCATTCATTAGGAAATTGTCGCGAAGACTGAATCTGACACGTGTGTGAAGTTGGCCCCACTTGTTGAAAAATTTGAAAAAAATTTGAGAGTTCTGTTTGCCCCCACATAGTTCTATAGTTCTAAAGCATTCTCGGAAATAGTTCCGTTGATTAAAGCAGTAAAATATGGTAATAAAGTTGGGGGGGGGCCAACTTCACAATTGTGAAATTTCAATTCGCTATAACTTCTTTTCCTTTAGTTTTAGAGAAAATGTTCATAAGGTGTTATCGATAGAACTCTTTGGAGGGCAACCGGAACTCTAACTTAAAACACCCCAACCCTTACGTGGAAAAAGTTTTTTTTCACTTCCTCGAAAAATTTGTAATTTCAAAGCGATATAACTTCTTATCCTTAAGCGTTAGAGAAAATGTTCATAAGGTGTTATCGATAGAACTCTTTGGGGCAAACGGAACTCTAACTTAAAACACCTGTAACGAAAGTGTTGTAATCCTGGCCGGATTATTTTGTTTAGCCATCAGCCAGAACCGCTGTAGATCGCTGAATAAGGAGTTCCGGCAGACAGCACTTGTTGCCGGCTGCTCAGGGCCAGGGAGGGGTCATACAAATTTCACGGCACTCCTTCATTCTTAATGGGGTACTGTCAGGACATTAAATGTGCCTAAATCGGGACGTTCCATGACTTAGACCGTATATATCATATCAAAAAAAAAATGAGAGTGAGGAGAAGACAAAAAAAACACGGTACTTACCTGCTGGATCACCACGTCATCAGGGTTCCCTGAAGGAACCTCACTCCGTTATTAGTTAAGTTTGGTTGATGGAGGAGAAAAAAAAAACAACTCGCGAATCACTTAAAAAAAACTCCCGAATCCCTTGAAAAAAAAACTCCCGAATCACCTTGGAAAATGTGAGAAAATTAATAGTCGGCAGACTACAAGAAATAAATGTTCCTCATTATCTACGAGTCACTTATAAAAAATTCAAGAAAATTTTTAAATATCCACTACGAAAGGCTTATGAAGAGCCAACTCGAATTTGTAAAACTTGATCCAAAATTCAAACTGCTGAGAAAAAGTAAGATGATAGAATACATGTACTGCTTGAAGAGTAGTTCAACTGAAGTAGAAAACGACCTGGAGATAACAAACTGTGCAGAAATAATTTTAGAAGGATCAAGTAGTACGGTGGACACTATTATAGAGCAACCAGCATTTTGTAATGTACACAGAAGCGTATAATGGATCCCAATCGTTGGGCGCCATGTAATGTACGTTGAATCGTTTTTAAGCTACAATGCCACAATCAATTTGGGGCGCCATGACATGACCTTAATCACATCATGGTATCCGTCGAACCAAACTGAAAAATCGCAACACTGCAACCTAATTAATTATCATCGCCACGAGTGTATAGTACCATGTACTCCGCCCTGAAACAAATAGTGGGAGCAGGTCCCACTTGATCAAGACGGCCATGATCATATAGACCGGCTATGACAACTATCGTCTGGTGACACAGCCACAGTTGGGGCTCGTGCCCCATGGATTGCCTGAAGGTAGCATGCATCTAGCATAAAAGCACGTGCGTAGCTCGTCGGAAGGGGCGTGGGTGCTACCTGTATCCATGGACATTATAAATAATTATGCATGTTAGGGGCTAAGAAGTCCGGTTTGAGAAGTCCATACTCTATCATCAGCGGGCTGGGTCGGTACAGGAATAGCATGGAGAAAGAAGAGAGAGAAAATGAAGGAGGAGAGCACAAGGATGGAGACTTTCGTCGGGAAGGCCGAAGCAGTAACCATATTTTATAGCTGTTTAATGGTATTTACATATATTCTTTCGTGATAGAAAGGCAGAAGAAAAGCGATCTCCATGATCATTCATACTAGCATATCCACTACACTTGTATGCTGGTGGAGAAGGGTGGTATTTCATCGCCGTAGGATGTTAATAGCCCCGAAAGAAAAGTACAGAACTCATGAAGACGAAGTTCAACCAAAATATAAAGAAAGGTACAAGAAAATCTGTAACGAACCCCTTTCTTTACTTGCCGAACAACCTCATACATCTGTTGTGAACCTACTAGGGTACCAGTGGTTCCACAGAGTAGAGGACAAGGGTCGATGACACAATCGCCATCAGGCGATATATGTCCCATAGAATAGCGTTGGTAACGGCTGTGCATCAAGTGGCTGCACGTACTAGCTCGCCAGATTGGGGTGGGGTGCCGTATAATTCCATGAACATGAATAATATGCACGGAGGGGCCAACAACTAGAGCGGAGGATCTCCAGTTAGGTAGTCGGCGGACAATAACATTTGAGGCTGTTAGTTAGAGATAGATCTAAGAAAGGCCAGAGTACGGGTTGAGGTAAGACCAGCAAGGGATCCGGTCATCATCCAAACGTACAATCATCTGGGGGCAGGACTGAACTGGGTTGGGGATCTTAACACTTTCCTACTGGGGCGTAAATAACCCATCTGCCTAATCACCGCTCAGCTCCCTTTTTAGGCGTTCTAGCCCATGTTTCACCTACATAAGTCTAAATAAGGCCGAAGTCGAATTGAGTGGTCCCAGTAAAGTATATATAAACTTATGCCTATATATATGTGTAGATATGTAATTGTTAGGGGCGCTCATATATCTATATTTAGTGAGGTGACGATATGTACGCACCAATATGGAAATTATATAATAACATTAGAGGCCAGAGTCCGAATGAGTGATTCTGATAACGTATATATAAACTTTTGCCTATATATATATGTAAATATGTAATTGTTATGGAACTCATATGTATATATTTAGTGAGGTGACGGTATATACGCACCAATAAGGGAGATATATAAGACCATTCCAGACCAGAGTCCGAATGAGTAATTCTATCAAGATGTATGTAAACTTGTGACAATATAATTATTAAAAAAAACCTCGTAAGCGCCTAGGATCTCACCAATATGATAATTATATTCAGTAACTTACGCCAAGCATCTCTGTGTTGTGGGTACAGGTTTTGAGGTTCGACGTTTGAAAGTTTGACAGGACGCAAGCACCAAAACTAATGGTTTATTCACTGATGCACTCAACAGATGTCTGAGCAATAAGTTACGGTGCGTTGAATGCTCAGCTGCATTTAGGTTTTCTGCGGGGGTTTCTGTTTCTCTGTTCCTATAGGACCCAGCGGGAAATGTGTTGTATCGTACCGGCCACACGGCTCGGAGCGTATGCGAAAACTCCAAGGCTGTGGAAGAGATCTTTGGGTTATTTTTAGGTTACCTGGTTGACCAACAATTCGTGTCCAGGAACTAAGAAAGGAGATTTCCGCCTAGTTCACGTTCCTCCTAGTCCCGTTGGCCACGGAGAATTTAGTTCACGCCGCGTGGCTTAATTGCTCGTGACCGTTATCCCTCGATCCTGTTTTTCCGATCTAGCAAGCGGCTTGGGGTCGCAGCGCAACCGTCTCGTATTCGTGGTATGGTGTTTCAGCTTGTTTTTTTTTCTTCTTTTTGTACCGGAACGGATGCTTACTTTTTGCGTCCGTACGTTTGAGGCCTCCAAGGAGCCGTTCAGGATAGATTCCGGGTAGATACACAGGGAGTTAACACAATACACCACCGCTCTTTGGGACAGTCACAACTTGAGAGACCCGAACTCGTTCACACCAGTCGCTAACTGCTCGCATTTTTTTTATTCTTTTTGAGGTGAATAAGAAAATCCCCGTATTTGAGGTTACCCGATGTAAGGTGGGATTTCTGGGGATACTTGATTGTTCCAACAGATGGCTGGGGAATAGTTAGCTGGAAATCAGTTGGGGCTTTCATTTAAATTTGTTAAAATTTTGTAGAGATACAGGCGGTAATTAAACCACGACCGTTACACCTTTTTTTTTTTTTTTTTGTACGAAAATCAATAACACCTCCCACAGAGTGAAGCTGAAGAGCTACAGTCGGATTAGGGAAAAACAATCATAATATTTATATTCCTCCGTCATATATAAAACTCGAGTCTATTTTATCAATGTAAGCATATTTACCTGTTTTGACTATTGCCGAATGTGCTTAGACCCATAGGACCTAACACATACACCAGAACCTGTGATTCAGTTTTCTTAATTATCATTGGCGTGGGGGGGGCCAGGCCAAAAGTTGAATTGCGGCGTATATAATGCCAATAAAAACGCTGTAAAGTACATACAGTGTTAATGAAAATCGCTCATCAATGGTATTGATCCGCTTATTTATATTAAAAAAGTGCACATATAATAACAGTCTACTAGCTCACCACAATCAGGCGTAGTCGTAAGAGAGCGTAAACAGGCTCGTCATTTAATAGATACATTATGCATATTGGGGAATAGTGGGTGGCTTTTCAACAGAATTGTATCTAAAATACAAACAAATATAATAGAATATAATAATAATAATATATTGCATAAAATTAAGAATTAAGCACATTCATATAAATTATTTTAATTGAATTGATTGAATATACATGAAAAATTTCATTAAATTTAAGCCTTTTGAAAGCTGAAGTTCTGTTAGGCGATATTAACTTTAAGGTCGAAATTAATGAAGGCAAAAAACAAATATATTTTGTTTCATTCAGCGCTATACTTTAAATTTAAAATTGTCTCAGCATAATTATAGAATTTCATTCTTCGTTAAATTCCAAATTGGGCTGCCTGCATAAAATTTATGCTTCTTTTGAAGATTATAAAAAGGATGTGATAGAATCCATGGCTTCTAAAAGGAAAAAAACGAATGGATCAGCGGCGGCATCAACTACGTCTGCAGTCCGAAAAAGAAACGTCATTCTACCTTTCTGCATAGAATCACCTCAGAAGAGAGAAAGAAGACGCGTACGAAATGTACGTAATTGGTTATAATTTCTAGCTAGTTTTTTATAATTTGTTTCTTTTACCAATTAACTTTTGCACATGAATCGACAACAACTGAGTTGATTGAGCCTGTGCGCTAAACAGTGGATATAAATTGTTTGAGGGTGATGTTGTTTGATTATTGCTTGAAGACCGCGATGTTTTCCTGACATTACACTGGCCCCATCATAGGATTATATTCGACAAACTGTACTTTTCTAAAAAGTTTAAGATCAGTTTCGCCAATCCTGCAGCATCTCTGGAAGTGGAGCAATTTATGAAACCAATGAATCTTTCTTCAACATCTAAGTCCTTGACATACCTAATGGTAACCGACAATTGCTCTTCTTTATAACACCTGGCTTCGTCTACCATTAAGGAAAAAAATCCACATAGTTTCACATCATTTACTATTTCCTGTAGAGTTAGCTGGGCGATAATGTCAATAATTTCATTTTGAATTTTAGGGCTACAATAACTTGTATGTCGCTCCAAATGTTTTGAAAATTCTTCATCGTATTTGGCAACAAAAAAAAAATAATTCCTCAAGACGTTCATTATAGTTTCAGTTTAGAATTTATTTTTCTATTATGGTTCGGTCCATTTTCAATTCAATAATAAAGTTCTGATTTTATAATCTGTATTCAATTGATAATTAAATAGTTGGCTTACTTTTATTCCCTTTTTCGTTCAACGTCGTTATGATTCGGGATCCACTGATGAGTCCTTGAAACAGACCAGCTGCGGGTCCTCTCGGTGGGCAGTGCGCCGACCTGGAGCAGCCGATGAGTTCCTGTCTCCTCGTCGTCCCAAAAAAAAAAAAATACTCGTCCTCAAGGCGAACGTGGGCCTATCTGCAGGAGCCTGGGTGTTTTTCACTTCGTAACCACTAACAAAACTTTTTGTTTCTGACCGGCACGGTCTGATCTTAAAACACGGCTCGCGTCATTTCCTTTTGCGTCGTCTCGCGGAGCCATCTGATGATCTCTATTCACCTTCCGAGTATCGTTTTACGTGGTGAATATCGTTTGTTGCATGGTAGTGGTGGCGCAATGACAGTCATGCTCAAAAGTAACTACCAGCAGGCAAATCGTTACGATTTCGAAATTTTTAGGCATTCCATTACAATTTGCCAAGAAGTCACAAGAATCAGTTATACTGCCACTCAACATAAAATACATTTCCAGCTCAACGGAAGCAGATCCATTAAATAACAGTACCGAGGATATTCAAAATTTTCTGCATGGTTGTTGTGCTCCAGTTGAAGATTCCGAATCCCAGGTCATGTTTACCGAATCGCAGGAAACATACGGTCAATTTAACAAAAATGCAAACATTGTTGAATTAGGGGTTTGTATATTGAAAAAATTATTTTGTCGGCTGCGGGATGAGTTTGGAAAAAGAATTGAGTCGATTAATTTTTTGCAGTGTGATTTACACTTCCCGCAGCAACACACAGATCCGATCAATTATTATTGCATATAGCAATAAAGGATCTGACCAATGCGTTACCAAAAAGTGCAATGCTCACGTTGGTCACAAAACTAACACAACATCTGTATTAGGCTTTTCTCCTGTAAGAGGATACTTCACCCCAAGCGGATCGCCTACCAGACACCTGTATCTTACATCTCTGAGAAGATGGAACCAGGATTTTTATTAATAGAACTATACCCCAGCTAATGACTAAATTTATGATTCAATTCCCTAAGTATGCCCAACCACACTCCACTATCATACTAGCAGAATTCTATGTGTCCTAGTTGTGTTTTCCAAATTGTTTTAAACTTATGTGTCCCCCATTATCACTTCTGCATTTCACCACTCCAACTGTTATTTGTCTCCTTCAGACCCTATGTTCTATAATTATTCTTAAAAGTTTTTTGTTGTCTATCTAATTGTAATTATTCAAGGTAAAGTCTACTGAGACTTAGTGTGTTATACAAAAATATATTGACACACGAATACTATAGTTTCGTCACTTTTCTATCTTATATACACCTATACTATACAAATTTAATTTAGGGTTAAGTGACTACCTACTGGCTGAGTTGACATGTTTCGGCCCTCACCACAGGGCCATCATCAGAACTCTTTACTTTAGAGGGAGATATAGAGATAAATAGTTCTAATTCCTATTATTGATAAAAAACTTTTATCACCTAATCTATATTATATTCTACAGCTATTATTAGTCTAACATATTGCGCAAGATATTGTATACACTAATCTGCTTCTATTATATTGTATATCTAGTGTTAAACTATTATAATGCAATACTTTATGCTATTGCATCATGTTGTGAAATACTTATTTCAACCTATCATGCTTGCTACACTCCACTTATTTTGTAATTTCTAGTTTATTTATTACACTTCTGGACTATTTCCCCTTTCACAATGTAAAAATCTTAATATTATGTAGTAACTTTTCAAAAATTTTAATATAAAGGGTTTTCCAATAAGGACTTGACAACTTTTTTTCAAAATAAAATGCAAACCATTTGAGATATTTCAAAAACTTTATTATCGGGTTGAAGTACAATCAAAACATTTATGAATGGAACTCGACTTCGTTCATATGGCCACCGCGGGCACGTTTGCAGCGGTCGATTCGTTGGACCCAATTTTCGATGACTCGGCCACACATTTCGGCCGAAATGGCTGCTATTTCGTGTTCAATGTTGGCTCTGAGCTCTTCCAACGTCGTCGGCTTGTTGGCATAGACCAACGACTTGACGTGGCCCCAAAGAAAAAAGTCCAGAGGCGTTAAATCGCACGAACGAGGCGGCCAATCGACTGGTCCATTTCTTGAGATAACACGCTCATCAAACTTACTCTTCAATAAATCGATTGTAACGTGTGCTGTGTGGCTTGTGGCACCGTCCTGTTGAAACCACATGTTGTCCAAGTCCATATCTTCCAATTCGGGCCAAAAATAATCGGTAATCATGGCGCGATAACGATTACCATTCACAGTAACGTGACGATCATTATCGTCGACGAAAAAATATGGCCCTATGACGCCGCCAGCATGCAAACCGCACCAAACAGTTATTTTTTGTGGATGAAGTGGTCTTTCATGAAGCACATGTGGATTTTCACCGGACCAATAACGCATATTTTGCTTATTGACGAACCCACTGAGCCAAAAATGAGCTTCGTCACTGAAGATGATTTTGCGATGAAATTGATCATCTTGGCGCATCTTTTCCAGAGCCCAATCGGAGAACGTACGTCGCTTCAAATGGTCCATCGGCTTCAATTCTTGAGTCAGCTTGATCTTGTATGGGTGTAAACCAAGATCCTTATTCGCTATAATTCGCCATAACGTGGTCTGGGCGATGCCCAACACTTGAGAACGCCGTGGAATTGACTGATTTGGATCATTTGCTACGGACGTTTCAACGGCAGCGATATTTTCGACACTTCGACCAACCCGTTGTCTCACTGGCACGGCAACATCACACAACGAATATGTAGACTCAAATTTTTGCACTAAACTTGTTACTGCCTGTCTACTAGGGCGAGAATTACGACCGAAAATCGGAGTTAACGCTCTTAAAGTAGCGGTCACCGACTCCGAATTTCTGTAGTAAATTTTTATAATTTGCAGATGTTGTTCCTTCGTGTACTTTACCATGATAAAAATGTTAAGTTTACTGAATAAATTGACAGTGACAGTTCGATGATTAGTGAAAGGGTGCGTTCACAAATTGAATTCAAAGTTGTCAAGTCCCTATTGGAAAACCCTTTATATGGTATTGTCTTACCTTCGATAAAAATTTACGCTATAATCCCTCCACCATCTTCTCTTTACACCATAAAACTATAAAAACTTTCACTACACTCACATTGGTATATTTTTCTTTAACTAACTCATTGCGTAAAAAATATTACACTTCACTATTTCTAATATACAACATATGACTGATAGAAAAACAAAATAGAAAAATTATCTATGCTATTCAACACCCTATCTGTTAATTTTTTGCAGTGTGATTTACACTTCCCGCAGCAACACACAGATCCGATCATTAATTATTGCATATAGCAATAAAGGATCTGATCAATGCGTTACCAAAAAGTGCAATGCTCACGTTGGTCACAAAATCAACACAACATCTGTATTAGGCTTTTCTCCTGTAAGAGGATACTTCACCCCAAGCGGATCGCCTACCAGACACCTGTATCTTACATCTCTGAGAAGATGGAACCAGGATTTTTATTAATAGAACTATACCCCAGCTAATGACTAAATTTATGATTCAATTCCCTAAGTATGCCCAACCACACCCCACTATCATACTAGCAGAATTCTATATGTGTCCTAGTTGTGTTTTCCAAATTGTTTTAAACTTATGTGTCCCCCATTTCAAGTCTCGATGTGAGAGATGTCGAAACTATCCCGTTCGAACAATAACTCATTTTGTAATTGCTTGTTATTTAACCCTTTCGCTTATTGTATTGGAATATTTGTATTTCTTTTTTTTATTGTAATCGGTTGAAACCGAATAATTTAATATATTATAGTTTTTGTTAAAAAAAAAGTTCCGAATTCTTCCAAAAAACTTCCGAATAAAAAAAAAATTCAATTTTTTCGAGAAAACCAAAAACGCAACTTTCCACCGCTGAACATTCCAACCAAAAAAAACGTGGATTTCGTTTCGATTTCGCATTTTTATTGGCCTAACATGGCCAAAGATGTGAAAAGGTATGTGCATGAATTTTTCCTCACAGCCACCTATGGGAAACCAAATTGTTGTTAGTCGTCCCTGGTAACGAATTTTCATCGATTTGCTAGGTCCATACCCGAGATCCAAGGCTGGCAATACGCATATCCTAATCATACTGGATCAGTATTCACGTTTTGTATTGCTGAAGCCCCTAACGAAAGCAACTGCTCAAAAGATTATAGATTACCTAGTTCACGAAGTGTTCAATATTTTTGGAGTTCCAGCAGTTTGAATTCTTAATCAAGTTTTTCAAATTTGCGTTTGCTCTTCATAAACCTTTCGTAGTGTTTTTTACCAAATTTTTTTGAGCGTTTCTTGAGCGTTGAGCTTTTGGGAAACATAAGCGATGGAGTTTTCTGCGCCGTCATCTAATCGTTGAAACAGCACGCCTCCAATACCAGTCGAGGAAGCATCGCACTGAATATAAAACGGACGAGTGAAGTCTGGTGTAATAGGACTTCATCTCTCTGGGAGCTTTTGTCGTAGCTCGGCTTGTATTTCCTCCGTATCCGCGTGGCTGCTAAGTCTCTTCAACAGGAAGGTCTCAGTTTTCTCCTCGCGTGGGGTGTAGGTGATGTAGTCGGATTCGAGGACATCCTTCACTTTGTGGAAGTCGGCGATGTTCGCTGTCCTGATCGCAATCTTTGATTCGGTCATATTCTTCATTTCGAAGTTTTCGATGCCGGCACTTTTTTTTAATAGTTTCGGTGTTCTGATTAAATGTCTTAATCGGTGGCATTTTAAATATGTTCGATGTTTTTTTATTGGCCTGCGGTGTCGATTATGGAGTCCCTTTCCTTAATCTGGCTGACCAATTCAGCCACTCGTACCGTGAGTCCGCCTTCATTCTCGCTAGCATTCATGCTTTCCGTCTCACTTGCCGTATTCACTCTTATCGATTTTGTCTTTTTTCGCGACAGTGCCTTCACTGTCGGTGTCGCTTGCAGAGAGGTTTTGGTCCCTAGACCCGCACTCTTTTTTGCTTCCCATTGGGACTAGCACTCACTGCACTTGCACTGTTTTTCTTTATTATCACTGTCTCTTCTACCTGAACACTGTCTTCGCACTATCGCTACCACAATCAAAGTCACACCGCACGCCACGTTTTAAATAGGTTTTACCCTGTTTAAAATTTGTCCTTTTTACCTGCCGGTGCAGGGTATCCCTACTTACGTTTTTGTTATATTAATCGGAGCTCGGTTAAAAACACGTCTGAACACTTCGGGTGTCGGAGATCGACCTCTTAGTACTTTGGGTGTTCAGGGACACAATGGCAGTTACGTAGTCTTCTACTGTTTCTCGTGTGAACTGCCTTCGCCTTTCCATCGCGTAAGTTATTTCAGCGTCCGAACTCCACAATTTGAACCTTCTAATCAGGGCATCTTTGAGCTCTGCCCAAGTGGGATTTACGTTGGTTCTCAGATATTGCCAATACCAGGCATCGGCATTACCAGCTATACAGCGATGGAATTGATCCACCCAATACATTTCATTCGCTGAACTAAGCCTCTTTATACGATCTATCCTGAACGAAAATTAGTCGATTGGCATGCTCCTGGGAGTGCCATCAAACTTCAGATTCCAACGGTTCAGCGGACTGTTCGAGCGTTGAAGTGTAACCTGAGTAAGTAGCTCGCTGACGAGGCGGACGCTCTCTATTCAATGCCAACCCCCTGTTTGCGCAGCATGAGCGGGTACTTCCGGTCCGCCTGCGTAAACGAGAGTTTGGGGTCCATGATCCCACTGTAAATCTGACAAAGGAGTATCGACATTCGATAAAGTCGACAGTCTGGCTATGTGCTCTTGGTCATTAACCCCATTGGAACGATTGAGGTTCGGCGTTGGGAGGAGTCTCCCACGGATTGACTGAGCCCTTTCGGCGAATTTACTGGAGCATTTGTTCGCGAAACGTTAGTCGAAAACGACAGACTCCTTGAAGGATGTTTATCTAAGGATATAATGTTAAGCATATCATCGATAATAGGGTTACCTGGTGTGATTGTTGATGCCTTGCGGTCCAATTTTCCTTGACGAGCTTTCAATCTATTACGGTTTCGCCCCGCGAGCGGTACCACGGTCCGCTATATCGGGTTTTCCCCGCAGAAAACCGCAATGAACCCCTTACTCACGAAAAGGGGCGAACGGGTCCTTGCCGGCCAACCCAGAGAAGGGTCGTGGCCGCCAGTGGTTCCAAATTTAAGGAGCCCGTTCTTATTCGCTTTTCTCGAACCGAACCACTAGTTCGGGAAAATGACAATAAATACCACTCAATAACCGTCGGAAGACAAGCTGAAAAACGTTACAAACACTTAATGAACAAAGCCAAGTTAGATCAAATATACTTCTTAATTCTCACTTCTTATACAATGTAACAATGAAATTTACGTTAGGTAAATGATTTTAGCTTCCTTCCTAGCTTATCTGTTCTCTAAAAATATAACTAACCTGTCGATCCTGCTCTACCTTACACTAGGGCGCCACTGGTGATACTTCTCCAACGATGGTATCGATGTTGCCGGTTCCGACGCTGCTTCCCAAGGTTAGTCTGTCGCTTCAAACTTCGTATCCGTTTTTGTCGATGGCCACGACGCTGCTCCTGATGATTTTCTTCGATAACTCCGAGTTAATCACCGTCATTCGTTTCCGATGAAATCGATATTTTCCTTGTAACCAGTCACCGACTTGTGAACAGGTTCAAAATAGTTCGTTTCGGTTTAAAAAATAACTAACTTTTGTTCTCCAACACGACCTTCCGACTCGTTCGCAGTATCCACCAAAAAGAGACCGTTTTCCGGCCAGCACTTTCCTCCAAAGCTCGCCAATTTGATTCACTCAAAAGGCATACGTAGAAACTCAAACAAACCTCTAGTGGGCACTGAACGCGGTATATTGTCGAGAAGATTTCGCCAACGGAACTTGCCAATAAGCCGACTTGATGTCTAAAGAAGACAAGAATTTGGCATCACGTAATTTGTCCAACGTGGCTGTGGGTAAGCATCTCTCTCCGATACCTTGTTTACTTTGCGGTAATCCACACAAAATCTAAATGTTCCATCCTTTTTCTTAATAAGGAGAATCGGCGAAGCCCTTAAGCTTTTCGAAGGTTGCACTAGCCGTTCCTCCAACATTTTGTCCAATTCCTTGTCGATGTCTTTCTGTCTGACTGGCGAGACCGGATAGTACCTCTGTTTTGTCGGGGCCGAGTTGGTAACAATTACGTGCTCGACCTCCGAAGTCTTGCCCAAACCTTCACCCATCTTGAAAAATTCCTCCTTCAAAACAGAACTTAGACTCTGGGATTGCTCCTCATTGAGCTTGGCTTTGGCATGAAGGAATTCGATACAAGACACATTTACTTCATCGGAAAATATCCACTGGTATTCCTTTAGATCTACTATTAGTCCGAAGGTTTTCCAAAAATCTGCCCCAAATACGCTCGCGGGGCGAAACCGTAATAAATCTAGTCGTAGGTCCTGTTTTTGGTACTGCTGCTGTTCCTGGTGGAGACCTGGTTGTCATGTTGCTTGTACCCGACAATGTAGTGAACGAAAAGGACAATAAAAGGAAAATATTCTTTTAAAAAGACGTAATGAAAACGAAAAAAAAAAACCATTTTTGGAGAAGTATTCTTTAAGAAAAATTAAATTTAACTGTATTGGCAGTCGCGCAAAAGGTCATCAACCACGTTATATGAATTTTCTTCTCCGTCATTCGATACCATAGTAGATTGGTGCTCAGTCGTGGCACCTCCCATAAATGAGGAGAGAAGCAATGCAGGAATCAAAATTTTTTGATTTTTTGAAATAGTTGAAGTTGTTGGGGAACATATACGGTGGTGGCTTGAAATGTTGATTGGTGATGGTGATGGTGATGGTGATCTTGAAGGTATATAAATATACTCATGGGAAGCCGAACTCGACAATTGCTTTCCTGGCAAAAATCTTTTGGTCAGACGTTATAGATCTATAGGTAAAAGCCCAACTTTTACCCAGCACTTCTGCCTCGTCGTTTGTTTCCCTTAATTTATTACATGCCAATTCCAGCAGTTCATTTGATGTATTTTTTGGATGTTTTTTTTTGGTCGCTTTTCCTGTGAAAATAACAAAATATGATGCAACGACTCATTATATATACTTACACTTTGTTCTGCAACTTCCTCATCGCTGTAGTCCATTGAAGACTTTCCCTCTAACTGGTCCTCCTGATCCTCCGAAAATGAAAGGTTGTCGTAGAACCATAAAGATGGTATATAAATATCATCTGGGCTTGCACCGGACTTCTCACTACTTTTAACTTTTTTGAGCTCCCTTCTATAGGAAGCTCGAAAACTGTTTATTTTTTTTCTCACGCCATGTTTCAGGCTTACTCTTATAGAGTTCGAGGAACTCTACCCAAAACTCCGATTCTATTAATCGCGACATTATTACAATTGTTTGACTACACTTCTCCTTTCAACGACTGCAGTTGAACAACTGAACACTGAAGTTTGCGCAAACATCACCACACACATAAGAACATACGGCCAACACCAGCATGTTGGCGCTGAAAAATCAAAATATTTTGATTTTTGGGCGAGCATGTTTGCGCAAACGGCCAACAATGCCATACACGAGCGAATTGGCTCGCGCAAACCTATGTTTGCGTCAACATGCTCGCGTGTATGGGGGGCTTCAGATAAGTTCTGATCGGCGTGAAAGCCGTTCAGGAGTGCCGGATTGCTAGAAGGTAATTTGGCAATTAAAACTTACGAAGACGTTGGGCGCCATCTTTGTAACGATTTGGTCCGCAGAACGTTCAGTTGGCAATCGTCAATCTATAACCATAAAAACGTAGGTTGCATTCAGAAATCAAATTTCGATAGCTAAATTCAAGAAAAAAATTAAAAAATTGTGCGAAATTTAGCGATTGTATCATTCAGCCCTACGAAGATTCACGCAACGCGCCCGGTAATAAGATGTTTCTTTTCCGTCAGGATACGGAACAAGAATCAAAATTCTTTCACCTTCAATGATCCGTCATCCGCATTCGAAAACTGCAAAATTGGAATGACGATCGCCATAGACCCACATGCACGTTGTCATGCGCTTTGGCTCCGCCCACAAAAATCAAAAAGATTTGATTTCCATCATGCCGCATGACAGTATGCACGAAATGCCATCATACAATCCCATACACGATAGATTTTCAAGAAAAATACCAATTTTCATGCAAGACCCTATAATGGTATAAACAGAATTGAGACGAACTTCGCAAGCGGCGAGCGAAATTCGTCGAAGAAGTTCGTCTTCGCTAATGGAGAAACACATATCGGGCGAATTTCGCCGTCGATTTGACGTTTGACGACAGTTCAACAAATTGGACACAATTTTTCAACGATTGAGTATAAAAGTTAAAGAAAGTGCTTAATAATGGATAGATTTGTTTATACTGTGAATATTGTGTACACACCTACCTTGCGTACAGATTTTACAAAGAAATTGTGAACAGGAGACGACGGTGGTGGGTACGTCCAGTCAACCGTACACGCGATTTGGACGGATTTTTCACAACAAATTTTAAAAAAATGAAGGATGGAGACGAAGAGCATTTTGCCTTAGCAACACGAATGAGCATTTCTAAATTCAATTTGTTGTTGAATCTCCTTAAAGAACGTCTCGAACGTTGCTCCAGAAGGAAACCAATCGGACCAGAAATGCGCCTCGCAGTAACATTAATGTAAGCTTCACCGTATTGCAGTGTACTACATCAGTCATAGAACTAACAAATTTTATTTCTTTTAGGTATCTGGCTCATGGAAGTTCACCGCAAGTTCTTGCTTGGTGCTTCAAAATGGGATCCTCTACTGTAAGGGAAATAGTGTACGAGACGTGTGATGCCATTTGGGAAGAACTTGGTCAAATTTATTTAGCCCCTCCGAGTAGATTTGAATGGGCGAATATTGCGAGGGACTTTTGGAATAAACGGCGGATGCCGAATTGCATCGGAGCAATTGACGGAAAGCGCATCAAAGTCATATGTCCAGGATGCAGCGGCTCACTGTACTACAATTATAAGAACAATTTCAGTATTGTATTGCTAGCAGCATGTGATGCAAGTTATTGTTTTACACTGGTAGACGTCGGAGCGGTCGGGAGTCAAAGTGACGGAGGAATATTTGCTCGGAGCTCATTTGGCAAGAAAATTCTGGATGCTTCGTTCGATGTACCCCCGCCGCAAAAGCTTCCGCAAGAGGACATATACTTCGAAATAATACCTGGAGAATGGCGAGAGAACGGCACAGAACTTCGTTCTTCAGCATTTTTCCGAGTTAATCGAACAGCATCAGCCGCATTCTCCTTGAGAGATGAACTCAGCAATTTTTTGCTTAGGAATGATTAAAACTATTATGTGTAATTCAAGGCATTTAATACATATAAAGAAATAAAAATAAAACAAAAATATAACAAAACAAAACATATTTCATTTGGCTTATACCTATAGCTCACAGCAACTTCATTTCACATATAAAAAAACTTAAAAAAATAAAAATATAAAAAAAAAACATATTTCATTTGGCTTCTCTCACAGCCACTTCATTTTAAATCTAAATAGATTAAGGGTTCCGACTTTAATTGGTCGTCTGCTCACCGATCGTTTGAAACACGAGCTCAGTAATTTTTAATTCTAGATCCAGAGACACATGCGTCGATAGTGCGGCTTCCTCCACTCTTTTCCCCATTGCTATAAAAAATTGCATGGTGGCACTGCTTCCACTGCCGCCGAAATTGTTCAGATTTCTTTCGGCCTTCTCGAGAAAAGAAGCAAATTGCCTCTCGATGTCGTCTGCTCCGTCTGGCTGAACTCTGCGATGAATTACATGCCGCAGACACACCAGAATTCAGAGAATCTTCCCTTACCTCCGTTATTTCTGAAATTGTTGGAGAACTATCTTCTCCATCTAATGCCTGTCCGCTATCTTGTGCTTCCGTATTATAATCGCAAAAAGAAACTTACGGTCTGGAATCCCTAAAATCGTCCAAGAACGTCATCAGGTCAAAAAACTTCCATTTCTTTTTGCCCTGCGTTTCAGCTCCAGATCCGGAAGGTAAATTTTGCTGCCGGCGACGCTTCTTATATGTGTCGCGCAGGTTATACTCTGCGTGCGCTAAATCAAAAAGTATGGGCTTTGCCCGGACAGCCTCGATGAGTTTTTCCTCAAAAGACATATTTCGGTATCTGCAATGTAAATTAGTTACATAAATAATTAATTATGATAAATTTTATGCTTTTTACTTACCAAAGGATAAAAAAAACTACAAATCACAAAATCGTTGGGTTTAATTGTCACTGTCAACCAAACAAAACACACTGTCACCTGTGGCGGCGACGGCAAAATTAGAAATTAGATGTTATCCAGCGGCAACGAAATGTTCGCACAACCGCTCGCCGTCGTAATTCTGCGTCAGTACATGTACTGCGGTACAATTTTAAAATTTTGACAGCGAACTTCGCCGCCGCTGGCGAAGTTTGTCTCAATTCTGTTTATACCATAAACCAAACATCGATGGAGAGGCGATGAAGAGGTAGCGAACAGTTTTGAAACTTGTTGCTGAAAAAATATTATCAGTTGGGAACAAGTTCAGCTATGTACTTGCTGTCTGTGAATACGTGTGAGGTATTCGCATTTCTTTCTTGCTCGTACTGAAATGCATGCGACCATCTCATCCGCACGCATTGTATTTGAAATTGGAATGAGCAAGAACGAGATGGCAATACGTGCACTCACTGAAGAGTAATGTATGAATGGAGTATGAAGTAGACCTGATCAATCATCGATGAAAGGTAAGCCTGACTTATAGGCGAATTATGCCTCACCGATCGACTTGCACCGATGGACGGCGTCCGGCAGGCGCGAACGAAAGAGGGTTCCCCCGAAATCATGTAATTAAAAAATCACAACTACATGTAACTAATACGCGACGTGTAAATTCTTTTACATGTTAATTACTTGAGCTGAGTTAAGTTGTAGTTTTCATACGAATTTCAACTCAACTCGTAGTTCCATGAAAACTAATTCACCATGGAAATGGAAACATAGTGATGCGATAGTTACCCAGTAGCAAATTCAATGGTACCGAAAGGGAGGATTGGGCCACAAACAAACCCACTCCAAAACCAGGATCCATAATCTGGTACACAGACGGATCTAAAACTGATCAAGGTCTAGGAGCAGGATTTTATGGAGTGCGCCCAAATGTCAAATTCTACTGTAGCATGCACATAACATCCACTGTTTTTCAGGCGGAGACTCATGCTATTGAACTATGCATTAGAGAAAATATCAGACGGGGCTACAAAAACCAACAAATACGAGTATATATTCTCTCGGACAGCAAGGCAGCAATAATGGCACTTCAGTCCGTTCAAATCTACTCCAAACTTGTTTGGAATTGCCTCCAATGCCTGATTGAACTCGGAAATAAGAACAGAGTCAGTCTCATTTGGATTCCGGGACACAGCGGCTCATGGGACCATATCCATTCTGTGTGATACCATTAAGCACAGCCAAAATGAACATCCGAATGTGGCAAAAATCGCAAAGTGCCATTCACTGGGACTTGGCACCGGGCAACAGACACTCAAAGCTTTTTATGCCAAAACACTCGGAAAAAAGAACATCTGATTATCTAAAATTAAGCAGATATCAGAATTGAACCCTAGTGGAAGCTCTGACTGGACATTGTCACATGAGGAAGCATCTCAATAGGATTGGTCTCTCTGAGACTAAAATTTGCAGAATATGCAATGACGAAGACGAAACACCAGAGCATATCCTCTGTGAATGTGAGGGTTTAACTCGCAAAAGGCCCATCGGAATTCCTGACCATGTTGTGGTCGGAGGCCTTGGAGTGGTTATTTCGACTTCAAAAAGTCAAAATAACCGAAGGGAAGGTTGGGGTTCGGGAAACAGGGGTCCAATTCCGCCTACGTCCGAATTTGTGGCTGAAATGCAAACTGGAGCGACGTGCTTGCTGGCTTCCGGGCTAGCTGCGGCTGTGGGGGGGTACGTTGTTTGCACCTCAGACCATAAAACCCATGGCCTGTACAACAAAAATTTCACGCCGACTTACCCGGGTGATAAAAATGGGATAAGATTCCCAATCGGTCATGAGAGACCGAGAAAACTCCCTTTAACTCGGCTGGCGCTGTTGTTGTGCGCCGTCTAGCCCACCCTACCATAGCCATACTGATCCTTGAAAGAATTGTATATGTATGGCCCCTAAAGAGAGGAATGAGGGGGCGGAAGGTCTTCAACCGAGAAGATCCATCCTATAGGCTCTCTTAATTAGCCATTTATTTCAAAGAAAAATCAGGAAGAAAACAAAAAAAATTCATATAAAAATTTATAAAAAAAAGTCAAAAGATAATAAAAAAAAATTACCTTTTTATTTCCTTTTTCATTGTATGATGTTATTTTAATTTTTGTTTAGTTGGATTCAGTCCGAGTCAGTTTCTGTCACTGTCTGTCATATTTTTTTATTTTTAATTTAATTTATTTCATTTTTTTATTTTTAATTATAATTCATTTCATTTTTTTATTTTTATTTATAATTTATTTTATTTTTATTTTATTGGTGTTGCTTATTTATTTATTTGTTTATTCATGTATTTTTAATACTGTGGCCGAAAACTTATGCGAGCCACTGTATTTTGGCACTCAAACGAACTTAACTTGTCATTATTTCTCCCGCCTTTTCGTCCGCGCCAAAACTTATACTTCACTTCTTTTTCTTTAATCGCCCGTGCGCACCTTCACAACTTCTTTTCTTTTCCTATCGCCAACGCGCTTAAACTTAAACTCCACTTTTTCTTCTCATTTCTTATTCTCTTTCTTTATTTTTTTGCCCGAGCGCGCCAAAATCTTAACCTAACCTAAACGCTAGCTGTCAGACAAACTCCCACTGAACTGATTGTTGTCTGGAATTGGTGTGGATCACAGTAATGCCAACTGCATTAATTGGTCCACACCAATTCCCACAGATGACACTACAACCATTCCTCTTCGCAAAATACTAGGCTTCATTGAAAGCGCAGGGATCGAAGAGGAATCATAGTCAAACCGGGAGGACGTCACAATAGGCCCAACTGTGGCTGCAGTGACAGAGGTTAACCATACCAAACCCTATTTCCAATCTATCTATCTACCCAGTAGGAAGTTCGAGGAGAACTCAAAGAGGGAGCAAATATGAAGGTATCTTGTATTACCTACTATCAATGGAGCAAAAAAGGAGATTTTTAACAAAATTATGGAGAAAACCGCCACTTCTCTTTTTTCGCTCCAAATGGATGGAAACGGTATTACGAAGTACATTTTTGAGTTTTCATTTTTCCAGGAAAGTTACTCATATAATGTTTTAAATCACCATTCAGTTTGAGAATATTGATCGAACGCGTCGATTCTATCACGCAGTCGCAATTTAAAAATAATATATTTGTGTTTAGTCTTGTGAAAAGTTGTATAAGGAGATTGTTTGTGGGAAGAAACATTTTAACATTACCGTTTTGGTTGTTAATATATAGTCATTTTACGCCAAAAACGAGATTAGGGCTTTTTTTAATTGAATGTAGGAAATTGTGGCAAAATTTACATTTAGGAAGTCTATAGCGAAACATCCTGTGCTACAGAGTGCTTCTTGGAAATTAAAATAAAATGTATCTTAATGAATATTTCACTATACTTAGTTAGTTCCGGAAATATTCTGAAAATTTCGGAACACCGTACGCTACGATTATAAAATTTTGTATACGTTGGCTTTTCAAACGTTGAAGTTAAATGAATGAATATCAAAGTTCCCACGGGTCCTTTGCGTAGCTGCCATACGAAAATACTGTAAAAATGTTTTCATTCAAATTACGGAACTCACTATATCTCAAGAAATCGTTCAGCCACTAATTCGGCACTTTGAACAAATTAGTTTTTAGTGAAAAGTTCACTAGTCAGCGAAATCATTCTACTACTTTGGGTTGCTTCCATACAAAAAGTCCTTAAGACATGTATTCCATATTATTTTCCGATAGCTTTGAATGCTTCAAACTAGAAATTTGAAATTTTGTACAAATTAACAAATCACAAAAATGGTTACAGGAAAAATGACAAGTATGCTAGAAATCGAGTGAGTCCTTTTTGCATGTAAAAATCCTTCAAAATGGAAAATTTTACTTTCGGTAATTTACCTAGTTATACTCGTAGATATGAAATTGAACACTGATGATATTATCTTTTAGTTTCGAGTACCAACGAAATGGGATTCCGTAATAAAGGATAGCACACTATAACGACGACGGCAGGACCGACCGACCGAAGAGAAAATCTTTCGAATCATTCACTTTTATTTTTTTTGACAGCTAACCGCGAAGACACAAACACGCATTTCACAAGGGTTGTCGTTACCTTGGGATTTTTTTTTTTTTTTTATTTTTGCATATCAATCATGGTGTTTTTCTCTTTTTATTTTCTAATTTTTTCGTCCGAGTCATTCGGAATCGGATGGGGAGAAAACCCTCGCGATCAATAAGGAGAAGGAAAAGAACAAACAAAAGAACTGTGGCTAGTTCAGGCCGGTGCGGAGGGCTCGCCACGCGGTAGGTTAATGGGTAACGGTACCCCGTTATCTAGTAGGACTCGATCGCGTATAATGGAGTCTCCGAAAAAAAAGAAGGATAATCAACTAACCTTTTTTTTTGATAATGCGGAAGCTCCCTTTTTTTTTTTGTTGTGCCAACAGGTTTAGGATTATGCCGCAACGAACAAACATTTTGACTTCTGGGCGCGCACTTGAAAAAAACACCTTTTTTTTTTTTTTTTTTTGGTCCGAACGGTGGTCGGTGCTGCAATTACGTCCGTTCTCCTCAGCGACTGGCTAACGAAAGAGACTGAATGATCGTCTTGCTTTTTCGGCTTAGTTTATTTTCTTTTCGCTGGGGTCTTTTGGTAGCGCCTGCGTCGCTAAAGTGGTGTTTTTCCTGTACTGCCAAGGCGGCTCGTTACAACACTCCTGATTCTACATTATCCTCAGCTATAATATAAATAGGGGTTCAGTATTTCATCTAGAGTATCTTACAATTGGCTTGCAACCGATCGTGACTGCAGTATGTTTTTTTAAATAATTCCACTGCACTTAGATTGCAGATCAGATTGCAACGAAAAAAAGGAGAAGAAAAGAAGAGCAAAGCGAGTTATTCTAGCATCTCTAAAGAAGTGCGAGAGACTGTTGTGTTCGATGAAATTTGATTGAATTGAGCGCAAAGAGTTGTTGATGACTTACCAGTTATTGACGCAGCGTTTGGCCTCGCTAATGGAATAGGCACCAATTGCCAAAGTATGTTTTTCAAAGTGCAACTTTAAAACTTGGGTAGCAATTTGCATCTGCAGGTTAGTAGGCTGTTATGCCAGAAAATAGATTTGTTGACTAAAACAACAGTTATACGGTAAGCCTGAGGCCGACAAGAATATATTGTTGAATAGCGTGGGCTAAACCATCTCTTTTATACAAAATTTCTTATTCTAACTTACGTCTAAAATACATAAGGCGGCATAATTGCCCCTACAATTTCATTCATGTAAAAAAAAACTAGAACAATGTTCAGAGTGAATGAAATTGTCCCATAAACAAATCCTCATATAAAAAAATACACGCGCCCTTCCTGCTCATCGATAAATTATCGTTCGCAGCGAAAAATGGTATTTCTACAAAAAATGCATATGCAAGAGTTTAATGGGATACACATAGTGCATCGTCCCATGCATGGACTTTGCATAGCATTCAGGTACTTTCCCAAATGTAATTGGAGTACACTGAAATCGTATGGTCAGAGCTCGGTGCATATATCTTATGCCGATGACTCAATTGTTTTTGTCGCGTGTGGGCCATAGTGAAGAGGTGTCACATATCTATGATAATTTATGTTGATGTGAATTTACTGATATGTGATATGTTTATGGTTTACAAGTGTTTACAATCGTTTGTTTACTTTTTAGTTGGTAGGTACACAACAAGACCTCGTTTTATGCACCCTTACAACAGTTTTTATTGATTCCTTGAGAGTTACATTGTAGATCTGATTTCAGAGGACATTCTCTTGCAAAAAGAAGGTCAAATGGAGGAGAAAAGGAGGTCTTCGAACCTCCCTGAAGAGTACTCCAGGATTAATCACGGGACATTTACTAGTTGGACGAGTACTCCAGAATTAGTCCCATTATAGACCTCGTTCAAATGGAAATTCATTTTTATAATAAGTATTCTACCACCCCCCCATCGAAATAATTTTCTGCGTTCGCGCCTGGCGTCCGGTCATATTGAAATAGAATTCTAGTGGTCGACAACTAGTGCAATCAAAAGACAGCATTCAATCGACTAGTGCAATCGAAAGATGAATTTCATTGCACTAGTCGTCAGAGTTATGGCTTCCGGCATTATGTTCGCTAAGGAAACTATAGCGCTCAGCGCAGTTCAACATCTAAGCTTGCAATGGGATTTGCCGGCGGGTACGCACTTGATGATAATACGTGTTTAGTCTTTTTCTCTCGCTAAAGGCAGAACAGGTCGGCAAGTTTTCATTCTTGAGGAGAAGATGGGGAAATATTTTCGCCACAAACTCAAGCACACGAGTTAACATAGTAGTGGTTTGTACATAAAAACCAGAGCCTCCTATATATGAAAGCCGTCGGGTAGAATCTCGCACTCACACGGGTGGCGCCAAGGGTGACCGGCTGTTTCCCTCCTATACCAGGCACTTTTGTTCTAAATAGGGTAATGTTCACTGCGGTAAAATTAATATTAAATGAATTATTTTGTGCGGTGTCAAGTAATAAGTGCAGATAATGTAAATACATATCTTGGGGACATAATAGAAAGACAGTTTTTAGATACCTTTCAGTATTCCGATACAGATTTTCACTCGAAGGCTGTGGAAGATGGAACAAAAAAACATTTTCCGCCATGCCACAAAAAAAAATGTTTAATGAATTAATATATTGTTATGAATTTAGTGAGTAGTTCTGGCTTCTAAAGCCTTTGGCTATGGAAGAGAAATACTTACTCAACTGCCTTCGAAAGCAGTAAACTATCAAATCGAGTAATCTCCATTGCTTGGGACCACATTAATTCTAACTATTGACTGAGGTTGTTCCATCCGAAGTCTGGATTAATACACATTTCTGTAGAAATGCCCAATTACTCCACCCAAAGGTGGTCTTCAATAAGTTTTAGGAATTATTTCAAAATAATTAAATACATATGTATATGAAAGGAAGTAATAGCCGAAAGTTCTAATATACAACTAAAAAATCCAATAGTTTCCAGCACTTATTGAGAAAAGAAAAATCAGAATACGTCGTAAATTATAGCTTGCTTAACTCATGTAACTTCCCAAGAGTCTTTACTGGATTGAGGAAAGGAAAAACAAAGTTGTGCGTGGAATAATACAAAAGAAAAGCCTCTATTAAAAAATTATTTTATTATTTTCAAATAAATTAATTATTAGTTTATCAATAAGTTTATTATAATATTATAATAACAAAAATACTGCTTTTAATTTAAATAACCATATATTAAATCCTGAGAATGCTTCCATTTTTGTAAATACTTCTGCTGAAGTCAAATAACTCTGCAAATTCGGGAAAATCCTCGGCATAGCACCTGTTATGTTCGGAGACCGAACTGTAAGAGAACGAAGCGAACTTACCAGATATGAAGCGGCTGGTCCCGCGGATGGCTTAGGCACTATGCCGGATACTCAAATAGTTGCGCGAAGCGGATTTGAGCCCAAGGCACAATGCCAGAATAGTGAAAACCAAATGAACAATTAGAAGTTATGTAGAGGCGTGTAGCCGGGCGTAACTTTATTGGACAAATGGCCCTGAGTATGGGCCAACACTTTCCTTTTATACAATTTTCCAAATTAACTTCATACAAAAAAAATGAGTTCTTAAATTCTACTTACGAGGTAAATTCCTCTCCTAGGCTATGCATAAAAAATGTCTCTATAATAACTACTTATAAAAAATGTTCTTATCCTTAAAAATAGTGTTTCTGATCGGACTATCACGTCCGAACTCTTCTTTTCCTAAAATGGATCGGGAAAGGTGAAGAAATTAATAAAAAATGCCAGTTTTGTGAGTGTTTTGGCCTTTATTGAATGGTTCGGTTTTTATGTTTTATGTAGGTTTGTAGTTTTATTCCGTACCTTTGTTTTTTGATTTTCGCGACCGATTATACTGCTGTATGTCTTCAAATTATTCCTTGGAAGCAGGATCCGCTTTCAAGGAATAACCTGAAGTAGACCTTGTATTTTTGAAGGGACCTGTTGTTTTCTTGTACGTTCTTTCTTGAATCTTCGAAAGAAGAACAGGAGAACAACAGTGATTTTGATTATTGAGCTGTGGTTACTTACTCTTGTGACGTCGAAGCGGCGTGTATCTCAAGGTAAGTTTTTATATTTTTAGCAGGCGCGAGCGTGCTCCGTCATGGCTTATATAGGCCCGTGGAGCTTTTATTATGTCCTTTTCCGAGCCTCGACAGACGGTGTCGTAAAAAATAAGCCGCCCGTGTTTTACAGCCGACGTGCTCAATAGTGGCCAGTATGGCCATGTTCAGTGAAGTCTGAACATTCTCCCGTGCGCGAAAGTTTGGTGTAGGTGTCCAAATTTTCGTTTTATACAACTATAAATAGTTTTTTTTTTTTTTTTTTAATTTTTTCTTATAATTAATCTTATGGTTAAAATATTTCAGTCTTATAATTTCATTTGAATTCAATTTAAATTACCTTAAATTACTTATTCTAATATTCTACTTACTTATTCTAATCTCAATTCAACTGTACTCTTTTTACAATCTAATGATAGGTACGTCATGCTTCATGCAAAATACTTAAAATCTAATATGGCCCATGCGGACGCTTTAGGTTGGACCACGTAGTGCGGCCCTTGACGAACTTCACCCTCACCTTTCCTCCGCCCGTTAAGAATAGAGTGTATGTTTTCCTTGATTTGTTTTTCATGTCGCTCCACGGTATGGAGGACATCTGATCATACGTCAAGTCCAACATTTCTCCTTGTTTGGTGACAATGGTATATACCTTGCGGTTGACGGGTTCCGGGAAACGCTGGATGGCTAGTTGTAGCTTGTCGGTGTCCTCTCGTGACACCTTTGTGCCGATGTCGCGACCTGGCGTGATTGGCAGTTGGTCGTTCCTCGTTCCGGAGGTTGTGGGTGTCTTTTGGTGGGGTTGTGCTGATGTTTTTTTATTTGTATCAGGAGTGCTGACCAACAACGGAGTGCGTCCGGTGGTTGACGGCAGTTCGGAAACGAGATTGCGCCCTGGAATTGGCGGCAGGTCGAAGGCGAGATTGCGCCCTGGAGTCGGCGGCAGATCGAAGGCGAGATTGCGCCCTGGAGTCGGCGGCAGATCGGCGGTTGGCTTGAATCGTCCTTATTCTAGCAGTTCCTCCTCGGAGAACCACTTGGTGGGGAAGAGCTCATCTAGAGTGTCGGAATTCGTTGGTTCCAGGAGTTTCTCCAAGTCGTCGTCGTTGATCAGCTCCAGGTAGTCGATCTCGTCCATCTGAAAGAAGGGCAAAGTATAAAACCTTGTGGTAAAAAGTGAAAACACGATACTACACTGAACATCGAACTGTAGACAACAACATTGTTATGCTGGGATTTGATTTGTCACCGGTAGCATGCACACCTTGGTCAGAGGTCGCTGCATAATTTTGGACTGGCTTTCGATGGAAACCACACGAGCGAGTCCATCTTTACCGAAATGCACGTCCCTTATCCTACCTAGGTGCCATTTTGATGGCGGTGTGTTGTCCTCCATCACGATGACTACGTCGTCCACCTTGACGTTGTCTTTGCGAGACTTCCATTTGTGTCGTTGTTGTAGATGGTGTACAGCTTCTGGCAGTACTTCCATCTTTTGAGTGTGTGATCTGAAAAATTAAGAAGAGACGGTTCGGGTACCGTGAGCAGAGGAGTCCCTATCAGAAAGTGTCCCGGGGTTAAGCACAGGTATTCAGGGTCGGCGCTTAAGGCGCATAATGGCCGTGAATTTAGGCACGCTTCGATCTGCACCAGCACCGTTGTCAGTTCTTCAAATGTTAAGGTTGTTTCGCCTAAGGTACGTTGCAAATGGTGTTTTATGGACTTTACACCAGATTCCCACAGGCCTCCGAAGTGTGGCGCTGCGGGAGGGTTAAAATGCCAGGTATAACGCAATCTAGAATTATAGTAGATATTTATTATTGACGCGATCAGTGTGAGACCCTAGAGTGCTCAAGTTGATCTGAGTTCCGAGAAGAACCGGCTGCACTATTTATAGTGCCCTTCTCGGAACTAGTTCCCACGCTGTGGTGAACAGGTGCAGACGTTGTCCTGGGGAAATAATGTGTCTGCTGCGTGGTGAATATGGGCGTTGAGTGTTGCCATGCTGAGTCCATCGTAGTAGTCGTGTTACAATCTCCCCTTCTGGCTCCGATAGACGTCCCGGCGAGGAGACAGTTTTCTTTGGTCGTCCTATGTGGAATATCGACTGAGATGCTTGTGGTATCATCAGGTTCGGGTGTATCTTCTGGTGGACGAGATAAGGAACCGGAGAGGACGTTAGATTTTCCGGGGCAGTATTTTATCTCGACATCGTAGGATTGAATCGTCAGGGCCCATCTGGCCAGCCTTCCTGTTGGAGATTTGAGGCTGATGACCAGTTGCGATGTTAATCTTGCTGCCTTCGACGTATCCTCGTAATTTACAGACAGCCCAAACTACAGCCAGGGCTTCTCGTTCAGTGGTGTTGTCGTTGCGTTCAGCGGGTGAGAGCAAGCGACTCGCGTATTCTACGTGTCCTTCGTCTTCCGCCTCCCCTTGCAGTAGATCTGCACCGATGGCATAATCACTGGAGTTCGTCCGTAATGCGAACGACTGAGTTTCATCTGTTTGTATAGATGCCATTGTGCGAAGTTCCTTCAACTTCTCGCGACTGTCTTGTTGCTCGTCGTCTCCGTTAAAAGGATTGATGTTGTTGAACAGAATCTTCTTAAGCTCTGTTCGCTGCTCATCTATAAGCTCTGTTCGCTGCTCATCTGTAAGCTCTGTAGCCTCGTCATCGTTCAGGGCTGGTTCAATATTGACTTCAGACAACTCGATGTCTGCGAAGTCACGAACCATTTTCATCACTGTTTGTTTCGGCGTATCAGCTAGTGGACTGATTGGATCCGGAATAGCAATATTGAATTGCCGTAATGGTGAAGTAAGTTTCTCCAAATAGTCCAACGGCTCATCTGATGTCCTTCTACGTTTAGGTGTGTCTCCGATGGGACTGATCGGCTCTGGGATAAAGCCATAAAATTGCCGTTGCGGGGAATCGGTGAATTCCCAAGAATTCGGTGGACCAAGTTTCGGTGTATCAGCGATTGGACTGACCGGATCAGGAACGGTGAATGCCCGTTGAGGTGATTTCAGCAACTCCATGTAATCGAGTATTCTGTCCGATACTCGCTTTGGTGTGTCTGGTCTCGCTGTCACGTCTAATGTTTGGATGATGGTCGGTTCTGCTTTTTCCTTTTGCAACAACTGGAATTTTGCTTTAGGGGTATCGCCGAAATACCAAAAGCGCTGAGGAATATTCAGCACAATATTAGCACTTTCGATGAAGTCCACTCCTAGCAGCGTTCTGTTGTCGATCGAATCAGGAAGGACGAGAAACTTGAGTGGTAGAGTTCGGCCATGGATTGAGACGTTGACGCTTGTAAGAAAGACCTCTGTCTCTCTTTTTATTCCGTCTGCCAGAATAACGTTTGTTGTTTTTGTGATGAAAGTACACCCAGTGCGCTTCAATTGCTGGTATAGTCGATAGCTGGCTACACTAACTCTAGCGGCGGTGTCGATGAATCCGTAGCCAACGATACCATTTACTTCGAGTTGAACGACGGGACGATCGCGAAGTATTAGGTTATCGCTAGCCTCGATGGAACAAAAGTTAGCTGCCGGTAACTCCTTTGGTTTGCTGCAGGTTGGACAGCGGCTTCGAACTGTTCCTGGCCGACCACATCCATAACATGTGACCGCTGCAGAGTACGTTCTGGTGTCCGAAGGCTGGTTAGAACTCGACCGTTGCTGTTTGCGACATACCTCGGCGGTATGTCCGAAGTTGTAACAAGAGTCGCACTTGATGCGTTTCTTGAAGTTAGTTTTGGGTTCTTCCTTCTGTGGTCGATGCTCCTGCTTCCTCTCTCTGGTGATCTCTTCACACGCTCTAGCCTGTTGCAACAGTTGGTCAAACGATGAAATGCTGTTCCGTGCGATATGGCTTCTGATGTTTAAGTTCAGTAGCCCGAAAATAAGGTCCAACTGCTGCGCTTCAGAGTGTGATTTTGCTGGTAGTTGAGCGAGCAGCGCTCGTTTACGGCAGATGAAAAGATCCGTCGGAGTGGAGTCGTCTTGACATGCATCGAAGATCTCCATATAGACTTGGTAGGCGAGCTTCGCTGGGGAAAAAGCGCCGCGGAGTAGGATTTTTGCCTCATCCCAAGTCGTAACCTGCTCCTTCACGCCTTGCCACCAAGTAGCAGCTACGTCTTTGAGCAGCATTGGAAGGCCTGCAATGGCACTTTGGTCGGAGATGTTTTCAACCTCTTTGTACACGGAGGCAGCTGCGATGAACTTCTCGACTTTGTCCCGTGATCGACTGCCATCAAAATTCGCTGGGCAGTTGGTGAAATTCCCGGTAGGGAGAACGTTAGCCGGAGAGTCTGGTGGTCGTAGAGCAGCTATCAACTGCTGTAGCTGTCCTTCCGTCATTTGGATAGCCATCCTGTTTCGGTGGCTTCTTCGTACCGGAACCGTGGTAATTCCTCTTGAAATGGTGGTCGTAGTTGTGCCCCACGTTGGGCGCCAATTATAACGCAATCTAGAATTATAGTAGATATTTATTATTGATGCGATCAGTGTGAGACCCTAGAGTGCTCAAGCTGATCTGAGTTCCGAGAAGAACCGGCTGCACTATTTATAGTGCCCTTCTCGGAACTAGTTCCCACGCTGTGGTGAACAGGTGCAGACGTTGTCCTGGGGAAATAATGTGTCTGCTGCGTGGTGAATATGGGCGTTGAGTGTTGCCGTGCTGAGTCCATCGTAGTAGTCGTGTTACACAGGTGATTTCTTCGTCGGTGGAGATACGTGCGGCGCTCTCCTTTATGGCTTGTGCTAATTGTACTTTGAGGATGCGGTCAGCCCCGACGAAATTCGTGCCGCAATCTGAGTAAACGTTGGAGCAAAGCCCGCGTCGTCCGACGAATCGTCTGAATGCAGCCAAGAAGGCCTCAGATGTCAAATCCGACACTGCTTCTACATGGATGGCCTTAGTCGCGAAGCAGACGAAGATGCAGAAGTATCCCTTGGTGAGACGTGCCTTTCTGAGTTTTGATTCCTTGACTGTCAGTGGGCCGGCAAAATCTATGCCGCAATTTTGAAATGGCCTTGCCATTTGGACTCGAGCCGCAGGTAGATCACCCATCTGTTGTTCCATAGCCTTAGCTTGAAAACTTATGGTCTGTGTATATCACCTATATAATTCTATGGAATCCGCACGAGCCATGGACACTATATTCAAGTGCATAGGAAATGCATGGCCAGCAGTATTTACTGCCTGGCATAAAGCGATCATCGCCCGTACAATATTGTATGCATTTCCTATGCACAAGCAAATGAAATCGGAGAACCGATTTCTTGTGCGAAATTTAAGCCTCAGTTATAATGGGTCCGATCCGATCCGATCCGGAAAACGGAGAGTGTTGAATTTCTCCATCCGACACACATCTCAAGGGAATTTCGGAACGCCTAGTCACAATCGTTCCGGAAATTAGCCGAGACACAAAACGGAAGGGTAAAGTTAACCAACTTTCAACTTTATGACGCACAAAAAGGCAATCATATGGAATTCCCATAATGATGGCTCTTGCATAACATAGAGTGACTTGTTTGTTTACTTTAGGGCACTCGATGTTATGCTTTCTTCTAATGTAAAATATGAGATCAGAGTTATGATCTTTGAGATTTTATCTTGTGTGTGGCTCGCGATGATTTATGGGATATAGTATTGTGCTACAATTAGTTGTGGCAAGAGTACACTACACACCCTCACGCAATCTAAAAAACTTTAACGGGCGACCAAGGTCTCGCCCGTCAAAATGCTTAGTTTTAATTATGTCACAGTCAGAAAAATGTTTAATACATACGTAACTAAATTTGGTGGGACTCCAATTATCACGCGGGATCGACTTGATCCAGGCAGCTCGTTGATCTTCCATTGTTTGGAAAGGAGAATATCACTAAGGTCTCGCCCGTCAACATGCTTAGTTTTAATTATGTCACAGTCAGAAAAATGTTATTACATATATTAAAACATTCTTTTTTTAATATTTCTCACCTCGAGAGTTTTATTTCACAACAAATAAAAAAATTTTGGGAAAATATTCACTTTGCTGGAGAACCGTTTATTCCGTGGCGTCCGTATGGCGATCTGAAACACAATGGAAACAAAGCACCATGTGAGTATTCTAAAATACTCAGTAAGTCTCTTTCGCTCGTAACCAGTTACATTCGTTTACACGGCTTTCATGCTCACACACACACAAAATGGAGCTAAGCCTGTTCTATGCACACCAAAACCTCTTTTCTTTATAACCGTAGACATAAACCGCTTCCCCCGTAACTAAATTTGGCGGGACTCCAATTATCACGCGGGATCGACTTGATCCAGGCAGCTCGTTGATCTTCCATTGTTTGGAAAGGAGAATATCACTATGGGTTTCTCTCCCTCCCCAATAGTGCCGTAATAATTCGACCGGCATCCCGGAATGCAACACTTCCTCGGCATGGTGATGATCTTTGAAATGAGAACACATTAAACTATTATACATTGGTAGTTTTGGATAGTTGAATAACTCATACTTACATATCCTAAAGATAATAAAAAATCGTTTCCAGTTCGTGTGTGCCGTACAATGATCCCCAGGGTGTCCTGTTTGAGACAAACAATGTTTCTTTTTATCTTATTCTGAGCTATGCGTTAAAAGCCCAAAATGAAGGAAAGTTATTTCATTGCATTTAATTATTACGTGACACAAAATGGTGCAAGAATTGAAAAAATATAGAAAGCAATTAGAACCGGCTGCGTACATATCTCTCAATTTTATATAAAAAAACAACTCATGTTGAGTGAAAGTGTGTACTAATTTTACCCGAATATTTACATTATGTATAAAATTGCAAAATTTAGTCACAACTTGCTAGCCAGTATAGAATCGAAAAACTTTTCATGTTCATAACATTCGCACAATCACATTTTACACATCACGCACTTTTAAACATATTGTTGAGTTCGAGGTCCGAACGATGAGGGGAGAGAGAGAGAGAGAGAGATCGAACGAAGAGTACTTACCAGTGATTATGAGCGGCTGGTCCCGCGGATGGCTTAGGCACTAATTGCCGAATACTCAACAGAATTCACGAAGCAGTGTTGAACTGCAGATTTAGATGGCACTAATTGCCAAAGTGTTTAAAGCCAAAGAACAATTTCAAGTTTTGTAAAGGCGTGTAGCCGAGCGTAACTTTATTGATCGAGTGGCCCTGTTTCTGGGCCAACACATCTCTTTTATACTGTCTTAATTCTAAACATAAAAAATAGGTTTCTTAAAATCTACTTACTAGGTAATTTCCTATCCTAACTTATTTATAAAAAACGTTCTTATTCTAAAAAAATGCATTTCTGCTATGGATAATTTATGGCTATATAAAACTATATAGAAAAAACGTTCTTACGTTATCACATATGAATCCGCACGAGTCATTATAGTTCAAGTCCATAGGAAATGCATGGCCAGCAATTCTATGCGTGTGGCATAGTCCCATAATAATTGCATGCATTTCCTATGCACAAGCAGATGAAATCGGAGAACCGATTTCGTGTGCGGAAAAATGTACAACAACAAAAGGTAAGCATAGGGGATTCCCATAGTGATGGCTCCATGCTTAACTTTGTGTGGTCAAGAATCGTATTGCATAACATAGAGTGTCTTGTATTGTTTATATTAATATTATTTCTTTGACACTCGATGTTATGCTTTCTTTTGGTGTTGTTTATGATAAACATACGATCTTTTTTTGATGCTCATGGAGATTTATGTGTTTTAGTTTAGAGTAGTGGCATGGTACACTACAATATTAAGTAATATTAAAAACCAACTCCAATTGAACTATGTCACTTAATAAGTAGATATACAAATAAAAATTAAATTCTGAACATTGTAAACATTTCTAGTCTAACCACACTTTTTGGCCGCAAAATATTTTCGTAAGATTTCTCTAAATCAATTGCGAATTCGCAAATGTTTTAAAGCGAAAATGAAGTACAGACTTAAAATATTTACTATTTCAACCATTTTCACTTGTAACTTATCAATAAATTAAAATAATTGCACAAAACTTACCCACGATATTCAACGCGCACTTTTCACCTACCACACGAAAACTGAAACTGTCAAATATCGACTGGTCACCCACGCACACTATCATACAACCTACCTTTTCATCACTGAGATATAACAAATGGAGACCTCGATTTGCTATCTAATGGTATAAACACAATTGTGACGAACTTCGCAAGCGCCGAGCGAAATTCGTCGAAAAAGTTCGCCTTCGTTAATGGAGAAACACAATGCTTATTTATTTATAATTTTATGCTTTTTACTTACCAATAGATTAAAAAAAACACACAAAATGCACTTTTCGCCAAAATATGTGTCGCAAGAAGTTGTTGTGTCTAATTTTCACTGTCAACTTGTTGTGAACGGAGGCCTTGGAGTGAATATTTCGACTTGAAAAAGTCAAAATATTCGAGGGAAAGGAAGGTTCAGGAAAGAGTAGGCCAATTCCTCCTGCGTCTGAATTGGTGGTTGAAAATCGAGCGGAAGCGACACGCTTGCTGGCGGCCGGGACTAGCTACGGCAGTTGTGGGGGGGGGGGGGGGGGGTTCTTGCTCGATAATCAGACCATAAACCCTTGGCCTGTACAACAAAAAATTTCGTGTCGGCTTACTCCAGGGTGATTTGAAATTGGGACTATTTTCCCAATAGGCCGTGAAAGACCAAGAAGCGGTGGAGTTGCGCGACTTCGCGATTTGTCAGGGCGCTCAGCTGTTATAGCGCCCTGTCTGCCCAACCTACCTCGGCCATGACTGTCCAAAAAAAACATCCGTCATGGCCCCTTATTGAGGTTCAGGGATAAGAGCTCAAACGCTCGGGTTCATTTTTCCAAAAAAAATAGCCTCGCGGCATTTCAACGATTAATAACAAAAGAAATATTGCCTCAAAACGAGCATAAAAATCATAAAAAAAACAAAAAAAAATCTGCAAAAGAAAACCATAACCAAAAAAAAATTTAATAAAAAGAAAACTCACCCCATTTTATTTGTTTCACTTTTGATTGTAAATTATTATTATTTTTTTATTTCCGTCATGTCCAGTCTGTCAAGTTTTTTTTTATTTATTAATTATTTTTTTTTTATTATATTATTTTACTTCTATTTAATTTAATTCATGTTTTTTTTTTGTTTTTTTTTTTGTTTTTTTTTTTTTGTTTTTTTTTTTTTTCAATTTAATTTTTTTTTCTATTCTAAATTTATTTATTTGTATTTTCCTTCATTCTTTGTATCGATCTTAATGCTGTCTAGAGCTCACAACGTTCTTCCTCTAAAAACCGTTAGCACGCCGGCCTGTTTCCGGCATCTACCGAATAACGGTATTTTGCTCGCTGCTAAGTTGGTGGCAGTTGCTGGTGCGATCAAAATTCATCGTAATGCTGAATTCTGAACGCACTCACAACCGCCCAGTAGGAAATTTATCGTTTGTCCAGCGACAACTCAACAAACTGAAATAAAAAACACGGTCAACTGTGACGGCGACGGCAAAATTAGAAATTACATTTAATCCAGCGGCAACGAAAAGTTCGCCCAACCGCTCGCCGTCGTAATTCTGCGTCAGTACGTGTGTTGCGATACAATTTTAAAATTTTGACAGCAAACTTCGCCGCGAAGTTCGTCGCAATTGTGTTTATACTACTAAAATGTCAATATATCGAAAAAGGTGTCCATGATAACCCGAGGTTCTGCATTGTTGAACAAAATTCTGATGATTTTAAACATTCATTAGATTTAAAATTGGTAATGCAAATAAAATAATTTTTGATTGAAACATTTCTTTATGTTTCTTTCAAAAATTCAATTCATTTTATGTTTAGAGAAACTTCAAAAGTTATCCGGGGTACAAATTAGGATTGAACCACGGATGACCTGAATCTTAAGAAGGAAAGAGTTAGTAGCACGTTATGCATGTATTAAGGCGAGAAGGAAAACAATGAGAGGACCATCAGATTAGGCAATATGAAAAATGAAATCCGAATTTTTAGGTGTAATTTCGACTTGAAAAATTACCAAATAATTTGAATTTGATAAATACTTTTTTTTGGATAAACAATGCAAGGTATTGAAAGAAAATGAGTTCATTATAGGACAGGGGTGGGCAAGCTCCCTAATAGTCCGAGCCATTTTTCAAAATTTGAAATTTTTCGCGAGCCGCAATTGAATACGTATTTAAAAGGTATTAAAAAAAATTTTTTTACAGAAATTATATTTATTGAAAACATATAAATAAAAGTACAAAATATGTGCATTGAATTTAAATATTAAAAATTAAACACATTTATTTTACTTCTCTTGATAATTCTTTAAAATTTGGTGAATAATTGGTAACAGCACTTCTCAGTAATTCGATCGGCTTCATCCGATGTGATCTTCAGGCGTTTGCGACGTACTGACTGATGTTGCCAAACGTGTGGCTCGACCCATGACCCTGACTAGCGGTCTCATCCTTCAGTAAAGCCGGGCATAACTTCGTTGCGTTCCGCTACAATCTGAAATATAAAAACAATCATTTATTTAAAAATTATTGTCTGAACTTATACAAATACCTCTTAAGATTTCGAAATTCTAATTTGCGCCTTCAGTCCACTTACAGCCGTTGACATTTCGATTGAGAATTGTCATATGTCATATGGCTGGCGGCTACACTCATTTGCACCAATACACAGATAATTTAGAACAGTCAAACTGAAAGTTTGGCTGTTCTAAATACGCCTTTTTGTAGGTTATGGTATGGTGTTCTAGTCCAATTTTGGGCTATCGGACAAACTCCCACCCACCAAACATTTTAACTCGTATGTAACTTGCCGGCGGCTTATAGTAGGCAAGCAAAACCCTTGCGGCAACAATTGCAAAACCCTCGAAAGTAAGTTATACGGCGGACTAAAATGCTTCTTGTCGGTAAGTTACAAATGACAACTTAAACGCAAGTTGCCTGATTATCGCTTCGAGCAAGGGTAGTTTATCAGTTCCCTTGCTCAAAACGATAATTTGGCAAGTTACTTCTAAGTGGCGATTTTAGACAAGGCAAGGCAAGAGTTTAATTTGCTTACCGGTTATTAAAAATCACTCACTCGTACCAAAAAAAGCAATAAATAATACAATAGTTAGCACTCACAAGTGTTCTTTCCGACTGATGCGCAACTAATAAATACCCAAGGAGAATATGCAATATGGTCTCTATCCATTTGCGAAATGTATGCCATTTCTAAGGGTTAAAAAAATGTTATCCTTACAAATTGCAATCTTTTTGCAAGCATTTAGCAAGAATTTTTAAATCATTGTCTGTGGCAATTACAATTCGATAAAAGGGCGAGCTGATCGCATTTTATTTCACCTTGCCTAATGTTTGCTGCCAGCAAACTCTCGCCAATATGTTTGCTGGGCAGTAGAAGGGTGAGTGTGTATTCAGTGACTCTAGTCTGTATTTATTATCAAATATACTGTAAAGGGTTAGTCATGACCCTAGAGTGCGTGACGGTTCTTGAAAGTTGAATGAACGTCTGGGCCATTCGACGGTGCTTTTATAGCACAGTTCTTGGAATTGGTTCCCACGGTGTCCGCTTGGTGGTGTAAATGTTCGTGTGTGAATAAATGGCCGTGGTGTGTAGATACGTGATGGTACAGGGTGATTGTTATATTCATAAAATTGCAATTAAGCTGTGAAAATTTTACAGGTAATATTGGCTACTGCAGTACGAATATAATACCATGTACTTATCGGTATGGCGTCAAATTCAAAAATTACTTATTACATTCTCAACCGTTATAAATATTCCTGAAACTGTTATTTCTCAAGAAATTTATTAATAAAAAAATTGAAGTAAACTGTGAGTTGTGTTATGAATTTCGAACGCAAAACGCAACTTCTCACCATCAAATCGAACAATTTGAGTTGTCAGAACTGATAATTCAAATTGAAAAGTTTTTAATTTTATGTAAGTTGTTGCCCATGTTCGAAATTCGAAATTTTAAGAAGGAGCGAGAGGGTACGATTTCATCGGCTATTTCAATCTGTCATATCGTATAGAGAAATGAGCCGATGGGGTCTCCATTTATATAGATCAGTGGCTTTCATATTGTTACGTGCAAGCCTTACAACCGCGCACCTCGATCGATTACGAATAGGGAAACAGCAACAACCGAATACCTAAGCTGCAAAGTAACCCAATCAAAAGCCTAGTTGAGTATATAAGGAGAGCGGAGCAACACGATTATACCTCTCTTCTAATCGAATGTGCTCGAATGTACTAGAACAGCGTATAAGATCAAATCGAATGCTCTCAAGCTTTCGGATACCATCCACACACACCACCGAGCGAAGATTCAAGAACAGTCTCGACTACAGACAACTGGTATAAAAGCAGATAAAGCTTTCAGCGAGAGAGATAGTAATTTTTATTACGTCGACTGTGACAGACACCTAGTACGCGACCGTATTGGTGGAAAGCGATTGATAGAGTGCGATCGAGACAAGTGCTATGTAAAAGCGGGCGGTATTGCCATACATTGCGAATAATTGTGCTAATAGAATTAAAGTGCGAAGAATAAATAATCACTAATTTTTATTTTAACCGAATTGTGTTTTACTTGAAATCCCGGCGAACCCCTAGCTCGCAACAATATATAGGAGGAACTCATGAATTTTTCGTGTTTTTGGTTTATAGGGAAATGTCCATGGGTCGCTTAAATCATACGATAGCTCACGTATAAAGTTGATTTTGAAAAAACCGTTTGAGTACTACACATGCTTATCTACCGAAGTAAGAAAGAAAATTTTGTTCGATTTTTCGGTTGAGTTTAATGTAAATACCCCCTTAAGGTTTCATGTTGCGTGCATGTTCCAATGGAATTCGTTAGATCGTAAATTAATGCCACAATCTTCAGTATTTTATAAGCCATTAAATATTTCTCGTAACAACTCGTAAGCTATGCAAATTCAAACACGAATTTACTGATAACAATTCTGGTAAATTATCAACATCATATTAAACATTTATTTACAATTTATTTCTTAATTTTCTAGTCAGATTCTAGGTTCTAAGTCTTTTTTTTACTGTAACAGAAGTTGCCAGAAATTTTAAAAATTTGTTTGTTTTCGTAGTTTAGTCTTTGAACGGAATACCGAATAATGTTAACATAACTCTCATGAAAATTGAAAGACAAAAGCAATATTGCAGTATTGCATCTAGAATGTAAAGAAATGAAAATAGACCTGAAATTTCAGTTCGGCGTTTAAAATTCACATTTATTTTAATCAATTTGGAAATTTTTTCGAAATACGGTGCACATGCGCTAATTTGCAATAATTTCAAAAGAGTATAATAAAAAAATATCGCGTTCAAGCAATGCGGTTGCCAATAATTTAAAAAATAAGATCTTAAATAAAAATAAATTTTAATCATTAGCGACATTTGAAAACGATTACACTATAAACAGAGATTTTATGAGCTACTAAATTATGTAGTTCTCAATTTATTTCTATCGAAATAACTTTATAGTTTGAAACACAAGTGTCTTATTAAATATTTTGCCATTTGTTGCAAACTTAATTGAAAATGAATCATTAATTGTTACTATTTAGTTCAAAAATGACAACCTATTTTTAATGATTTAACAAAAAATAAATTATGTACAATACTGTAAGAATAAAATTGATGTTTAGAGAATAGTAAAAAAGGAATTAAGATGTAACACATATTGAAAATCCATAGTCATGAAATTTCAACGAAAAACAGAAAATAAAACTTGATAAAATTAAAAAAAAAGTGTTCAATTGTTTGCAAGGGCTGAATGTTAAATAAAATTTAATAGATTGTAAATTAAAACCGAAAATATTTAAATCTCAAAATTATTTATTATAATTTAACGTTGTACTTTATCGAGTTGGTTTGGTAATTGCAGATTCGAAATAGATAGGTAAGTATATCTACTAAAATTATTATAAAATGCAGGTTCACATCGTTTTAATATTTTTTTTTACAGATGACCTTACAAGCGTTGAAAGCAGTTTCGTTTGAAGTATCGACTATTGTTGCCACTCGAAGAAAACATATATTCCCTGTATATAATTTCGCACCTTTAAGTAAATATCATGCATAAATGAAAACAAAAAACTTTGAAGGAGCTTAACAGCTACCTAAAGGATTTACCGTAAATTTCACTGGTTCTTATACGCGTACTTTCCAATGTTAAACTGCACTGCCATAGATCTATTGACTATACGCGTAGCTTTAGGGGTAGCGCTGCTACCCCTTCCATTTTTGAAAGAATCCTTTATTTTTATTCCGTTCCTAGTCCACTTATGCGTTCATACTTGAGTTAATCAATCGATTAATCGACATTTAACTTACATGTCCATATGTTAAGTATCGAAGTCCATATCTCACGTAATATGTCTTGATTCTAGCTTCAAAAAAACTATTAGGTGTGCAAATAAGTTCCCGGCGTTTTTTGTCAAAGTTTGAGCCTTTATTGTGAGGGGTTGCATTATTTTTTTTCAAAATATTGTCCATCGCTAGCCTTTTACCATCTTTTTGGCAGCATACGAATTCCGCGTTCAAAAAACTCCACGTCCTTTGAGGCGATCCACGAGTCGACCCAACTTTTGGCATCTTCGTAAGAACGGAAGTGCTGCTCAGCTAGGACATTTTTTATTGATTGGAATAGGTGGTAGTCGGAAGGGGCGATGTCTGGTGAATACAGCGGGTGGGGTAGGACGTCCCATTTCAGTGTTTCCAGGTAGAATTTCACAACCTGAGGAACATGTGGCCGAGCGTTGTCGTGTAGCAAAATCACTTTGTCATGTCTCTGCTCATATTGCGGCCGTTTTTCTTTCAATGCTCGACTCAAACGCATTAGTTGTCTTCGATAAAGAGGTCCTGTGATGTTTTCACTCGGTTGCAGCAACTCATAATACACTACGCCGAGCTGGTCCCATCAAATGCATAGCATGACTTTGGAACCATGGATATTCGGCTTTGCGGTCGATGTTGATGCATGGCCAGGGTATCCCCACGATTTTTGGCGCTTCGGGTTGTCGTAGTATATCCACTTTTCATCACCAGTCACGATACGATGCAAAAATACTTGCCTGTTCTGCCGTTGGAGCAGCTGTTCACACGTGAAAAAACGCGAAAGATTAATGGAAGATGCCACGGTGCCAGCAACGACTAACCTCGTTAATTTATTAAATTCAATTAATTCCCAGGTAAGAACAAATGTAAAAAAACATACTGCAGTCACGATCGGCTGCAAGCCAATCGTATAATACTCTAGATGAATACTGAACTCCGATTTATATTGTAGTTGGGGATAAAGTAGAATTACGTGTGTGCCTGTTGTATGTCCTTTATAAAGGACTGCCATTAGATTGCTTCACAAAACTAAAAGACAATATTCAGTGTTTAATTTCATATCTTGAACTGGGTAAGTCATCGAAAAAAAATGTCCTTTTTGAAGGATTTTCACATGGGAGGTGCCTGAAGGACTCACTCGATTTCTTACATATTTATCCTTTTCCTTGGAACCATTCAAAAATTAATGTGTACAAAATTTCAAATTCGTAGCTTAAAGCGTTCAAAAGTTATCGGAAAATATTGTTGAACACGTGTCTTAAGGATTTTTTATATGGAAGGTACCAGAAGGAGTAAAAGGATTTCGCTGATTAGTAAACTCAAACTTCGTTTTCACTCAAAACTAATTTGTACAAAATTCCGAATTCGTAGCTAAAAGATTACTTAAGTTATAGTGAGTTCCGTAAATTAAGAGAATACATTTTGACAGGATATTTGTATGGCAGCTACACGAAGGACTAATAGGATTTTTTTCATAATTATACATTTAGCTCAGACTATTGGAAAATTAACACATACAAAATTTTAAAGTCGTAGCTTAAACCCTTCTGAAGTTATCGGTCAATATTCTTGAACACGTGTTTTAAGGACATTTTGTATGGCAGCTACCCGAAGGAGTGGGACGATTACGACCGTTAACGAACTTAGCCTTACAAATTCAACCAAACATCCAAATTCAAAATTTGAAGATCCTAGGTGAAGGCGTTCTTGAGTTATCGTGTTCACGGACGGACGGACGTCAGGCGGATTTGAGGTTTTTGGCCACAAATAAACAAAAAATAATATATAACTTTTTTTCGTCCGAGGCTTGGTTCTATGCGTTACAAACTTTTGGGCTGGATTAAACTTATAATACTCTATATGATTTCATCTAGAGTATAAAAATAATGTGTGTCTGAACATCATTCTACCTTAGATATACACAAGTGTTGATATCGAAAGATGGGGACCGATATTCAAACGGATGAAGAAGATAATCTCAATAACTCCGACGATGATCTTATTATTACAGGACCGGTAATTCCCTAAATTAACGTCACGGAGGCTGTACAGTTGTGCAATCGGTTGTTGCACTGGGTGGAACAAAAAGGAATTGAGTACTCTGAAATCAGGACTCTACAAAAATTCAGGGAAAGAGCTGCTGTTAATAGCATAAATAAACACTTGTATTAGTTCAAGTTTTCGCGAGTCTACTGTATAATAAACCTTTATTAAATAAAATAAAATGTAACACAACTTACTTCTTGTTATTTGCAATGGAAAGCAGTGGCGGCTCGTGCCTTTCTTAGCAGGTGAGGCGGAATTGGCATATTACACGACTTTGTCGGACTAAAACTATATGAGTAAGGACGTCGGTTTAATGCGGAAAGTGATTAAGTAACATTTTCAAAACAAAAAATTACTAGTAACTTAATGATTTTTCCACTGTAAAATGGTGAGGCTCAGCCTCACTAGCCTCATGTGGCGAGCCGCCACTGATGGAAAGTATAGAGAACTGGAAATCAAATTATTTTCAGTCGCCATCTATGAATTGAAGGTAGGGGCAAAAGGTCTTCCGATAATCTTCTATCTTCATGGTAAATAATTACAAATCAATTAAAAACTTCCGGTATACTAATTTACTCAGTACTATTTTAATAATATATAAATATTAATCATGTTGTATTTTTATTGTTATTTGTTTTGTTCTTTTAAATTTTACATTACTATAGTTACTTTTTTTCTATTTGATTAGAGCATTCGAACTATTTTCTTATTTCTGATTAATCGTAAGTTTTTTTTGTTGTTTTTTGATTCGGCATTGCTTGTTTCACTTTCTAAAAATTATAACATCTTATAAAATGTATTTCTACTGTTCTTGTTTTGAAATCCACTACAGATATGGCAGATTGTACACTTTTCAAATAAACGTTTCACAGTTTTGTTTTATGCTCAATGAAACTTTTTATATGGTACATAGTTTTGAATTTCGTTCAGATTCAGTTTTGTTTCACTCAATTCTTGTTCTCAACAAGTTTTGTATTTTTTTTTTTACAAAAAGATTAAAATTATAGAAAAATTTTGAAATTATCATTATTATCACCAATTATCACTTAGAATGAAAACTTTTAAAATAAATTACAGAATTTGCAAAACAAACAAAATGGATAAAATTAAATAAATATCATTTGAGTTAGTAGTAGCGAATTAGCGACTGCGTATTTTTTTACGGAATCGTCTAGTATAAAACATTAAACAAAGGGGTTTGAAATAATTATTAGGCCACAAAAACAAGGAATTAAGTTAATAATGACGAGAATTTATTGTAAAATAAACCAAATTGTAATGTGTATTGGGCTAGGCATTTATTATCCTCTTACATATTTGTTTAAATAAACAGTGACTAGGAATGTTGATCTCATTGAATTAAATTAATCAAAGTACCTGGTTGGTTGGTTGGTTTAAGTGGCAGCTCCATCCTCTAGACAGAGCTAAATTAGCTCAATGGCCGTTTTGAAATCACAAACTCGTACTAAACCCGGATGTTACGGGTTGTTGTGACTGGAGAATTGAAAGGATGAGTACGAGGAAAATTGATCCGTTATATCCATCCTGTACTGTTTAATAATCAATGGCACAACAGCCCAAATTAGGCCTAGACCTTGAAGTAATGCTAGAGTTACTTCATTACAAGACCAACGGAACACTAGGAGGTGAAGTGGTCAGCCACACGCTCGTCCGTGATTATTACCCAGATTTTTAACTCAGGTACTCATTTACAGCTGAGTGAACTGGTAGTCCGGCACCCAATCCCATTCTCGAAAATTACTTGTCGTCAAGCAGATTCAAACCTGGTACCAGGTGCATCGAAGGCAAGTGATCTAGCCACTAAGCCACCCGGACTGCCTTGTACTGTTTAGGAAGACTAATAACTCTCCAATTTTCTTTCCCGAAATCTCCCTCAGGTCCCCGTAGAAGGGCTTGCCTAGTGCTCGCTCTCGGGCTCTAGCTAAAGCCGGACATTCGCAAAGGAAATGAACGAGCGACTCTCGCTCATTAGTGTCCTGGCAGCTGCGGCAGTGTGCATTGAACGGAATGCCCAACTTGGCTGCATGATCCCCAATTGGTCAGTGACCTGTATCAAAGTACCTTCTCTTTTATAAAATTAAACATATCGTATCTGTGATTATAAAAAATAGTTAAACTCTTTGAGCGCGATATCCCTAAGGATATGTCTCCATATCGCTGTTATTCTCAGCGCCACTTTTGATTAAAATAAGTTATGGCCGTTCTATTGATTTCTCTTATACCTGCCACTGTTGAATGAACGGTTTTCTTGCTGATGTGGCTCTTAACATTGACCAGTGTAAACCGAAGTGTGATCTACGCAAATTGGAGTACATTAAGAGCATCCACGCAATATTTCGTAGGGGAGGGTTAATCTATGGCATAGAAGAAAGAGGTGGACGTTTTGAAATTGAAGATGCTTCCGAAATTTCAAATCAATGAATTGCGAAAAATTTACTGTGGAAGCGGTGCAACTGTATTTTTAGCCGCGATGAAATTTCTCGGCCTAGTTTTTCTTTTCATTTGTGGCATAATTTACAAATCGCTTTTGATTCCTTGAAACGGAACCGTATACAAATGCAAACCAAACGGCTTTAAGAAAGGGGAGAGGTGGTTGTGAGTTTCGTTAGCCTATTAAATTCGTCCCGTCGGCCGCCACACGAAGCTAAAGCCAAACACATCGAACCCAAATTCAACTAGGGGTTGGATATATTCGCGATACCGACTCGGCGCTTGTTCATCATTTTGGAGTTTTTTTGGATTGGAAACGCGCTCGCTGTTTCTCATTCGGGTACCAAGCCGTCGTCGGTTTTGTATTTCCTGGACCCCCAGAAAAAACAAGCTACAATCGACAATCAAGCACCGTTACGTTGCGTTCATTTCGTGCTTGTTGTCTTTTGTGTTGGCATCTCCACTTCATGGGTGCGTTCAAATGCCTTCCGAAAATAAGTGGAAAGCTATCGGAACGCACCGAGGAAACCGCAACCACATGGGAACTCAACAAATGGTGTACTAAAAGCCTTTATTTTTGTGTTGGAAGTGTTAATTTTACTCAAAACATTTTATTTTAATTTACTCAGAAGTTATTAATTCAGAGAGTGGCCACCAAAAAACTATTTCAAAATTTCCTGATAAATCCAGGTTTTATAGCTCAATTTCTGCATTTTTTCAAGGTACAGGTAAGCCTTCTACAACGCGGTACTTTTCCAACGCGGTCCAGGTAAAGCGTAAATTGTTCCACAACGCGGTACTTCTATAGCGCGGTTTCATTACAACGCGGTTCAGATAATTTGTAATTCTTCCTTCAACGCTTTTTTGTGACACTTGAAAACCTGGCAACCGTGCCTGTTCAGCTATCCATTCAAGGATAGCTGATGCTAGACATTTTAATCTTAAAGAATCGTCAATACGAATTATTAAGCAAGCTGAAGACAAAATTAGAGATTTCATCGCATCCGCATCGTCAAAATTGGCCAAAAATTACTGTTCGTCCAAGACCTAACATAATGGAAAATACTTTATTATTAAAATAATAAAGTAAAATGGAACAAGCGCTTGCAGTGTGGGTGGAAGATATGACCACAAAACGGTTACCTTTAGATAAACGTTTATACGTTTATCTAAAGGTAACCATAACCGTTAATTATTTAAGCAAAAGGCATTTAAAATATTTAATTGTTTGGAAGAAATGGATCAGTCGTCAACTAATGAAACCAGTCATCAATTCCTTGCAGCTATGGTTAGTTTAAGAAATTAAAAAAACACTCATTGCATAATTTAACATTCAAGGAGACAAAGCGTCTGCTGCTGTTGCCGCAGATCAGGTGTGTAACGCCGATGAAACGGGATTGTGGTGGAAAAAAATGGCTTCAAGGACTTATATTTCAAAAACCGAGCAACCGCTCCAGGTTTTAAAGCTGCTAAAGGCAGAATAACATTACTTTTATACAGTAACGCGTCTGATGATTTTGTGACTAAACCAATGTGCATTTACCGATCACAAAATCTACGATCAATGAAAAGTTGCAATAAAAATAACCTTCCCATATATTGGAGAGCAAACAAGAAGGCATGGATGACTAAGGATTTATTTAAGGATTGGTTCCATCATTGTTTTATTCCTGATGTCCAAAAAAAATCTGTCGTTTCGAGTTCTACTATTGGATATGCACCTTCACATCCACCTGATTTAAGTCATCCTAACGTTCGGATAGAATTTTTACCGGCCAACACTACTTCACTATTGCAACCACAAGACCAAGACATCGTAGCAACTTTTAAATCTTACTACATACGTAAATCATTTGAATTAATTTTAGAGAAAATAAATTCTACAGAAAATACGGTCAGCGAAGTTTGGAAACAGTTTTAAATTCTTAATTGCGTCGAAATTATTGGGTCGTCACTTAAGGAATTGCGTAAATCGAAACTAAGCGGTTGCTGAAAAGCGCTATTGCCGGATATGATCAGTGTGGGAAATGATGTTGGACTTCAAGATAAATATATTAACATAGTAAATCTTGCCCAACTAGTAGAAGGTGATGGATTCGATGAAATAACAATTGGTGCTATCCAAGATTTAGTCATTGATGACGAAATAAACAAAGCAGATTTGATTGCACAAACCAAAACATTACCAAGTTCCTCTAAAGATTCTTCTGGAGAAGGAAGCAAATATTTTACCCTAAAAGGTATTGAAAGAGGTTTATATATAGGAAAGCAGTTGGAATGCTACTGCATTGAGAATGATCCTTTAACGGAGAGAGCCAACATTTTTAAGATAAAGATAAATCTTTAACAATGCTTATTTTTATTAAAAAATTTAATAAACAAAAAAAGGAAATTCATCTTTTTAGAGCGGAAAGCCGGTTTCTATATTTTCATATCTCCTACAACGCGATTTCCCACAACGCGCCGTTTTCTAGGAACGTATCAACCGCGTTGTAGGAGGCCTACCTGTATTTCAAAATATATTCATGGCATAAACAACCAAAGTCAAAGAATGGTAGCTTTAGAAGAAAGCGAATTGGATTTGATCAATATTTTGGACAGTCAGATGTTATCTTCAGTGCCGACCTTTGAAAGACGACTGAGCAGTCGCAATAGGTCTGCCATATATAGGATGTCACAGCAAACCATATCCAAACATTAATTGGAATCAACAAGAAAACGGGGATCACGTTGTCCAAAAAAATACATCGAGAAAAATTTTCAAGAAATGAATTAGTCTTGGCGAAAAAAAACCCCATTCTCAAAATTAATCACGGTCTAAGAGCGTCCTTTCAGAAAACTTAGCAGGAGTGAAAATCCATAAAAACCAGATTCCCGAAAAACAAATTACCACGCATTAAATTCAGTAATTTATTTATTGCGTGAGGTTTTATTATTTTAATAACAAAGTGTCTAAATTTTTTGTTAAGTCAAGAACGTATTTGATCAGAAATTTGGACTGTCCATGCCGTAGAGAAGAAACACGACGCTGGTATAGAATTGTGTAAACTTGGTGGACTGCTAAAATACTAATTTCATAGTCAGATACGTCGTACACTGAAGGAGCGAGGCTGCTCGATGCCGCCAGTGGAACATTAAGCCCGATTCATACGCGTGCCAATAGAGGGGGGCGTGGATATGTCATCGTCCTCTTTATGTTTTTTTTAAGAGCAAAAACTTCTTGATAATGAAGTGATAAATAGAATCGTATCTAGTTTTGACAAGTACTTGTGAACAGATCTTTGTGCCATGCAGCGTTGCTTCAGCACAAGCTGCAAAGCGAATACGTATATAGTCGTCACTGCAATCCTTAGCTTTCTTTTCATAATCATGCAGGCAACGAAAAGGAGTAGATCTGGCATCGTTTTAATACCAAAATCATGAACATGCGCATGGACCGTTAGGGATCGCTGCTTTCGTCGTTTGATACGTAACACAACTTAACAATTTTAGAAGTGTTCGTATTCATACGTAGCGAAACAACAAACCAAATAAATATGAATTTCGATTTAATATTAATTGACGGGCTTAGAACCAGAGGGGTACAAGTGACAATTTCGCGAAAATTAAGTTAATAGCAAGAAATGTCTCTTTAGAGTGTCTGCTGTCTATTACCAGTGGCGCACAGGTGCAAGAGTAGCTTAAGGCTGATCTATGTTAGGAAATAAATCCAATACTAAACGGAAAAGCACCAATGATACGAGCCAGAGGGGTACAAGTACGACTAGCACTCCTTTTTAACGAGCGCAAATCAAAATACTCTCCGTTTTTTACATTTCAGACAGATGAGCCGACCGGGTACGAGTCGGACTACGAGTAACCGTACTTAGTTTCATTATTCAGTCCTTATGTTCAATATATTAGTTAGATTTTTTTTGCGTAGTTTTTTTTTAATAAAGACTGAATAAATTATTAGGTAACTAACATACTGTGTTACCAAAGTTGTCTTTCCTTGAAACCTTAAAGAACACTTCATCATCTCGTTATATTGCGGCGAAGAAGTGCATGTAGTGACAAAAATTCTGCCATCAGTCTGGGCACAACTTTATTATTTTCCAAGTTTCAACCTCCTAGCGTAAGCGGTTCCTGAGATCTAGAAACCAAAATTTTTCATCTAAAACGCACACCTCCTCCCCCTCACACCTCAACCCCCCAAAAAAGATACCACTTGCAGGGGTTTACTAAATATACCCACCATACAAATTTCAACTTAATATCTCAACGGGTTTGTGAGCTACGCACCTTCAAACAGTTTTGCGGACGGCAGACAGACATTTTGTTTTTTTTTTTGAGTTTACTAGTCTAAAACGTGAAAATACAATTTTTTTTAAATTTCATGCCGATCACACTACTTTATTATTAAAAAATAATAATGTAAAAATGTGCCAAGTATATACACGAACGAAGTTTAATCTTTACTGCATAATTTTTACGCGAGATATCATAATCCAAAGTTTTTTACGAGGCAAAACTTTTTCTTATAAAACGTCTCCCCCACCTCCCCCTAACACTCTTCCCCAAGGGTAGGAGTTCACCCAATCTACCCATAAAATTTCAAAAATAATAAAGTAAAATACATGGAAATACGTCAAAGTTCAGTGCCAGAGGGGTACAAGTGAAATTTTTCTAGAGTTCAGACCACGTTAAGCAGTATATCTCGTCAAATTATATGTATTTCTTTTCGGCGCCGCTGTGGGCCTTACAGTACTTAGTCCCTAAGAGAAAAAACGGCCAACCGGGTCGGTAGGTCTTAGGTATAATTAATAACACTTAAAAGACTTTGACACGACTTCACTCGAAACTACTTGAATTGCACTTGTACCCCTCTGGTTTTAAGCCCGTCAATTATGCTGTTCATAACAAGAATCAATTCGATGTATTAAACAAAATGTTGTCCCACTTTTTTATCTTAATTACATGCTAAAAAAAAAGAGTCGAGTAAGCTGCTTTCGTATCCGTCCATTCTGTTTTATTAGGAAAAGTGGAAGCTTATCCTTTCGCAAGACTTATGCCTAAAGAACATAGAACTCCTTTACTTTTCTTGGCAGATTTTTACTTTATTATTTTTTTATAATAAGAGGGAGGAGGTGCATTTTAGATGAAAAATTTTGGCTTCTGGATCTCAGGAGCCGCTTATGCTAGGAGGTTGAAACTTGGAACTTACGGAGTACTGATATAGTGGAACCATTTGCGAAATGGTTGAGTGGAGCAAAATAAAGCATCCGAAACGCTCCAAAGCTGGAATTGAAACATTCTAAAATCCATATCTCCTGAACCTCCTGGTTGATGTCAGAAGGTGGTGAAGTGGGGCTGTATTAAGGGATACTACGAGCCTAGACAAGGTCAATTTTAAAAGAAGAAATAGAGTTGTGAGATTGAGGGGGAAAGGTTTGGAAACTTTGAAAATTTATCCAGATTGAGATTTTGAAAATAAAATATTAGGAAGTTTTTGTGGTTTTCCGGCGTCAATGGAGTTTCTGGTGTGAAACCCCAACACGAAATCCCTGACTGTTGATTAATCGCTGTCCCTGAGGACATGACAGTTGGAAAACCTTCACAGGATAGGCCAGTTTTTTATAAGACTCTGTTGGACTGGGTCCGAAGGAGCTGTTTCGTCACCATGAAAAAATTACATTCTTATGAAATATTAGCTGCAACAGAAAACCAAATCGTGATATCAAGTACCAAAACTTAACAGTAACAAAGCGTACCATGATCGCTAAATACAATTAGTGCAAAGAAACCAAGAATAATTTATATTTGCACTTGTACCCCTCTAGCTCGTATTTTTGGTGCTTTTTCGTTTAGTATTGGATTTGTTTTTTAACAAATAGCAGCCTTAAGCTACTCTTGTACCTGTGCACCACTGGTAGAGGACAGCAGACAGTCTAACGAGACATTTCTTGCTATTAGCTCAATTTCCGCGAATTTGTCACTTGGACCCCGCTGGTTCTAAGCCCGTCAATTATAAAGCAGTATGTGGAAAATCGGCATCAGTGAATGAATATACGGTAGTGGAATGGACATCCAAAATTGTAGGATTAAATGTAAATATGAAATCTCTTGGAAGTTCAACTCTAAAGCGTGGAGGACGACGGACTGCATGACAGAGTGGTTGAAGGATTTAGAAAACGAAGATCAAGAGGAAACACTGCTTTTTTTTGTACAATGGGCATTGCACCTTGAAAAACTTTAAATTGGTGTTCTCTTCCCCAAACATAACTACTGTCCGGTACAGAGGGATTTCACTGTATATCCTTTAAAATTTTTCGTCGATATAGTAACTATCCAGGCTAAATCTAATGAAATCGAGGGACTACTGGAAAACTGTGAGGAAGATGAATCCAAAGGGGAGTATAAAACACTGTCGGCGATAAATTAACTGGTAATTGATGCCACTCGAGTATGGTCAGCCATCTGAGGAGGATCTGTGTGGGACAACGCACCAGCGAAGCCTTAGTTTCATTGAAGGTAGTAATTCCCGAGTAAATTGTGATTTAGGACCAATTAAATTCTCGTAATTAGTAAAACCAAACACTATATTGTTTCATGGAAGTTTCGGTGATGTTTTCGAGCATTTTCTACGGAAGAGCAGTGTTTGGTATTTAAACCCTTTCGATTTATGGTTTAATCGAAAGAGCAGAATCAGTGGAGCCCACAGCCCATCTCTGAATTGGTCGGACAAGGGTCCGTTCTGTCCGGTCTTGTCACGGGGAAGAACCGTAATAAGCAATGTCTCAAGTATAATTCAAAATCGATAGGACTCGATTGATGACCGAGAATCATCTCACCATTTCAAGGCAGCTGCACGTGTATCATTCAGCTCGCGAGTTGGGTGGTTCATATTTCGGTTTAAACCTAAATTACCAATGACTAATTTTATTATTACACAATTACCCCAGACTTAACGACATTAACGCATTCCTTATAAACGCATCGTTATACGAAATAAATGTCATTATCCGAACATAAAAATTTAAGTAAAACAAAAACCATAAATAAACATTTCGAACGATAGTTAAGGCCGTAACACATTAAAAGCAGAAAGCAGCGGCAGAAACAGCAGCGTCGTCAGTGTTGCTTTTTGCTCTGCTTTATGAATTTAAATAAAAGCAGAAGCAGAGAAGAATGTGTCCATGCTAACTACCACCGAAGGTAGAAGCACGGAATAATGTGTCCATGCCAACTGTCAACAGTCACAAGTATCATTAAATGCGAGTATATGGAAACAATTTTGATACATTTAACATTTCCATTGCTGACAACATTCCCAATTCTTAAGGGATTTACGTTGGCAGTACTGAATCAGAAACAGAATTTTAGAATTTAGAACGAAAAAGCAGCACTGTTTTCGTCTCTGCTTCTGCCACTGCTTTCATTTAAACAGGCGCCATATGATCCTATGCTTTCTAAACCAATTCTGCTTCTTCAGCTGCTTTCTGCTTTTAATGTGTGACGTCCTTTATGGACAGTTAGAAGTCATTAATATATTTTACTATCTGCGTACTATTTTCCATGAAACAATTGAAACAGTTCCAATCCGTTCCAGAGCGAAATCGCCGCGAAATGTCATTACTTTTGATGTAATCTACATTTTTATATCATATATTATTAAAATTTTGGTGAATGTTTTCGCAATTTTCGTTGTGGTCAATAGCATTCCAGATACACGAGAATTCAAGGTTTGATTATTTAAAAAAAAATCGCTTTCCCCGTGACGTACTCTGTATTATCTTGCAACTACGATTGTTGCTAATTATTTCTTAATTATCTTCGTATGAAATCAACAAATTGTCTAGCCTAATCTGTTCTTGTCTTTTTTTTTTACTCAAAAATCAATCCGTAGTGAATTTAACCGAGATGTAAAAAAGTTATTACGATTATCGTTTTTGTTTCATCAATTAATTTATGTAATTTGCGCTCAGTCTTTAAATCAGTCATAAATAATAATAATGCCTAGTTAACATAATTTCTTATGAAATTAAAAAGAGGAAACCGATAACATCTTTTCTGTAATATTTATAAAGAACTTAGCGTTATAATTTTTGAATTGTTCATAACAAGGTTGACTAAAACTAATATGAATTATTTTCATCTACATTATGTCAAAATTAAAAGCATTGCAATTTTTTTAATTTTAAGTTTTTTTTTAAGTTTTATAGAACTGAATTTTAAAGTTTAGGAGGGATTTGGTATTTAGTAGAGAGAAGACCTACACAATCTTATTAAAACGAAATAGAAACGAAAGATTTCTAGTGTAGTGCAACGAATTCTAAATTAGTTGCGATCGCAAAATTATTACTAAAAGTAATATGGCTTTTAAAAATCACATAATTTCCATTTAACATTTTTCTTTCTCCTACAATTGATTTAATTTGTGCGAACGTATTGATGAGAATTTTGATGGAAGATTGACTTTGATGTTATTGTTACAATAATTAAGTTGATTTTTTTTTTAAATGTTATTAGTTGTTTCTGTTTTTTTTTTATTGTTTCACTAAATTTCTGAAACAATTATAATAACCGTGTTAATGGGAGATTAAATATAGAGCGAATATAAATACGATTATATTCATCGATATTAACATATGATGATGCGTGTATACATGTTATAATGGGCTTACAAATAATAATTATTATAAACTGAGTCTTTCGAGTATTATTAGCACAACGGCCTCAATTCATGCAACGACAAACAATTACGAATATAAAATATTGATAATAATGATTTGAAAAAAAAACAAAAATAAGAACTAAATAAGACGTAAGATATAAAATGCTTAAAATTAGATTTATCGTTTCATTATTCTACGCTTCATTTCTATGAAAAATGCATTACAAGCTAAATTTTGATTCTCTTTAAACCTACGTTATATTTATTATTATATTTTAGTGAATTGCTTTTTTTTCCTTTCAAATACATAAACATGGCAATTAAAAATAGTGTTCATTTGTTTTTATTTATAATCTTTACTTATAGTTGAACTATAGATCAGACCGGACCGGGACTTGCGATTGTACCAGCCATAACATTTTTATCCAATCGATTATCGTGCGACATTACATGTCCCTGTTGTATAACAAGCGGTACATGAAGATTTCGTTCTTGCATTACACGCTCCTGAAGGACGCGTTCTTGCAAGGCACGTTCCTGTTGTAAAGCACGCTCCTGAAGTGCACGTTCCTGAAGCGCACGCTCTTGAATCGCACGCTCCTGAAGTGCACGTTGCTCGTGAATTGCACGTTCTTGTAATGCACGCTCCTGATTGACACGATCTTGAATGGCACGCTGTTCATGGATAGCACGATTTTGTAATGTTGATCTATCGTGTAGGTTTCTGTCTTGCATTAAGCGCTCGTTCATACTTAAACCGTTCGCATCATTCATACCTGAAATGTTTTGCAGTTATTTGGAAAATTGTTTCGACTTATAAGGTGTGAAAAATAGCGACCAAAATCCGTACTTATTGCATTTCTAGTCCCGTCTTGACTATTAATAGTGAGAGTTTCGGGTCTATCGTTCATCAACCGACTATCGTTGCCAACACCCGGTGAAGACATCTGCGATACAGCCGGTGATGTGTTCATTTGTAAGTCCGAAACATATCTGAAAATTTTTCTAAGAGTTAAAAAATATGGACTGCAGCAAAGTGTTTTGACTTACCTCAAGTCACAGACTTGTGAATTGCTCGATTCATAGACATCACCAGGTTCGGGTGTATTATTGGATCCACCAACTTCACCTGTAGCTACACTATTTATAGTTGCTATGCTATTGGCTGTAATTCTATTGTCCCGATGCACTCGATTGTGATGACTGGAATCGGTTAATATTTTCAAAAATGATTTTTATACACGTAAAGATTTACACTACCGTATCAGATAGCTATCACGAATAAAAGTTCGTCCGCATACGTTACATTCAAAATTCTGACCGGCTGAATGAGTTCTTATGTGAACGGCAAATTGGGATTTACTTGTAAATGTCATAGAACATCGATCACAGCTTAGTGGTTTTTCGGACACATGGGACCACCTGTAGATTAACAGAAAATATTTTTTATTAAAAATTAGTTCCCTAAAGCGTTATTATATAATATATGTGTTCACGATTGAAATAGGTCTGAAGGCAAGGCACCTCCACATACAATTCGGTGGTCATACACCAAGAACATGATATGTACAATTGATCAACTGTTCAAGAGAGCGCATTGAATATTTCTTAAATTAGTCAATTTGAAAATTTCTGTGTGTTCACATAATCTCCAATATGCTCTTTTGAGGTCAATCTTGTAATTCGTTTGACATGGGATTTTTTTGGATTTTCACTGTAACCGACTGGAAGGACTGAAGGACGGGAACGGTGGCAGTTGGTTGGATCATAAATAGGAACGTTGGTGAGTGGCGTTGGTGGAGCCTGTTCTACCAGGTATAAAAACATTTTCCGTTTTCTCCCGAGTGATTTACAGTATACAAAAGTGTAATAGAAGATCCGATTTTGGTTTCGCAAACCCCCCGTCTTCGACTAAATGAAGCCAGGCGTCCGAGCCAACCAAGAGTCGACGCGGAAGCAAGCCGAAAGGGTTGTGGCTGATCGGTTAACCCTTCCGTCTTCTCAACAGAGGACGTCTGGGATCGATTCCGAGGAGCGTCACTATTTTTTTTCTTTCTTTTGCAACGTAGCGGTATTGGTGGGTCCGAGTCCGCACTTGTGAGGGGTAATAATGTATTCCATAAGTTCTCTATTGAATTTAAGTCCGGTGGCTGGGATAGCCAATTCATAATGAAAATTTTTTTTTTCTCAAACAAAAACTATCGGACGTGTATGGAGTTGTCCTACTGAAATGCTCAAATCAACGGCATATTCTCTTTAACAAACGACAGCGTCTTATTCTCTAATATTCGTACATAAACATCACCGTCCATTTTCGTTTCAATCCTGTGAATCGGATCGAGACCATAGTATAAAAAACTTCTTTTTCTTGTCATACTTCGGAAGGAGAGAACACATTTCCTGTCGACCTCGCTCTCATACTTCTGCCTTCAGAAGTATCGGTGTACAAATAATTTCCCGGCGTTCTCGTATAGATGGCGCTAACACGAAATACTGGGAAAACATGGCTGATCAAGCTCGTAATATGGCAAGATCAGACATATTGTAACAATCTCCCATCATTACATTTGTAAAATTTTATCGGCGTCCTTAAACATGTCGCAGTTCGAGCAAAATAAGCGCCATTTGCGGGAAGTTTTGCTTTTTTGTTTTAATTCAAAGAAATCTGCGGCTAAGGCTTGTCAGATGATTAGAGAAACTTATGGCGAGTCTTCTATTAGAGAATCAACGTGTCGCGAATGGTTTCATCGCTTCAAAATGGGTGATTTCGGAGTGGAAGACAAGGAGCGTTCCGGCCGGCCAAAAAATTTCGAAGACACAGAATTGGAGGCACTATTGGACGAAGATTCATGCCAAACACAACAAGGTCTTGCGGATTCATTGGATGTGACTCTCAAGCCATTGCACATCGTCTGAAAGCCTTGGCAATGATTCAAAAGCAAGGAAATTGGGTACCGTACGAATTGAAGCCATGAGACGTCGAATGGCGTTTATTCACGTGCGAACAGCTGCTCCAACGGCAGAACAGGAAAGGATTTTTGCATCGTGTCGTGACTGGTGATGAAAAGTGCCAAAAAAAAAGCGCCAAAAATCGTGGGGATACCCTGGCCATGCATCAACATCGACCGCAAAACCGAATATCCATGGTTCTAAAGTCATGCTATGCATTTGGTGGGACCAGCTCGGCGTGGTGTCTTATAAGTTGCTGCAACCGAGTGAAACCATCACAGGACCTTTTAAACGAAGACAACTAATGCGTTTGAGCCGAGCATTGAAAGAAAAACGGCCGCAATATGAGTAGAGACACGACAAAGTGACTTTGCTACACGACAACGCTCGGCCACATGTTGCTCAGGTTGTGAAAACCTACCTGCAAACACTGAAATGCGACGTCCTACCCCACCCGCTGTATTCACCAGACATCGCCCCTTCCGACTACCACCTATTCCGATCGATAAAAAATGTCCTGGCTGAGCAGCACTTCCGTTCTTACGAAGATGCCAAAAATTGGGTCGACTCGTGGATCGCCTCAAAGGACGTGGAATTTTTTCGACGTCGAATTCATATGCTGCCAGAAAGATGGACAAAGGTTGTGGCTAGCGATGGACAATATTTTAAAACATAATTAAGTAACCAATTTCCCACAATAAAGGCTCAAATTTAAAAAAAAAAAACGATACGAACTTATTTGTACACCTAATAAATAAATTGATTTTGAATGTGCTTTGAAAAATCCAGTCAGGCACTGTTCGGGCGACACGTGCGATTAAACGTTTCCTGAAATAGCAAATCTGACCGAGTGCATATTGCGAGAATAATTGGAATTCGTTATTTCGCATAGCTTATTACTGCAATTTGACCACTTAGCCAAACAGTGTAATACTAGCTTTAATTTCATAATTTTTCTGTTTGTAGAGGTCGAAGTTTTCCGTGGATTACCTCTTTTTCTCCGCGGTCTTTATATTTCAATGCGTTACTGACCACATTCTGTGAACATCCGATGATTTCTGATATTTTTTGTAGATAAGGCCTTTCATTTTTTTTTTAAATTTTGGGCTGTTCAACATCAGATTGTTTTTTTTAACTTCACATTTATTTTTATTTCTGTCTAAACAGTCGGGTTTTTCAAATTCTTGTATTAGTTACTATCTACGATAAAATCGGTGTACTCAAAATAATTCAAAATTCCTTTTCGCTTAAAATACAACTCCTAACTATTGTTGCACCAATGTCACCTGGTTTCAATAATGTTGGCTTTTTTTAATTAAAAAGGAGGTAAAGGAATTGTCTTCCTGCAAAAACATGGCCGACTGAAGGTCGTTAACTCTCACAGGTAAATAGCATTGGGTTAGTTTGGACGAAGCACTCAAAAAGAGGTAATTAAATAACAATTTAGACGCGTCTATTTTACCGAACAGCACTGTATGCTGATATTTTGATCATAATATTTTGAATTTTTTGGTTATTTTTCGGAGTCAGAGGAGTTTCTTGTGTGAAAAGCTAACACGAAAATCCCGACTGAGATCGAATTCTGCTCTGGCTACTGCCATTGAGAAACATCATCATCATCAATGGCGCGACAGCCCAAATCGGGCCAGGGCTTGCAGGATACATTGTTTGAAGTCATCCAGGTTCAGCGCCCGCGTCCTCCAATTTGTGCACCTAAAAAGCGATCTGCAATCTGCGTCAACTGAGTCCTCGTACCTTTTCCGCGGTTTTCCCCACCGGTCGTTTGCCCTAAGCTCTACCTTTCAGTGTGCGTTTGGGAATTCTTCCGTCGTCCATTCGCTCCACATGGACTGCCCATTGTAGGTTACGAAATTTTATAAGAGTCGATGCGGCTGGGGCGTTATATATGTTGTTATGTTATACAACTCATTGTTGTACCGGATACGCCGTTCAGTGCATGTTCTTTTACTGGTCCCAAAATTTTTCGAAGAATTTGTCGTTCAAATGCGTCTATTAATTTTTCAGGCGCTTGGGTGAGAGTCCACGTTTCGCTTGCATATAGTAGCACAGGTCTTATTATGGTCATGTATATGCGAACTTTGCTCTGCCTGTGCACTTTTTTCGCTTTCAAGATCGGTAGGACCTTGAAATTCGTCTTATTTGTTAGTGTGATCCGTTGTTTTACTTCGTCACGTTCGTTGCCGACTATTAGAAGGTGTGATGGTTTACATTCTCCAGGTTGTATCACCCATAGTCATACGTAGGTTGCTATTTAAGTTTTGACATAGACATAATTATATATATATTATAATCAAAAATGGCTTCATTGTTTTTCAAAATATTCACACACTTTTGCATGCGTTTGAACCAATTTGTGAAACAGTTTTTCCACTCCGATTGAGGTATACCTCCAAAACACGTGATTTGAACGCATCAACCGCTTCTTCAGGCGTTGAAAAACGATGACCTCGCAATTTATTTTTGATCTGTGGGAATAAGAAGAAATCATCTGGTGCCAAATCAGGGCTGTACGGCGGATGACCCATCAATTCGATGTTATGAATGCTTAAAAACGTTTTTGTTTGAGAGAGCTAGCATTGTCGTGGTGGAGAATGATTCGTCTTCGGCGATTGGTTTCCCTGATTTTTCCGAAAACTTCTGGCAAACAAATGCTGGTGTACCATTCAGAATTCACCGTTCTACGTTGCTCTAATGGAACGGTGGCGACATGTCCAGTTACTCCGAAAAAACAGGCGACCATTTGCCATATCTCAAAACTTAAGTAGTAACCTACGTATTTTGTCTGGTTGGCGTATTTCTTCTTGTTTGGGTCATGAGCTTGGTCTTATTTTCATTGACCCTTAACCCGATATCCTTTTGCCGTTGAGTCTAAACAGTGGAAAACTTCCTTCGCGTCTGGGATAGATCTGGCCATGATGTTTATCTCATCCGCGTACGCCACTAATTGAGTGAACTTGATTAGTAGGGTACTTCTGGTATCAACGGGTACCTTTCTGAGTACATATTCTATTGAAAAGCATGGAAGCGAGTCCATCTCCCTGCTTCATTCCAGAATATGTTCGGAAGCTCGTTTTGAATCCTTACTTGGGATTCAGTGTCAGTCATAGTCATTTTGGTTAATCGGATGAGTTTTGATGGAATTCCGAAGTGATAATGATCTTATATAGTACATTCCGATCTATACTATCGTACGCCTGCTGCAAGTCCACGAAGATCTGGTGCACGTCAATGTTATACAGCCAGTATTTTTCTAGCACTTGTTTGACTGAGAATATCTGGTCAATAGTAGATCGTTCGATTCTGAAGCCACCTTGGTATTCGCCGATACTACTTTCAGGCGATTGGAGAAACCAGTTTAAAACTGTTGGACTAGGTTCGAAAAGTTCTGTTTCGTCATCGGGTTGCATTGACTCACCAAAGATTGTATCATGCAACCTATCACACCAGAACCTCCTCTGACACCAAAAACAATCAAAAAATACTCTTAAAAATTATCTTCTATAGCAAAACTATGAAAAAATCTCATTTTCATTATCATTTACTTCATAAAAAAGTGTAATAAAACTAAAGAAAGTAATATTTACCTATGAGCAGTAACATAACTTTTCACAGCAAATGTTTTGTTGCAAATATCGCAAGCGTAAGGTCGTTCACCTGATGGAAGAAAACAACGAATAAAACAGATTAATATTAAATAAAAACAATTAAGCTAACTAAGCGTACTAATGATTAATAAATAAATAAAGCTCTACACCATCTAACCATAAAAGAATCAGAAAATGTTTGTTGACTTCTAAAGCAAAAATAATTTTTGAATTTTTTCTTTGGAATATTTCCTCAATTTTTTTTTATCATAATGCAGCTAAACAATAATAAAATAAATTAGAATCGATTCTAATATGCTTAGAAAAATCGAAATTTTAATTTATTTTACAAGAAAAATAAAATTCTATGATGTTATTATTATTTAATTTTTTTTTGTATATATATTTTTTTTAGTTATTAACATAAATTTCCAAGGACCTGCCTGTATGAATTCGTTTGTGAATATTTAATGTTGATTTTTGTGTGAAACGTTTCAAACACATATCACATTGAAATGGCTTCTCGCCTGTATGCATCCGCATATGAATATCGAGGTAGGTCTTCCGATAGAAAGCCGCAGGACATTGATCACACTGGAACGGTCGTCCTTGCACTATTGTATACATATATAGGAATTGTATAGTAATAAATTCTGGATTGGTTTTTTATTTTACAAAATTACATATATTTGTTTTTAATAATTTTATTCGTTAATTTTAGTTTGTATTGTTTTAATTTTTTACATATAAATTGAATGAAAATTTTACGACGAATGATAAATACAAGATACATATTGGACATTCTCTTCCTCTGCTTTGTGACATAATTTTTATTGTTTTGTTATTATATTTAGTTTAAACTACAGTTTCATATTTCATTTTTATGTCAATGCATATCTTGCATTTCTATTCTAATGCATAATACAATGGCTAGATAAAAGAACTTAACTGGGCGTTTAACGTTTAATCAAGATTTGAATCAAGTAATAATTAATTCAGTCAATTATTGATAGAAGTGGCAATAATTGTTGTGAGTTCTCAGATGTAGACTCCATGAAACTAATATCGAGATGAGGTGTAAACTACGAAGAAAAAGTTCTTCGATCGCATTAAAATTTGTCAATTTTCTAGCCATTGTATTTCGGTAATCACATTTAAATAGATACATAATTAAGAAAATATAATGTTGCATAAATACCAGATGTATGACTGAGCATATGTAAATTTAAAGCGCACTTCTGCGAGAAACTCTTTAGACATGTTGTACACTGGAAAGGTCTATGACCTATAAAAATTACACAAGAAACAAAATTAAAATTAATTTTTTTTTTAATTTACTACAATATTTTAGCAGAGGAAGAGTATGATAAAAAAAATTATTCGTTTTATGTACAATTTCATGGATTAGAAAATTAAATATAAAAAATATAAGAGTTTTATTTCCAATACAGACTCTCCAATTAAAATTATATGAGTATTTTATTTAAGAAATTAACATTTTTCTTACGACCATTTTTATTTTTACACTATACACGGAATTGAGTAGACAAAACTATTATTTTCCAATGGCAATATATGTATCTGACGATAAAATTTAGATATAGGGTTAGATAGGGTGTTTCAGTAGGAACGATCTAAATTTGTTAGGATATAGCGGCCATGTTGTTAAAGCAATATTCGTCGAATTTGTTGTGAATTGTTCTGTAGTGTAAGGCAAATCACCATGGAAGATACGTAGGTTGCTACTTAAGTTTTAAGATATGGCAACACTGATGTGAATACGTCAAATCTGACATTGTCGTCGTAAAGTTTGACATTTTTAGTGGTGAACGTACTCAGAACGTGTTGTCATACGAGTGTTATTTGTGTTGTTTACAGATACTTGAAATATTCATCTTGGTCGAAAAATGGAATTAAATCGTGAACATTTTCGTGCGATGATTTTCTACGACTTTCGACGTGGATCAAACCAACAGCAGTGTGCCGATCACCGGGCCACCGTGTTTCGCTGGTTTTCTGAATTCAATCGTGGTCGCACTTCGCTACAGGACGAATTTCGTGAAGGTCGTCCAAAATCGCCAGTTGTGCCAGAAAACATCGATGCTGTGCGTGAACTGATATTGCAAGATCGTCATGTGACATACCGTGAGATTGAGGCATGCCTGGGTATTAGTTCTACTCGCATACATTCATACATACATACGGTTCAAACGCATGCACAAGTGTGTTGATCTTCATGGAGAATATTTTGAAAATCAATAAAGCCATTTTTGATTATAAATATTTGTCTATCTCAAAACTTAAGTAGCAACCTACGTAGCGTTGAACAACGTGTGCAAATCATTAAATTTTATTTTCGAAAAACGTTCCGCGCATTGCGTGTTTTTAACAACGAGGCCCATTTCTTGATGAATGGATGTGTGAGCTAAATTGTCGGATTTGAGAAGATTCCAATCCACACGAGATACACCAGCACCAAATGCATCTCGAGAAAGTCACTGTTTGGTGCGGATTTTGGTCTGGCGAAATCATCGGTCCGTACATCTTCCAAAGCGAAACTAGCATTGCCATAACCGTCAAACGATCGATGATAAGCAACTTATTGTGGCCTAAACTGGATGATATGGATACTGACGACATGTGGTTCCAACAGGACGGCGCTACGTGCCACACAGCGCATTTCACGATGGACATTCTGCACGAGCGATTTGAGGGCATGATTATCTTGCGCAGAGGCGACGTGAACTGGCCACCGTGATCGTGCGATTTAACACCTTTAGACTTATTCCTTTGGGGCTATCTTAAATCGCAGATCGATGCGTATAATCCGCAAACAATTGATGACTGTTAAGTCAACGCCATCCAGCAAATTCAGTCAGATTTATGCGACAAAGTCGTCGAAAATTGAACCTCTTGAATACGTGCTACCAAGCAAAGCTGGGGGCGGACATTTGAACGATGTTACATTCCATACTTAATGCCATAAAATATTCTTTCAAATAAAACAAGAATTGGGTGGATATCTCACACACAACTTGTTTGATTTACATTTAAACATTGAATGTCCTTGTTGAAAGACTCTATACAAGTTCTTGTAACTCGTTTGATTCCACTGGGCAACAGCCAAAAAGGTTCTGGAATGAGATCACCCTTTTTTTTTAACTAGTTTTGGGTCGTTGAAAATGCATATGGCCATTAAAATTAGTTCTTAGTTCAGGTTTTTAAGATACGTGATGTGTGCCGATCCGTTTCGATCAAAAATGGTGGCCATAATAGTGCAGAGAAACAGAGGAAAAACATCAGAATTTACGACTGTTCTTTTTGCTCTACTGTCCCCAATTCTAGGAATTTTTTTTAATCTGTTTACGGATTTGGAACATGGGCTCCATCACCTTGAATTTAGGCCATGCCTCGGCAAAATCAGTGGTTTTTGAAAAAAAAATATCGAAAAAGTTGCCAAGAGATACCCGTTATGATTTTTTTAAGAAAAAAAAATCGGTTTTTTCGATTTTCGCAAGTGACGGCGCAAACGAAAGGGAAGCTCAACAGATGCTCGAAAAACCAAACAAAATTCAAATCCGATCAAAAATGAGTAAACGGTGGAGCGTTTTGAAGGGCTACGTTTAAGGGCGAAACTTATTAAAAAATCGACCAACAGTCTGGGCGCAACTTTATTATTTTATGGGTAGAAGTCCGAAACGTGTTTAATGCTGAGATGCGGTGTAGGTTACTATGCGACTGACAACTTAAAAAATAACGTTCCAAATAGCCTCCTGGTTATTCCTTAGGTTGTCAGTCCCATAATCACCTACACCGCATCTCAGCGTTAAACACGTTTCGTACTTCTACCCAAAAATTAATAAAGTTTCGACTGTTGGGAGATTTTTTTTTTAGTTTTTTACTCTAGGAGCACATCTACATATAGGTACTAAGTCTCAATTTTCTAGCATAAGCCGTTTCTGAGATATGAAAACCATCCCCCCCCCCCCCCCCGTACCTTGCTACCACTCCCAGCCGGCAAAATCTGCCGTAAATGCAAACTTATGCAGGCGTTTGGTGTCAAAATACAGTATAGCTGCTCTATAATAACTTTTTATCCAGAAATAGGATTTTTGCGCCGTTTTTCTGTATAAATGCCTGTGTAACTATTTACACGGCTGTATTGTGTGGGCTTTATATGTTTTTTGTTTATACGGCAAAGATGCCGTATAGTTTACGTTGCAACTATTTTCACGGCTGAATTATGCAGCTAATATACATTCTTCGCTTATATGGCAAATATGCAGTATAAATTGCTCTACAAGTATTAAGAAGGCTGAATTATGCAGCCTTTATAAACTTTAACTTTATTAGATAGGTAGATGTCATATAATTAGCTTTTACCAAGCTCATTTATGAAGATAGCCCATTATGATGCTGTATAGTTTGGCTAGAGCGCTGTCAAAATCGCACAAGACTTAAAATAGAACAAGAATTTGGATAATATAAATATAAAAAAATGTTATCTCAATGAAAAAAAAAAATTAAAATGACGTCGTGCAGATCGTTTTTCTGTGGGTGGCTTAGTGGCTAGAGCACTTGCCTTCGGTGCACCTGGTACCAGGTTCGAATCTGCTTGACGACAAGTAATTTTCGAGAATGGGATTGGGTGCCGGACTACCAGTTCACTCAGCTGTAAATGAGTACCTAAGTTAAGATCGGGGTAATAATCATGGATAAGCATGTGGCTGACTTCAATTGTTTTGGACGCTCCCACTCGCACACCCCTCGACCACTATCGAACATTTTTTTTTCAAATAGGTTCACTATAATAGTACTACATAAGTTCCAACTTTCAACTTTCTGGCATAAGCGGTTCCTGAGATCTAGAAACCAAAATTTTTCATCTAAGACGAACCCCCCCATCAATCCAAAAGATACCACTTGTAGGGGTTCACCCATTCTACCTACCATATAAATTTCAACTTAATATCTCAAGGGGTTTGTGAGCTACACACGTTCAAACGGTTTTGCGTGCGGCATCTACGGCGGACAGACGGACATTTTTTTTTTTTTTTTGGGGTTTACTAGTCCTAAAACGTGAAAATACAAAATTTCAGGGTAGCAGATTTTTTGGAAATTTCAGGTCGATAACAATATGTACTTTATTATTTAAAAAATAATAAAGTTAAAAAGGGTAAAAACTGAAACTAATTTAATCGTAAAGCATATTAAATAAGTCACTAACCACTTTTATTCATTATAATTTTGGAAAAAGACCATTATAATTGATTTTGTTCCATTTAAATTACCGTTTATTGTTATATTTAAACTAAGGTCATAGGTTAGATTAGGTTAGGTAAGGTGGGTTACCGCTGATGCGACCAAACACATAGACCACCAATGGGTCCGTTGTGATCCCACATGTACGGGAAGAAGTACCCGTGTGCCCAAGACCACATCTTAGGTAAACCACCTATGATGCTTTTCATAGGACAAGGAATAGGTGTTTCGAAAAGGAAGAAATCTCTTGTCAACTATCCGGATATAAAACTTCCAATTACAGAGCCCCCGAAAACGTTTATTACAGGTGATATGTAGAGCACAGATGATGAAGAGCCTATTCCATCGACATCAACAGATCCTGCCTTTTCATCCAGTGGTCCACGACGTCAACAATATATGATAAGCCAAGAAGAATTTAACGATCTGGTGAGAGACCTAGAGCTACCGAAGAGTAAAGCAGAACTTCTTGGATCGAGGTTGTTGCAGTGGAACATTTTGGAAGATGATGTTGCCTTAACTACTTTTCGTACACGCCACAAAGATCTAATACCATTCTTTGTAATGGACAGTAGCTTGGTATTCTGTAACAATGTGAATGGCTTGATGGATGCTCGCAATATAAAGCATAAGCCAGAATAATGCAGATTGATCATAGACGGCTCTACATTGAGTTTGAAAGCAGTTCTTTGGCACATTGGTGACAACTTATCTTTAGTTAGCAGGTAGTTCATTAGAAGGACTCGTTTGAAAATTTAAACCACCTTCCATTATGCATAAAATATACAGAACATCGATGGCAGATTTGTGGAGGTTTAAAAGTGGTTGTGCTCATGCTTGATTTGCAGTTTCATTACACATTACAGTGGGGCAGCCGTGCCCAAATAAAGGAGTAGCCCATTCGACAGTCAAGGGGTGGCCCATTCGACAGTCAAGGGGTGGCCCATTCGACAGTCAAGGGGTGGACCATTCACTGAAACTAGGATAGAAAAATGTAAAGAATGTACAATTGGTCGATTTTAAGAAGATACTGCTACCACCGCTCCATATAAAACTTGGGTAATGAAGAACTTTCTGAAGGCCATGAATAAAGATGGTCCAGCATTTCAGTATTTCCGAGAAAAGTTCTCGAGGTTTATTGTTGGACTCTCATCAGATATGCTCCTGAGCTCCGCGAAAAATGGGTTCTCCATAGAAAGAGAAATTAATAGTATTCTAAAATCAGCAAATGATTCCATGACCACGAACATTCTAAAATAATATGAAAAACGTTGATCAATGGCAATGCTACAACAGTGATCAAGTAGTTTTGTTTTACACTAAATTAGAAAAAAAGAGTACCTCAGTTTTGAGCGTCTTCACTAGTTCCAATATTTTGTTAAATTAAAAACACCACCTTTGTAAATGTCGTGAATTTTAACGAAAGAATAATTTTTGAAGCACATGTTCCCATGCAAATCACTCTCAAGGAGTTGGCACTAAACAGATATCTCTGAAGTTCATACTGTTGCATGTGTACCCTGGAAACCTGAACGACTCATTGTAAACGTCCAACAACCGTCCAATATCTTCAAACACCCAGAATAGCATAGAAATCTCTTGACACTTCTCGCATGTCACAGGTATTTCTTACGAGTTCCACACATACTACCGAATAAGCGGAAAATCTATTAACTTAACACATGCAGTACATAAGCGTCGCAGAGCTTTCCTACAGCAGTTTTTACTTCGGTGAATCGAGAGAACGATCAGTTCTATGCGAAAGATTTCGTAAAGCGATTTTGATCGGACAGTGATCAAGTGGTACATGAAATCGAAAACGATAATAAAGTGTTGTTATTTCTATTGATTTTAATCGAATTGTGTTTTACTTGAAATCCCGTCGAACTCCTAGCTCGCAACAAGTGGTGTCGAAAGTCGGACTTCAAGGATTAATTCGGATTAAAATCCCGAGTGATAAAAGTGAGTTTAAAATTCTCGAACGGACAAAGTGAGAATTATGTCCGCGAGTTGTTGAACTGTGAAGTGAAATCGCAATGAAGGATTTTAGAATTTTGGTGAAGTTGTACCGCGAAAAATCTAAAGCGGACAATTAGAGTGTGAAAATGCCGCGCGTTATCTCAAAGATTTAAAATTAACGAAACTAAAGGAACAGCTCAGTAGAGAATTGTCTATGATCGGAAACAAATATGAGCTTGTCAGTCGAATGATCGAAGTACTGGAGGCTGATGGTAAAGATGCAGATAATTTCGAGTTTACAATTGAAGAAGCTCCTGGTGCCAATAGTGAGGAAAGTTCTGGAACCTTAGATTTTTTAGTAAATTTATTGGAACAACTGAACAATAAAATGGACCACCAAAGTCAGCAACAGAGTCGCAAACCTAAATCAGAAACTGGACTAGCAAAGTCAACAACATAATCAACTGTCAACAGACATTAACCAGAAGCTAGATTAAACTTCAAAGGATCTCAACCAAAAATTAGAGCAGCAAAATAGTGAAACAGACACCATGGGTAAACAAATCGAAGACAATGAGAAAAGGAAACTACGAACTTTTGGAAAGCAATCGTAAAAAGAGACTTTGATATTCTGACCAAAATTAGCTCAACTGGAAAGTGGAAGATAGATTTCAAGAATCAAACAGGAAAGGAACAACTATGGATGACATAACGTCTGGCCAGGATGGCCTCAAAATTCATCGAAGACACCGGCTCTCAAAAGTCACTGGTCTCCTTCCATGTGGCAAAACCGTAATTAAGTTTAGTTTAGGAATGGTCACAGCCCAAAGAACCCCACGATCAGCAGGCACCAAGAAGGACCCATAGCGGTCCCTTCGAAACCTCCGGGCCTATTACGAAACTCGATTCGACCAAAAAACTCACATTCTGCGACTATGAAACTCGACGAGTGCCTACTTGTCGAGTTTCACTCGACTTTGAGTCGAAAAAAAAGCGTTAGTAAAAAGAACTGCGTATTATGATAGCCGATCGAGTGAGTATTTACTTGAAAGAAATGTCAAATTCACTCAACTGCTGGAAATGATGTGACTTTCCAAGTGTCGAGTTTCATAATACCAACTTTAGCTCGAGTCGAGTTCAAATGTGAGTCGAGTTACTCACTCGACTCGAGTTTCGTAATAGGCCCGCTCGTGTCCAATTAATCCTCCGCAAAAACAATCTATGTCCCTACAGAACCTGACTAGTTTGTTATCCTCGAACGACCTCAGGTCCTCGAGGTTGTCGAAGAAATGACTTCCCATCCACTTCAGGCGTTTTCTCGAAACCTCTTGGCATTCACATAAAAAGTGAGCGATATCCTCCACGGCGTACAGATCGTGGCAGTACCTACATATGTCAATCTCAGCTAACCCTATACGCATGGTGTGCTTCCTTAGCATATAGTGATCCATCAGTGTTCCGACGAACAACCGTAGTTTTCCTCTATCCCATGTTAATATATTCCTAGTCTTGTGTTTATTCAGCTTGAGTCACAAAACTCTAGAAATCCTGCAGCTTGTCAACCCTGCCCATCTTGATGTGGCCGCTTCTGTAGAACGTTCACCAATTAGCGTTTTGATACCACCTATCAGTAGACTAACATCCTCCTCAAGCCCTAACGATGACTCCATCTCGCCAGCTCATCCGTCATTTCACCCCCGAGTACACTATGCTCTGTTCTGACTGCAAAGTAACCTTCAGCACTTTTCGGCACCGCTTTAATAGGATGAATTTTATAGTAACCGATCTCAGCGCCTTTATGGTCGTCAGGCTGTCAATGTAGAGTGAGATATCCTGATCGCATATCCCCTTCCCCCCCTCATTAACAGGATGCTTCATGCCTGTAGCACAGCCAGAAGCTCCAATTTGAAAACACTGTAGGCATCTGGCAGCCTGAACGGCTTGTATTACACTGTATGACACTATGTCAAATATTGGGCTCCGCTCTTCCCAGCTCTTTTGCAGAACTAGTCCACGTTCCTTTAGGAGTTGTTAAGAGAGACATACTCTCCCACTTCCAATCAGCGGCTATCTCCAGATGGAAAAGCCTAATCATCTGCACCATATCTTGAAAGATGTGGCCATCTTACAACCGAGCCAAGTCATACGAACTTCTATACAAGACCCGGGAAGACATCTTCAGAATCACGGCGATCAGTACAGGTCACTGACCAATTGGGGATCATGCAGCCAAATTGGGCATTCCGTTTAATGTACACTGCCACAGCTGCCAGGACACAAATGAGCGAGAGTCGCTTGTTCATTTCCTTTGCGAATGTCCGGCTTTAGCTAGAGCCCGAGAGCGAGTACTAGTCAAAACCTTCTACGGGGACCTGAGGGAGATTTCGGTTAAGAAAATTGGAGAGTTATTACTCTTCCTGGACAGTACACGATGGATGTAACATATCAATTTTCCTCGCACTCATCCTTTAAATTCCCCCCAGTCACAACAACCGCTAACATCCGGGTTTAATACGAGTTTGTGGTAATTGAGCTCCGTCTAGAGGACAGAGCTGCTACTTAAACCAACCTAAACCAACCATGTCAAATATTTGTCTATTCTGGCTGGCAAATGTAGTCAGATAGTGCAATCGTCAAATTCTTTTTTTACTCTATTTTGACAGAAAAAATTTGATTGAAAATATTCGTCGCATAGATATGGCTCTTTTAGGGGCTAACGAAATTACGCAGTTAAAATGAAAAGTCACCATCACATAATCGAGTGAACTATGTAGAATCTTTGTAAAATGTTATCTTTTAAAAGAGAACTATACAAGTTAGTGAGACGATACAAAAAACAATTTTTACTTTAAAGAGTGAGTCGAATTAGTTTTAAATTTAAATTTTGGACATAGCTTCTTTCTCGTTCGAAGGCACTTCACGACTTTGCATATAAGCAGCTCTTCTTATCTTCTGTTTTACTAAATACCCATTTGATTAATAATTCAATATTCACTTTTAAGTATTAGACAACATTGGGCCGTAATCTCCGGTATTTAAGGAATTTAAACTGCATCCTGTATCTATCATTACCAGTTCAGCTTCTACTGTATTTAATAAACCATTGGAAAACAATAAATTTATAAACCTACATTAAAATTTCATTCAATTTTTTATAACTTAGAAATTGTTTTTCTGATAAAATAATTTCTACGATACAATTTTCAAATTATTACATTTTCTGATTCGTTTTAATTGATATTATTTTATACAATACACAAAAGAAATTTGTTTTTATTAAATTATTCGTGCTGATAATACATTTTCAATATTTCGGTAAAAATGTTTTTTCTTTATTTGGGCAAACCAAATGATTTCCAATATGAAAATTGCAATCGATAGGAAATGAATAAAATGAATACTTTAAATATTTTTTTTATAATCAATTTAAATATGAGCATTAAATATTTCAAATCATATAACGCAGCAGAGAGTTGTATGGATGCAATTATCGATGACCATAAAGTTCAGCCCCTATAAAAAACGACAAGCCAAAAAATGTTCAAAATCGGAATAGAAGGAGTCAATTGACGCTCACAGCAATTGCAGAATTTGACGAAAATTAGTCATTTTTTAACCAACAAACAAATTGTTTAAAATTATTTCTTATCCAAGTTGTCAGCTAATACACGCGTTTTGTAACGATACAAGAATCGTTGCAGAACAAACAGTGAGTACAGGGGCTACAAGGGCGCCCTTAGAGTGCGACAAGAAGGGGCACTTGCCCCAAACTGTATTACACAAATTCGAAAAATAATACATATTATAAACTGAGAAAAAGTATAATTAAACGAAACCAATTGTGGTTCAACAATTTTGCTTTTCAGGCTCACTATAAAATTGTTCTTCAAATCCGGCTCGACGGATCAAAAAATATTCGATTTTGTTTTTTTTTTAAAAAGGTTATTGATTTTTCTTTTAGAATTTCATTATCCCAAGGACGACTCAAGCTCAAATGACATTATTACATCATCATTCGAAAAGTGAACCTTTGGAAAGAATAAAGTGAAGTGCGGTCAGCTAGGGAAATTAATAGTAGTTATATATAAAATCAATTTCCATTACAATTCAAATACGAAATTTTCAAAGGAAATGACATTACATCATCTAGGTGTTTTGTGAAATTTTAACGATTTCAAAACAAGTGCCTTCTATTAAAATGAAACTTCTCAGCTTACACAACTGTTACCATAAAACTTTATTACTTGTTTTCATAGGATATTTGGCAGCGATTCACTGGGTGGGGCTACTATTATTTTATTAGTTTTCAGACCGACTGAACTCTTGGTTCATCTTTGAATAAGACCAATGCCAAGCTTTAGTGTTGCATACATCACCTTGCCCCTCCCTATAAAATGGTGTATGGGCACACTTGAGGTGAGGTATCTAAACGCTATCCAACGACATCGACATCTGTAACGATTCAAGAATCGTTATAGAAATTTGTCCAGTCAAGCTTAAGTAAATGAATTGTATTTTACCACCCGTTGAGCGAAATGAGCTTTATCGTTTATATCTGGTGACCCCGACGAATGAAGTGTGCCACAATACAAAGAAATCAAAAAGGAGAACTCATTGAGTAGCTTTGCACCATATTTCGATGAAAAGAAAATTCTACACGTTGGGGTTGGAACTGGAGGACTACTCCAGAATATACACAGTCTATCCATAAATACTGTACGACGTTAAAAACGAGGGAATTTTCGTTTTCCTACGTTGGCAATTCTATTCGAGTGGGTTGTTTACATCAAGATATTATCGTTTTTCGCAATAGTACCCAGATCAGCAATGGAGTGGTCGGATTATCATACGCGCGTTACTGTAATTGGATTGCAGAAGGCTGGGAAGAATGGTAAACAAATCTGGTCCCTCCTTAAATCGCTTAACATCAGTCAGAAGTTCGTGTATCGTACAATTTAACGTTTCAATGACACTGGCGACGTGATAGACCGGCCTCGGACCGGTCGTCCACACACCGCACGCACAAAAAAAAGCTGTGGAAGCCGTACGAAGCCGCATTCGAAGAAACCTAATCCGTAAGCAAAAAATCCTCGTTCGTGAAATGAATATCGCACCGCGCACTCTTTCTCGTATTCTACGCGATGATTTAAATGTGAGAGCGTACAAGAGATACACCGGACACCTGTTAACCGATAAACTGAAGCAAATTCGGTATGAAAGATTGAGAAACTCATTTGCAAATTTGGCCGTAGCCGGTACAAGGACATTCTGCTTACTGACGAGAAAATTTTCACAGTGGAAGAGGCTTACAACCAACAGAATGACCGTGTCTACGCTAGAAGCTCTTATGAAGCCAAGGAGAAGGTTCCGAGGATCCAGAGAGGTCATCATCCCGCTTCAGTGATGGTTTGGTTGGGCGTTTCGTATCACAGCGCCTCCACTATTCATTTTTGCGGAAAAGGGGTTGCAACCTCGGCAAAAGTTTATCAAGAGATACTGACGGACGTTGTTAAACCTCTGAATACGACATTATTCAAAAACAAGCCTTGGGTATTCCAGCAGGATTCTGCTCCGGGGCACAAGGCGAAAACGACATGGCTGGAGGACGTTCCGGCGTTTATTCGCGCTGAAGACTGGCCGTCAGGAAGTCCCGATTTGAACCCGCTTGAATATCAATTGTGGTCAGTGTTGGAAGAAAAAGCATGTTCGAAACCTCACCGCAACGTAGAGTCCTTGAAGGCATCTCTGAAGAAAGCTGTAGCAGAATTTCCTCTAGACACCTTGCGTACGGCTATCGATGAGTTTATTCCGCGATTGAACCTGTGTGTAGAAGCTAAAGGCGGACATTTTGAATAAATTATACATGATTTAAAAGGTATTGTAAATAAAAACATCAGTGAATTTCAGTGATGTTTTTATTTTTTCCCAGCTCTTTTCGTTCTCAAGATATTTGAGTTTAACTGGTGGACAGTATTTTTGGCTAGACTGTGTACATTCACACTACAAAGAGGTTCCAATAGATTTCTAAGGCGAGACAGACGGTTGCAATTCAAAATGACGAATTTTTTATAGTCCGAACTGGACTTTGAGTTTATAGTTATGAAGAGTCCAGTCAGTTTTGGAAGGAAATAGAAAAAACATTAAAGGAAAAATAGGATATTTTTAAAAGTATTAAGGATCGGAGTAAAGTAGACGGTGGATGTTATATTTAAAAGACTGTAAGTTAAACTCGCTTGTAAACACGATTGAAGGCAATACGTTCCACATTCTAGTTGCATGACAGAGCCTAAAAATCACTGTAAAAAATTGTTCAAAGGAGTCTATAAATGCCCTAATGGCATCGTCTCCAATAAGTCGGAATGAAAATCTGTGAATACGGTCAAGCATCAAGAGATGGGTTTTGGATACTCTGGTCCAAATATGCGAATTGTACTCAAGTCGAGGTGACTTGTAGATTTTTGCACAGTTCTGATGATGTGAAATTATATTGCACCTTCCGAGGAACTCTGGGCGCTTGAAACCATTAAGAGCTACATGTGCTGGCTCCAATTAAGTTTTTTGCTAATGATCATTACTAGAAGATGGAAATGCTCCGGAGTGTCCAAAATGACAATATCAAAAATAAGATCAGACACCGACGTATCGCGTTTGAGGGAAAGATGACAGGCTATCAAGTGTACTATCATTTGCAAAGCTTTGGATAGGATTGAGAGTAAACGACAGAAGGTTAAAAATAAAAATTAGTAGGTAGATGATAAAACTGAACTTCGACGGACGCCGGAATTGATAACGATGAAACACCCTTTACTCGTACAACCAGTATAGAAAGAAAGTTCTTAATTTATCGGACACAAGGAGTATCAACCCCAATCCAACTTCCTGTCATCCGATCTCCTGAGGATCTTTGTAAGCGAAACCTGTTTTGACGGTTGTCTAAAAGGTGATTCTTTTCCAAGTATTTCACGATCATACGATTCACAGTACTTTCCATCACTTTTAACAAAATATAAATGCTGGCTATAGGGCGGTAATTTGAGAGATTCTTTTTACTTCCCTTCTTACATTACATTCGTACCCTTGAACATTTGCTGGTCTCCACGCACAAGGAAACTTTCCAGATGAATTGGAACGCTAGAAAAGATTACGAAGGGGTTTAGCCAAAGAAAAATAGCACTTTCGGAATGCCATCTGGAGTACCGGATTTGCACAGTTTTTTGTTGCAGTAAAAGTTGCAAAGTGTTTTTTAAGAATGTTCAAACTGAATGACACAGTCGCGGGATCGAGACGATTGAAGACGATGAATTCTGAATGCTGATTTGATGATGATGAATGTACTCGTATTTTACACCAGTCGAAATATATACAGTTTGTAACATCTCGAATAGGTTTGTTTTGTGCGTCGTAAATTTAAAATTCATTTTGCTCCAAGGCCAGAGGTTTTTAAACACTTATGGAGACAAAGAACATGATCTTTCCCGGTTTTTCTCAAATACAGCGACAACTGAGCAAGATAGGAACATGAAAGTGGAACAATCAAATTAGATCGCAAAATTATATACATAAACATACAGCAGTCACGATCGGCTGCAAGCCAATCGTATGATACTCTAGATGAATACTGAACTCCCGATTTATATTGTAGTATAAAGTAGAATTACGTGTGTGCATGTTGTATGTCCTTTACTAAGGACTCCCATTTGATTGCCACTCGAAACTTAAAGACAATATTCAGTGTTTAATTTCATATCTTGAACTGGGTGAGTCACCGAAAAAATTTTCCTTTTTGAAGGACTTTCACATTTCTTACATATTTATCCTTTTCCTTGGAACCATTCAAAAATTAATGTGTACAAAATTTCAAATTCGTAGCTTGAAGCATTCAAAAGTTATCGGAAAATATTGTTGAGCACGTGTCTTAAGGATTTTTTGTTTGGAAGATACCAGAAGGAGTAAAAGGATTTCGCTGACTAGTAAACTCGAATTTCGTTTTCACTCAAAACTAATTTGTACAAAATTCCGAATTCATAGCTAAAAGATTACTTGAGTTATTTTGAGTTGCGTAAATTAAGTGAAGACATTTTGACAGGATATTTGTATGGCAGCTACACGAAGGACTAATAGGATTGTCTTCATAATCACACATTTAGCTTCTACTATTGGAAAATTAACACATACAAAATTTCAAAGACGTAGCTTAAGCCCTTCTGAAGTTATCGACCAATATTCTTGAACACGTGTTTTAAGGACTTTTTGTATGGGAGCTACCCGAAGGAGTAGGACGATTTTGCCTGTTAACGAACTTAGCCTTACAAATTCAACCAAACATCCAGATTCAAAATTTCAAGATCCTAGGTGAAGGCGTTCTTGAGTTATCGTGTTTACGGACAAACGGACGGACGGACGGACGTCAAGCGGATTTGAGGTTTTTGGCCACAAATAAACAAAAAACAATATATATCTTTTTTTCGTCCGAGGCTTGGTTCTATGCGTTTCAAACTTTTGGGCTGGATTAAACTTACAACACTCTATATGATTTCATCTAGACTATAAAAATTGTAAAAACCTTTTGTCACCAAAGCAATCGTCTAACTTCTAGAAGCAGTCGAAAGTTGGATTTTGAAATTTTTGTAAAAGGTTTTTTGGAAGTCGACTTTTTAGAGAAATTTAAATTGTTTTGCTTTTTAGAGGTCTGAGACGTTAGATAAATGAAATTATAAGCATAGATAAGCAAGAAATATCTTTTGCTTAAGAAAGTTACTATTGATATTCAGATGTTTCTAATCCCCAACACAAAAAACGAGTTCATTATGGAGAGCATTTAAAAACTGAAAAGACAATATGGAAATACTAATTTGAACAATTTGTATGATTCATGTGAAATTTTGCGTTCGATAGTTTTCAAGGATGTTAATTTTGAATCAGAATACAAAATTTTAAAATTTACGATTAATAACCGCGTTTAAAATGCATGAAATTGCAATAATTCAAAATTTTAAAAGCACCTGCTGAACTTCGCTAAAGTTAGTGTTACACTGTATGCCACGCTGTCAAATATTTGACTATTTTCCCTGGCAAATGCTGTCAGATAGTGTAATCGTCAAATTTTTGTGTGCCACATTATTTTATTTGCTCTACACAAAGCCTATTTTGACGGGAAAAATTTTACAGAACTTTTCGTAAAATTGTTTTAGTTAAGTATTTGACAGCATGGCATACAGTACAATACTACCTAAAGTATAACACGGAATTTAAGAAATTGCTGTTTCGGTTGGTATTTAAATTAAATGTTAGCAAATCCACTCGGCGGTTTTTTTGCTTCGTACTACATGTAGCCCTACCTAATTACCAGTTCTTAACTTTCTGTTCTCCCCCCCTCTAACTCATACGCACTTCCAACACTTTACTTCATATAGTTATCGTCTCATATCATGATTTTGATTTTGATATAAAACTCAGTTTTCGTGATCATTTGTTATTGGCATACTCCTTTTCAATATATACACTTAAAAACCAAGTTTCGACATTTTATCTTCATTGGTTAGTGTTTGGTAAGATATCGTTGTGATCAAAAATTGCTTAAAAAGTTGTATATACAAGGGCGAATCAAATATATACGAGCCATTTGTTTATACAAAATTTATTTTATATGAAAAATCTACATTTTTACATATTATTTTTTCTGTATAGTCTCCTTTTGAAAAATTTTTCCCAACGTTTTGGTAGCCTTTTCATTCGGCTCTCGTAGAATGAAGTGGAGTATCTCAGTTGCGCACGAATGTTTGCTTTGACAGTTGGTCTCAAATCACTCATCCCAAGCACTTGTTTGGGTGGCTGGTCTGTAGGGGATGATGACCAAGCGTTGCCCAGTGCATTCATGCCACCAGTTTCTGTTTCGTGGGGCTTCACATAGTCGGTCGGAGCAACTCCTCATCGATAGAGCAATCTCAATCGATGCGTCAAGCAATCTCAACTGTTGCATTGATACTGAAGCATAGGTTCCTGTTTACAGACAAAATGAAGCTGGAGTTCCTCTTATCAAGTTTCGGTCAGCATATTCTTGCTTGCCGGCAACCTGAGTGATTCACCCAGGCCCCCCAATCTGTCTGGGCGCTTCTATGTCAATTATTCCCTTCATATGTTCGATGGGACATAGAATCGACTCATCAGCCAATTCCATGCTCATCCCCGACTACCTTCTGGCGAGCTCGTCTGCATTTTCATTACCAGGGAAGTCACTGTGACCAGGAATCCAACAGATCTTTAGGTTATTATTCAGACCCACCTCTCGTAAAGAGGATAAGGTTGGTTTTATCCGGATTGATTTTTAGACCGCAATTAACCTTCTAACTTCTAGTTAATCGCTCAAGGTTTCCAGGAACTTACCTCTCACTATCGAGACGATATCGATACTGAAGCGCAACTTGATACAGAAGGTCGAGCTTTGTCCTTCACGGAGTTTTCTTCGCCTTTTATACTCTACTTCATGCTTGAACGCTTTGATTAAGGGGTGTAATTATGCATCCACGTCTTACACAAAATATGTTCACCTTTTCTTCAAAACGTGTTTGAAACAATTGAGAAATGGTAACTCGTCAAGTTTTCTGATCACCATTCAGAAGCTTTAGAGCCCAATGGTCTGAGATTTTTGAGCAGCCGAAATTGGTTTAGATGGAAGATATTGAAGATTTCATATAGCTGACACCAATTTTTTTTTGAAATTTGAAGCACTCTGAAGCATCGATGCCATTCGATAAGACCATGATCACGAGCAAATTTTTTTTAGTCGCACTGGTTGCGAGAACGATGGGGATGAGTTTGATTTGCAACACGTTCACTGTATCTGTATTGGTTCCTTTCCCGAATTGGCGCTGCAGTTTGAGTTAAATTTCGGCTACTAAACGAAGCATGGGCTACTTTGGTTTCTTTACTTTAGTCATCCCAACAATCTAACGACCTCAATGCTCAATCACATACAAATACCCTTTCTCGACGATCATGAAGAGTCGTTAATATTTGATCGCCATTCGTAGGTACTCTTCTAGTATAACCTGGCCTAGAGCTAACTAGAGATATTAAATAATTCCAACTGCTGTATGCTACTGTATTTCTCAGCAAATGGAGTGTCTAAATATTTCTATGTCACTTTTCTAGAATAAGCTTTTCTTGAGATATACAATTTTGAAATTTTCTCCCACACCACCCCGTGAGGAGAGAGTTCACCCCTAAAAGAGATTTACTTAATCCACCTACTGAGCATATTTCATTATGATATCTGTACGGGTTGGTCAGTTATCATAAAATGGTATCAGAAAACATGTTTGCCAACAGCGGACAAATTCTATTTATAAAATTTGAGTGTAGCAATTTTGTTTTTTTTAAATAGGTACTTGTAGTTTATTATCAAAATAAAAAAATTATAATATAATAACAACGGACGTGTTCTATTTTTGGCTATTCTAATCTACAACCAATTTCTACAGAACAAAACTTCTTAAATGCGTAGTAGAGGTTTTAAATTAAGACCAATTAGTAAAGTATTGATTGTTGTTGTTTTCCATATTATTAATCTACTGTACACAAATAACGTCACAAAAGAACACGCTTAGTTCGATTAATAATCGAATGACGATAGTTGCAGAGTTAACATTCAGTTTTCAGAGATGATAATTTAATTAACTTGTAGATGTATGAAAGAACACATGAAGATAATCAGATATTAAAAAAAGAATTTAAACCAAAAAATTATGTACATTTTTACTTTTCACTACTGCGTTTCAGAGATCAGATCCCGCCCTAATATTAAAGTGTATAACCAGCACGAAACCTTTATTAATAAATTTATTCTTTTTTTTGTACTATCCCGAATTACTCGACACGATCAGCGTATAATTAGCTCATAGTAAATTATAGTATTTGTATATATCATAAATTGATATTACGCAATCGGACTGACCTGTATGAATTCTTTTGTGTATGTTTAATGTCGACCTCTGTGAAAACCTTTTCGAACAAATTTCACATTCAAAAGGACGTTCTCCTGTATGCGTACGCTGATGGATATCAAGATATGGCTTCCTGCAGAACGCGGCCGGACATAAAGCGCATTGAAATGGTCGAATGCCTACTGTACTCATATAAATATAAAATTGTTTGGATTTTTTTGTAAATATCAAAAGTCCGAAATTTCAAGAATTAGAAGAATTTTTAAATGAAAAAATTATAATTAAATTTTATTTTACACAAAATAATTTTAATAGATTTGGAAAAATTGTTCTTGATTTAATTTAATTTTTTTTTTTTTGAAAATATGATGATTAAAGAAATTTCGAAAAAAGGGATTACTAACCTGTATGGATGGTTTTATGTATATTTAATGAAGATTTTTGCGTGAATCTCTTTAAACAGACATCACATTCAAACGGCCGCTCACCCGTATGAGTACGCATATGAATATCGAGATAGGGTTTTCTTGAAAATGCTGCTGGACATTGATCGCATTGGAATGGTCGTTCTTGAACTGGAATTTGAATAAAAGAGATCTAGATGTTTTAAAAACGATCGAATTTTTATTATGGTAAGTAAAAAAAAAATGGAAAAGAAAAAGATTAAATCAGATTTGTCGTACTGTAATGTAAGTACATATTTGAAAAACTTTCCACTCAATTAGATTTCACATAAATCGATCAAAAATCATCGAACGTGAGTTTTCAATTAGCAAATACGTATAGGTGCAATAGCGACATGAAGACAATTAAGTGTGTACAGAAAAATAGGCTTCCGAAGTTCCCTATTATGGTTGTCAGTTAGCACCGTGATAAGATTTGTATTACAGAAGGCACTTGAAGGGCGTTACTAGTGACTGCAATTTCAAAGTTGAGTGACTAAGACAAATTTATCTTAAATTTGGACACTTTCAAATCACGTTTATTGAAACGCTTTGCAAGTACAGGGTGTTTCAACAGAAACGCTCGAAATTTGTTAGGCTATAGCGGTCATGTTGTTAAAGCAACATCCGTCGAATTTGTTGTGTTTTGTTCAGTAGTGTATGGCAAATCACCATGGAAGGTTATAGCGTTGAACAACGTGTGCAAATCATCAAATTTTATTTTCAAAATCAGAGCTCCGTTCGAAAAACGTTCCGCGCATTGCGTGATTTTTAATGATGAGGCCCATTACTTGATGAATGGATATGTGAACAACCAAAATTGTCGGATTTGGGACGATACCAATCCACACGAGATACACCAGCACCAAATGCATCTCGAGAAAGTCACTGTTTGGTGCGAATTTTGGTCTGGCGAAAACATCGGTCCGTACTTTTTCCAAAACGAAACTTGCATTGTCATAACCGTCAAATGATCGATGATAAGCAACTTCCTATGGCCTAAACTGGATGATATGGATACCGACGACATGTGGTTTCAACAGGACGGCGCTACGTGCCACACAGCGCATGTCATGATGGACATTTTGCACGAGTGATTTGAGGGCATCTTTAACTCGCGAGGCGGCGACGTGAACTCGCCACCGTGATCGTGCGATTTAACACCTTTAGACTTATTCCTTTGGGGCTATCTTAAATCACAGGTCGATGCGTATAATCCGCAAACAATTGATGACCTTTAAGTTAACATAACGAACGCCATCCAGCAAATTCAGCCAGATTTATGCGACAAAGTCGTCGAAAATTGGACCTCTCGAACACGTGCCACCAAGCAAAGCCTGGGCGAACATTTGAACGACGTTATATTCCATACTTAATGCCAAAAAATATTCTTTGAATTAAAAAAAAGAATTGGGTGAATATCTCACAATCAATTTAACATTTAAAAATTGAACGTCCCTATTGAAAGACCATATATAAGTCGTCCTTAATATTTAATTGGTAGCTGCAATAGGCGAGATAGCGCAAGATCTTACCAATGTTTTGAGACATTTCCTTTAGTATAATACCCGAATACTTCTTAGTTGATTCGAAATGATTAAACAAACGTTGAACGAACAACAAAATATTGCCTTTTTTAGGGAACCAAATTTTATTTCGTTTTTACATTTCGTGTCTTTTCGCCAAAAGGATTGTCACTAGTAATCATAGTTACCAAAATAAAATTAATAAAACCAATACCAATCCAATGAGACGAGTGACTTGGTGTCACGGTAATTCAGGAGTTTCAGTGAAACTGTCATAGGGCCCTAACTGAGTCTGCTGGAAAACAAATATGCTACGTGTCGTTGTGATAAAACTCAATCAAATAAATTAATTCGTTTGTTATAAAACTAACCCGTATGAATTCTCTTATGAATATTCAATGTTGACTTCTGTGTAAATCTCTTTAGGCAGATATCACATTCAAAAGGTCTCTCGCCCGTATGGATTCTCATATGAATATCGAGATATGGTTTCCGGCAGAATGCGGCACTGCACTGTGTACACTGGAACGGTTTATGCATGCTCCAATAACCTGGAACAAGTAATAAACAGCGGTCGGTTAGAATAAACAAACAATAATAGAAGAATTTTTTTTGAGATTTTTTTTTTTGCTGATGTTGTTAACAAATTTTACAACATTTTGTTTTGTGATTTTAAAATAGTAACAACAGTGAAACACACATTGAACATGAACCAATGAATTATCTAATTTAATATCAGATATTTAAAAAGTTCTCGTGTATAGAAAACGGAAAACAATCAACTTTATTAAGAATTTTTAAAATATTGCAACACAAAATATATATACACACACATTTAGAGAACATGCAAGTAATTTTGTTTTCATTATTTTTTTTTAATAGACATTTTAAAAGAATTTATAATTAATTATGACCGCTGTTTAAAACTTTAAATAGAAATGAAAGCTTTTGTGCAAACACAAATCGTTCCAGGAGTTATATTTTTGCCTGGCTTTAAGGATTTTTGTATGTGCTCGTTTGCTTTTGGATCAAATACATATTACAAAAGCGCAACTTTTATAAAATATATAAATACAGAGAACAATACACTCGACACTATCGCAATAACGAAAGTAATAAATTTTTTAGGCATAGTCCTACTAGTAGTCATTGTTGTTATACGAGTAATTTCAGACTATTAAGGCAATATGCAAACTATTGACAGAATATGCCGATTAAAGTTACTAGTAGAATTAGAAAGAGCAAGCTATTTATACTTAAAGAAATTTATTTGTTTTAAACTAATGTTATAAATCGATTTTATTATTAATATATTTTATTATGGTATTTATTTGCACGTTATTAAGAAGCGCTGAAAGTTAAAACGAGTAAAATAGTGTAATTGAATAGTGAGATTCAGAAAAGACTTATCTCTTCTTAATCAGGAGTTTATTTGGAAAAAATTGGCATCTAACAATAAAAAAAAATGTACAATCAAATTTCGTTGGAGAAGGACAAAAATGTCAAGAAAGGATTGCGCTAATTCGCTCGTGGCTGCCCAAACTCGAACTGGAGCTTGAAATTGCTTAAAAATATTTTTGGCGGTGGAGTGTTCGTAGAATTTCCAGTTAACAAAATTCTTTTAATTGTTGAAAATCCGTCATATTCCTTTAGCCGAGGTCTGCGAACACCAGACAGAATAATCTACGCAAATTTCATTAGAATAGATCTAAGCGTTTGCGAATATTTAATATTTCCGATAATCAACACATAAATAATCAGACATTATATTTATTTTATCAGGTATTTGATAGAATTACACATTTCAATCGTCCCGTTTATCTTTCATTCCAGGTGTCTATTTACAAAACCAACTACATGCTACAAAAATCACTTCGTGTAAGCAACAACGTAATTTATTTGATCAGAAATGGTATAGAAAATAGTCCTTAGTTAGTGAATTTGATACGTTACTGGAATCAAAATATTGTTAATAATTTTATTTATGGTTTAATATTTTTCTTCTATCATGAATTCAACGAATAAAATTAATCGAAATAACTACACACTATTATTGGCTTTAGTTCAGAATAGAAAACATACATTATTTTTTAGCAGATCATATGATCGTTAATGTAATTTACAAAATGAGTGATGCAATTTTTCACAAAAAACTATTTTCATTGAAAAAATGAAGCAGTTTGTTTGAAAATTGTTGAGTTTATTTTATTTTATTTATTATTTATTATGTCGGACTGCTACCAAATGAATTTGGGAGAGCCTAAGGTGATCGCACTCGAGACTAAGAAGCCCATATGGCGTTTATACATTATACATATTAACAAGATATTGAAAATGAATGCGTTTAAATTTCAGTTGATACATAATGTAAACATAGTTGGGTGGTATAGAAAGGAGGGTAGGAAGAGAGGTATGTTTTATATCAGAATTGTTGAGTTTCAAAATATAAACTGATTTTGTTTGTTTCTCTGTCAAATCCAAACTCGTACACCCAGTATATTTTCCATTTTTCCTAGATTCTTTTCCTAGTAGGAAAATTTTACAACTTTGGAGAAAAGATATTGCTTCATGCTACCCTGGCAACACGCACAACTCGATCAGTTTCCAGTGGAAAAACCAAAAGCCTTCCAATACCTAACTGGAAGGTGGATAAAATTATCCGATTGGCCACCTTGCAGTACTCATTGGGAGGGTCGTGGAGAAATCTCCAAACTTCTCGAATATTCTCTTCCGACTCTTTCTCCAGCCCTCTTGAACATTCCACACAGCACCGAATATTCACGAAAGCTCTCGACTCTACGCAAGTAGTAAATAAGGACAAGAGTTTGCAGCCGAAGACAGTTGGAACTACGGTACGAAACAATACGACGATCAGTGCCTACGCGAAGTATATGTAAAGCGATTTTATGATTTATGAGTTGTATATAAAATCAGGAAGCGTTACCGGTAGTGCGAATAATAAATTATTATTTCTATTGGTTTTACTTGAAATCCCGGCGAATCCCTAGCTCGCAACAATAATGAAAAAGGATTTTTGAATGAGTTACTCATTAGATAGTAACACAAAAAGATTTATTAATTCAAAAAGTTTGGAAAAAAAATTAAATAAAACAATTCCTCGTTACAAAAGACAATCAAATTCAAACTCGTACACTTGATATTTGAGAAGTTAAATCTAAAATATAAAAAATATTGGAATAATTTATTTACAATCTTGGTTGAAAAAAAATAGCTGCTTTCTATCGATCAGGAATGGATTTTTACCCGGTACCGTATGATGTTACGAACGATCGAATCGAAAGCGTCGACCAACCACGCCCGTACACGGTGTCGTACAATGACTTTCGTTGAAATGTCAAAAACGGCGACACGACGGTTTACATCATATCAAAATAGTTACAACGTTGGCAGCAGACGACAAGCGACGAAATACATCATATGGACCCAGATTTTAACAATATTTGGGATCGCCTTTACGCAATTTGACTTACAGTACTCTCTTCAAATGCGCTTTACTGGAATTTTTTTAATTTTCCCACTGTAATGGTCTTTGAAGTGCACTAACCCTAAGGGAAAATGGTTAGCTTACACTGCAGACCAAACAGTTGGCCAACTTTTTGATCGAATCGATCTGCGCACACTCTTATCTGCCCGACTAAACTACTTAGCCGATGTCCATCTGCACATTGCTCAAACCACTCCGCCGATAGTTACAGTCAATTGGTACTTATATCAACCTATGGCCACCGTTTGCAGAGCTGACATAGCGGTACTCTGATGTGAGGCAGATTACAGCATTAATATAGAGAAAACCGGTTGTAAGAGGATTTTAATCTGGTGCGTGTGCGCATTTCCATAAGCTGCTATGCATATAGAGGTTTAGTTCGACAGTTTAGTCCGGCTTCAATCGAAAGGGAATCGTCTTGCATATTCAGCTATTGAGTTTGGACGAATCGAAACGGTCGGCCATTAGCCATCCAACGAAACTATCGCGCGTTAAAAAATCTCTAGTTTGCGGGTACTAAATGCGCAAAAGAACACGACTAATATAATGGAAAACATGCAACGGAGTAGCTTTTAGAATGGGAGTAGAAAACTTTAAAATTTCGACAGAATTGGACGTGGTTAAACCAACACTAAGCGATTGATACTATTTTTATTGTATAGGAACGAAAATTCATTGATGAGTAGCTTAAATTATAATTAACAATGTATTCATACTGTATATGGGTAAATAAATGATTTTAAGAAATATATTCAGTACTATGCTATAATTTATTACAAGCTCATTATATTGGTTTCCAAAACAATCAATTGCATTAATTTCTATTTTGATCTAAGCGATCATCCATCCGGCACATTCTGTCCCTCTACCTCAATAGACTAATTATTCTCTCGTAAAATTTAACCCCAATAAAATTTTATGGATTTTAGTAGCTTCTAATTCGAGTGCATTGTTTGAAAAATGTAATAATTTAAAATTCTAAAACTTTGAATAAACTATTAACAAGCGAAACATTGAAAAGTAAGAAAAATGTACATAATATAATAATAAAGAAAATATAAAATTCAATTAAATTTTTATGTGATTTAACTAAACGAACCCGTATGAATTCGTGAATGCAACGTTAAAGCGCACTTCTGTGTAAAAGTCTTCAAACAGATGTCACACTGGAACGGTCGTTCGCCTACCAAATTTTTTTCGATTTTATAATTTTCATTGATCCAAATTTCAAATAAATTATTTTTTTAATGATTTAAAATACATATAAAATGTTCTGCACACTTTTACAAAACGACAAACTTTTTTTTTTGGAAAAACAAAATATTTTCGAACATAATAAAATCAACTTACCTGTATGAATTCTCTTGTGTGTATTTAAAGATGATTTTTGGCTAAATCTTTTTAGGCATAAATCGCATTGAAAAGGTCTTTCGCCGGTATGAGTACGCATATGAACTTCTAAATATGGTTTCCGGCAAAATGCAGCCTCGCACACCTATTTTTCGAAAAAAATTATTTTGGATTATTGTTTTTTTGAGATATGAACAACATAATTACCGTGCACTGAAATGGTTTTGTTCCTGAATGTAACTTCATGTGAACATAGTAGCTACTTGCTGACGATAACATTTTTCCACATACTTTGCATGCTTGCGGCTTACTTCTCGAGTGACTGGTACTAGTAGAGTTTTGCGATGAAATACTAATTGGCATTCCATGGGAATTCGTTTGAATTTCTTGCTTTGTACCATCAGATACGGATGATAAAGGTGTACTTGATTGTTGGGCCTGTGGACAAATTGTGAAAGATTTAATTTATTCTGGACTATAAAGAAATATTGTAAATTGATTGATCCCAATAAAATAGTTAAATTCTTACGTTCACTGCTCAGTGGAATTAAAAATTTCAAAATATATAACAAAAAAAAAGGTAATCTGGTAAAGCAAAATTGAAACTGTGTTACCGAAATTTAATTTCAGATAGTTTTTTGACTGGAAAATGTTCCGGTCATTCATTATTCAAACGGATTTGACAAATAAAATAAAAAGTCTTTTCCGTAATACAGACATTAATGATTTTCCATTAATAGTACTGGGTGGGACACAAAGTCAATTTTCTATTTTTATATAATAATCCTTACAATCAAGTTCACAATTTTGCTATAAATACCCAAATCCATTTCATGCAACATTATTTTTGCACGTCACACTTGAAACACTTTTGGAGTATAATTACAGACGACATTAACAATTTAACCATCCTAAGAGCGAGATGTACATTGTAAGCGACTCCTACAAGAAAATATGCTTTTCATTGATTACATTGCAATATGTATTGATATTGCAACAACACGTTAATTGTGTGTACATTACACACAAATGGGGCGATGAATTACTACTTACAATGATTTCGGGCGCTTGATATAAAATGGTCGGTTTTGTGCACAATAGTCGGAATTGCACAGAACTAGCTCCAAATATCTGTTTTAAAAAGATGAGAGTACATTGTACTTTGCACCATGCACTTTCTGTAAAATAGATTTTCCGAATTTGACACTTTGTAGTGCACGTACACTACAATCTCGAGCTCACGTCTGGTTTTTGGGGAAGCCAACAGAAGCGCATGAACCATTTGTTGTAACTTAACATTGTAAGTTACTCGACAAGAGGAAAGGCTTTTTGCAAAAAGTTCACAGTAGAATTTTCTTTTTAATTCTAAGCTAAAGCGACTGACTGACTGAGTGGTATATTTAAAAAAAAAATAATAATTAATTGCTTCGAGTAAAAAAGAATAAACAGATAATTTTTATAATATTGTCGTGAATTCAAGAAATTGTTAAGACTTTAAGGCGCAGAAGCAGAAAACCGGGGCAATACTAGTGCAAAGAACTGTACATCGATATCAAGATAATGACGGCGAAAGACTGAGCTGGAACTTTAAATGAAAGCAGTTTTCTTCAATGTGTAAAACGAATCGTGGATACTTAAAAATAAATGTCACTATATTTTACTATCGAGAGATCTAGGGAAGAATCGGGAAACTGACTTCAATGTGAACAGTTAAGGATACAAATTGGAATTCGCTAATGTTGCATCTTTCAATTTTCTGTCAACAACAACAGTAATCAAGGGCTTAAGGTTCTGTGATAGTCAATATTTTAATCTAAACTATCAGTAGACCTCGGTTATAATCTTATATATTATAATCGTTAAAAAAGTTCTTAGGCGATTACACAAAAAGCGATAAAACACTAATCAGACACTAGAGATTTTTCAAAATTTGTAAAAACGAAAGCTTTACACACCCTTGCAGGTTGAATTTCAAAAAATCATGAAACCACTTTTTAGGCGATTACATGAAATGGCAGAAGAAGTAATTTTTTATTTCATCAGACCTAAGGAATGGCGAAAATTGTGAAAAAGTATGCGATCCCTTCCGACCAAAGTGAAAAATTATCTCTCTAAAACCCGTGCGATGAATACTTTCGAGTAGTAACGATCACGGTCGAGAAGAAGAAAACTATGCCTTTTCCAACTCAATAGTTGACATTGACAAAATAAGCTGGGCAATCGGATCTTTCTCTTCGTATAAATCGGAGGATCCCGATGGCATTGCAATACCCGTGAGAAATAGTAATTCCTCGGCAAATACCATGGATACACAGCTAGTATACAAACCATGGTATTGAAATCATAGTATTGAAACTAGCTGCACATGATACACTGCACATATGGAATGATTTGACAGTATCTGATATAAGCAAACAAAGACATTTAGTTGCGATACTCGCCATACAATAGGGGAATGGCACAACTAGCAGTAAAATGCATGGTATACTACGTAAAATTATCGCATTTGTATACCATTAAACAGGTTCAATACTAGATATACCAGTTCGTTTATCTCGTATTGCTTAGTATTGGGTGATACACTGCTGGTATTGACGATATTATATACAATACCAGTAGTGTATACATGGTATAATGGTGATCCTTACAAGCTATTCTCGACTCAAGCATGTTCCGTTGTAAACTTAATCACACGACTGCGAAAAACTTCAGACCGATAAGTCTAAGGTCTTTTATCCTCAAAATCATATTCGCACCAAAATCCTCCGCAACTGTTGAGTGTTTCACGATATTCTGCGCTTTTTTGTAATCGAAAAGAAATTAAAACAACTTTTGTTCGAGAGAGATTTCAAGTATTTTATTTGGCTATAAAGCGAGCACAATGACCGATAGTTATTAAGCGACTGATATTTATCAAGAGACTGGCAACTAACTGGCGTTGAGTTCCGGCACCAAAAAGTGCAACTGCACTTTAGGTTGGTGTGAGTGAGTTCTATTTACCGGCTTGTTGTCGGAACATTCCGCCCGCCTTGGCAATCATGCTAGGATTGTCAATTATGAGATGTGGTGCTTAATTTACTACTGCTAGCATCTTCTTCATTCTGCAGCGTTGATACTGGTAGAAGACATAGTTTTACAATCGGCCGTTTGAAGATTGACGATTGTGTTTTGACCGTGGCGACTCGAACTAGACCATCGTCACCTGGATGAACATCGATTATGCGTGCGAGTGCCCACTTCGACGGAGGATATCGTTCGTCCTTTACGACAACAAGCGAACCAATTTTAAATGAATCTCGCTGATGATGCCATTTGGAGAGTGTCTGAAGTTGATGCAGGTATTCGGAAGCCCATCGATTCCAGAAGTGGTCTAACATTTGTCGCAAAAGTTGCCATCGCGATAGGCGAGATCTAGGCACGTCGGTGAGAGATGGCTCTGGTACTGTTGTCAGCGCACTACCGATCAGAAAGTGACCAGGTGTAAGCGCGGCTAGATCTGAAGGGTCTTCGGATAGCGGACAGAGAGGCCGAGAATTGAGAACTGCTTCTATCTGCACGAGGAGAGTTGAAAATTCTTCGAATGTAAGATGAGTGTCACCAATCACTCTCTTCAAGTGGAATTTGACTGATTTCACAGCCGCTTCCCATTTTCCTCCAAAATGCGGTGCAGATGGAGGGTTGAATTTCCATTCAGTTCCATCATTTGCAAGAGTATTTGCTAAAGAAGTAAATTCGTGAGACGACGCTTTAAAAAGTTTTCGCAATTCTCGATCTGCTCCCACCAGATTCGTTCCACAATCGCTTGTGAGTGTAGAACATATTCCTCGTCGGCCAGTGAAGCGCTTAAACGCTGCAATAAATCCTTCTGTAGAGTAGTCGCTCACAAGCTCCAGATGAACTGCAGATGAGGAGAAGCAGACGAAGACAACGATGTATCCTTTAATATGCTTTGCACCGCGGCCACGAAAAGTGGAAATCGAAATGGGTCCTGCATAATCCACTCCTGAATGCTGAAATGGACGAGAGCAGCGAGTCCGAGTTTTAGGTAATTGTCCCATTAGTTGCTGTCCGATAACAGCTCGATGACGAACGCACTGGATGCAGCGATGAATAAATGCGCGTATAGGAACACGACCACCTAAGACCCAGTACCGCTGTCGTAAGGTTGCGAGAGTCACCTGAGTTCCACCATGAAGCGTGATTCGATGGGCGTAATCGATTATGAGCGTCGTTAGTGGGGAATCACGTGGTAGTATCAGAGGATGCTTTTCGTCGTGATCCAGCAGCGAATTTTTGAGTCTGCCGCCCACTCGTAAATATCCATGCTCGTCAACGAATGGAGCGAGCCGTACGAGCTGGCTTGAGCGCTGGAGTTGCTTCTTTTTCATAATTTGCATAATTTCTGCTGCGAAATACGAGCATTGAACTTTCTTTATCCAGAACATTCGAGCGCTATCAAGCTCTTTTGGATTAAGAGGTGTATGGAGTCCAGGAACGTCCAACAGTTTCTTAAAGCGATGAGAAACTCGGAAACACCAAGCTGTAATGCGAAGTAATGTAGACAATTTTGAAAATCGCGTCAAAAGATTCCAGATGTCTTGATGATTTTCCGCAACGACTGTTGTGGCTGATTTGGAACGGATCTCAAAAGTAGCATCTGGAGGCAGTGGAGGAGTTGATGAAGGCCAGCAGACTGAGTTTTCTTTAAGCCATTGCGGTCCTGTCCACCAGAGAGAATTTTCCTTAAGTTGCTGAGGCGATGACCCACGAGATGCACAGTCTGCAGGATTTTCTTTTCCAGGAACGTGATGCCACCGAGAATTGGAGAGCTCTTTGATTTCAGTGACGCGATTCCGAACGTAGTCAGCCCACCGATCGGGATTGCCTTCAATATATGCAAGCGCTACTGTGGAATCTGTCCACAGATGAACGGGAGCTGTTTCGAGGTCGACAACTTTTCGAACGTGCGAAATTTGCCGAACTAAAAGCAGTGCGGCTGAGAGTTCAAGTCGCGGAATCGTAACTTGCTTTAGAGGTGCTACTCGTGTCTTTGCAGAAACGAGAGAGATGCGAATGTCGTTGAAATCAGCCATCACGCGAAGATAGATAACAGCTCCGTAGGCGGTTTGAGAAGCGTCCGAGAAACCGTGCAGCTCCATTGCGATTGACGAAGAGCGAGATCCTAGCCACCTCGGCACAGTGAGTGATGAAACTGCTTGCAGCTCATCGTATTCTTTGACCCAACGAGCCGCGAGCTCATCCGAAAGTGGTTGATCCCACTCGAGACCGACTGCCCACAGCTTCTGCATGAAGATTTTAGCACGTAGTACAACAGGTGCTAACCAGCCAAGAGGATCGAAAAGCTGTGAAATTGTTGATAACACAGTGCGTTTTGTCACACAGGTGTGTGTTTCCGGATGATACGATGTAAAGACAAAAGAGTCTAAGTTTGGCTGCCATGATATTCCAAGAGTACGAACGAGAGGATTTTCCGTGAACGAAACAGGAACAGTATTTGCTTGTCGGGTGAGAGCGATGTCAGATAAAACTTCATCGAAATTCGAAGTCCACTTTTGTAGTGTAAATCCGCCCGCCTTGAGAAGGTTGTCCAATTGTTGAATTTTCTGTTTTGCTTCGATCTGATCGTCTGCTCCTGACAAAACATCGTCCACATAGGTCTCGCGTTGAACGACTTCAACTGCACATGGAAAACGATGCCCTTCATCGGCAGCGAGCTGCCGAAGTGTCCTTATTGCAAGATATGGTGCACTTGTGAGACCGTATGTAACTGTGCAGAGTTGATACGAGAGTACGCTTCCTGTGGGATCCTTTCTCCAGAGAATCCGTTGAAAGTCCCGATCATCTTCATGAACAAGTATCTGGCGATACATTTTTTCAACATCTGCTGAAAAGACGACAGCATATCGACGCCAGCGTGTGATGACGTCTGCGAGATCTGTTTGAATTTTCGGTCCAGCATGTAGAAGATCGTTGATTGCAATACCAAAATTCGAACGTTGAGAGCCGTTGAAAACTACCCGTAGTTTTGTAGTTAAACTGCTTTCACGTACAACATCGTGATGAGGCAGGTAGAACGTGTGATGAGGTGACACATTTTCTTTAGCGAAAGTCATGTGTCCAAGAGTTTCATATTCATCGAGGAAGTCTGAGTACGCCTTTTTGAGCGATTCGTTGTTGGAAAATCGTTTTTCTTGCCGCAACAGTGTTCGAAACGCAGGCACGTACGAGTTGCCAAGATCGCTTGGTAGGTCTTTAAAAGGCAGCTTAACGATATAGCGTCCTTCATTTGTCCGTGAGTGCGTAGATGAAAAATGCTCTTCGCACTGAGCATCTTCTTTAGAGTATGACCTTGGATTTGTGGAGACTGTTTCTTCTTGAATCCAGAATCGTTGCAGTAAGTCAAGCAGCTCGTGATCCACTGAGCACTGGAGCCCCGTAACCGCATGATCAATGTCGTGAGAACTGGGCTGAGCATTCCCGGGACCAGAAATAATCCACCCGAGAGCAGTGTTTTGCGCGACTGGAGTATCGGGAGATCCTCTGCGTAGACCTTCTTCGAGGATTTTACAATAGATCTCTGCGCCGAGTACGAGATCGATTGGTCGTGCTGACGAGAATTCAGGGTCAGCAAGATCGAGATCCATCAGATGAGTCCATGAGCTTGCAATGACTTGTATTGGTGGCAAGTATGATGTTAATTTTGGTAGTACGTACGAATTGACTGAACATGAAAATGTTGGATTCAAGCGCGAACGAAGCGTAATCATCACCGCTGAGCGAGACACACTAGAGCGGTGTCCTCCTATTCCGTTGATTGGTAATGAGACGCGACGATGCGGTAGATTGAGGCGTTGAGAGAGAGATTCGGTCATGAATGATACCTCTGATCCCTGATCCAATAAAGCACGAACTTCTATCATGTCACCATAACATGATTCGATGTTAACCAGAGCGGTAGCTAGGAATACTGGCGTGTATTCGAGACTGACTGTTGCAGCAACATGAGATGCAGCTGAGCTTCCTTTTTGTATGAAACTGCAACTAGGAGTTGCTGTGATTTCATCCGAATTTGTTGCAATAGGCTCGACTACCGTTGTTTTTGACGTACCTTGTTTTTCGCTTTTGGTTTCTGTCCGATGGATAGAGGTGTGATGAGGCTGGCCACACTGTTGACATCTCTTTTGAGTCCGACAATTTCGGATTTGATGTGGGCCGAGGCAATTATAACACAAATTCTTTTGAATGATGATTTCGCGCCTTTGCTCTGGAGATTTCTTGCGATATTCTGGACAAGATGAGATGTAGTGCCCAGCACTACAGAGAGTGCACGATTTCGTAGCATTGATGAAGGCTGGAGGCGTTTTTGCAATTTCAGATACCGGAACTATACTAGTTTGATGTGACTTAGCATGTTGTGACTTCGGAGCAGCTAGTCGTAGTTTGCGCGATAATGATACTCTCTCGATTGCTTCCAATGCTCGAGATCGGCCAAGGAGGAAGCTCTCAAGGTCAGTAAATAAAGCAGGTTCACTTTGATTACCGAGATGTTTTTCCCAGTCTTTCAGCGACTCCGAGTCGAGCTTACGAGTTGTCAAAAATACGAGAATATTATCCCACAACTTATCCTTAGAATCCATTGCTTCAAGAGCACCAACAGCTTCTTTAATGTCGCCGAGAAGTCGCTTAATTTCAGTGGCAGATTCGAGTTGAACTTGTCTGGTGTTTACTAGCGCCGTGAAATGTGTCTCTTGTAGTACACGTTTATTTTCATAGCGATCTACGAGAATCGTCCATGCGCGGTCAAGATTTTCACCTGTTACTGCAATATTCTTTACGAGCTGGGATGCTTCACCTGTCAAACTCATGTTCAGGTATTGAAGCTTTTCGACGTTCGTGAGTGACGTGTTTCTACGGACCATGGATGTGAACATATCTCTAAAATGTTCCCATGCACTATATGATCCCGAAAACTGCGGAAGTGTGATACGCGGAAGTTGTCGGGCACCGATACTGTGTCGTTCGACTTGTTCGTTATTCGCTGTCACGGATTCTTTGTGAACAGCTTGCAGCGTATCCATGAATTCAAGCATTTCTGCCTTCACATTCATGTATGTTTCTTCGCACTTGCTATAAACTTCATTGATAAAATATTCAAAATTCTTTTTATCCTTTGAAGTTTGTGAACTTATAATGTCATGATTGACATTGAATTTCGTCCAATTCGCATCAATATTTTCTATTCTTGTTTTTATGTTATTTACCGTACGCCGTTTTAGCTCCAGCTTCATTATATTGGTCATACCACGAGCAATAAGTCCCGCAAGTTCCTCTTGCCGTTCGATGGTAGACTCAACGGTTGTTGACATGTTCACTTTTATTGAATATTGATATAACTCACTTTAATCGGATCAATATACCGAATTGATTGAAGTCGCACCGAATTGTTCACGAACAGTTGTTAGACCGAAAGATTTTTGTATAATTTACACACTTGCGTTCACAGAAATGATGTTTTTTAGCTGATATTTTTTTCACGTAATAATTATTCCGATTTGTACGCAGATCCGGCTCGAAGGACCAAAAATGTTGAGTGTTTCACGATATTCTGCGCTTTTTTGTAATCGAAAAGAAATTAAAACAACTTTTGTTCGAGAGAGATTTCAAGTATTTTATTTGGCTATAAAGCGAGCACAATGACCGATAGTTATTAAGCGACTGATATTTATCAAGAGACTGGCAACTAACTGGCGTTGAGTTCCGGCACCAAAAAGTGCAACTGCACTTTAGGTTGGTGTGAGTGAGTTCTATTTACCGGCTTGTTGTCGGAACAGCAACCGATTGTCAAAATAAGAACATGCCTATACAAAGGGCAAGTTGGTGAATACGGTCTTACATGAGGTACTGTTAACAATTGAAACATCACTCTCATATAAAGAGAATACACTCGACGCTTTCATTGACATATGTAGAGGGTGCCTTCGATAACGTTCGACTTACGACTATCAAAAGAGCACTGCTATCGATAGAAGTGGAAACCGTGATTTGCAATTGGCACACAACAGGATTGTTGAATTCGAAATGGGACAGTGTCTTATTACAAAGACAGTCTCGAGAGGCACCCCGCAGGGAGGTGTGATCTCATCCTTACTTTGGCTACTTGTGGCCAATAACATCCTTGTTCAACTTGAAAAGCTCGGAGTTAAAGAATGTGCATACGCGGATGACGTGGTCATCCATGTCTCAGGAAAACACTTGCCGCCAATTAGTAATTTGATGCAGGAAGCACTCAACAAACAACGACAATGAGCCGATATCAGCGGCTTAGGGGTTAATTCTTCTTTCTTCTTTCTTCACGAAGAAATACAAAATTCAAGATTCTGCATTACCGAAAATGGGAAGCGACGAACCTAATATTTCTGATAGCGCCAAATATCTCGGCGTTATTTTAAATAAGAAACCTGAAAACGGAATCTGGACGAACGCGTTAAACAAGCGTACAACACATTTCACGGAACCAACGTTACTACACTGAATGTACACAGCCATAATAAGACCAATTTTAACCTATGGCGCGATAGTATGTTGGGAAGCGATTAGAAAGACCACGTATCAAAAGCAAGCGGCCAAAAGTATAGCGCTTGTCATGCATTGGGATCACTAGCGCACTCGGAACCACATCCACGGCAGCACTAGAAACTATCCGCCATCTACTGCCAATGGACATGTACATGTACAGACTTCTGGGGTGTGTGATATCAATAACGAACTTCTTTATGCCAGAAATATGTTTCGCTAGGAAAGTTTCGACTCACTATGCTTGCAGGCAAGAAGTTTTTGGACTGACTATGATTACGGGAAAAGCAAGTTTGCATTGAGCCTGAGCAGGAAAGATGCTAGCACACTAATTGGCGTTCTCACAGGGCACTGCGCATATTTCCACGATGACTTTGGTGATATAATATAATATATGTAACTTTATAAGATCTTCAAAATGATTTTAGGTTCCACCAGCAATCATAGTCAAATGGCGAGCACAACGGACGAACACTAACGTCTAAGTGAAGGAGGATGACAGTTTAACCACCACACATCATACCATGCGACAACTTCACACTCCATTGCCTCCAAAAATCCTTAAATTAATTTTTATACGATTATATAGGAATGCTTAGGAAGTAAAAATCAATTCGAAATATCAGATCTAAGAAATATGTTAGGGGTTGAATATCAGCAGATACTAAAATTAGTTTGCTATAACCTTTTTATACTCTAGATGAAATCATATAGAGTATTATAAGTTTAATCCAGCCCAAAAGTTTGTAACGCATAGAACCAAGCCTCGGACGAAAAAAAGTTATATATTATTTTTTGTTTATTTGTGGCCAAAAACTTCAAATTCGCTTGACGTCCGTCCGTCTGTCCGTGAACACGATAACTCAAGAACGCCTTCACCTAGGATCTTGAAATTTTGAATCTGGATGTTTGGTTGAATTTATAAGGCTAAGTTCGTTAACGGGCAAAATCGTCCTACTCCTTCGGGTAGCTGCCATACAAAATGTCCTTAAAACACGTGTTCAAGAATATTGGTCGATAACTTCAGAAGGGTTTAAGCTACGACATTGAAATTTTGTATGTGTTATTTTTTCAAGAGTTGGAGCAAAATATATGATTATGAATCCTGTTAGTCCTTCGTGTAGCTGCCATATTAATATCCTGTCAAAATGTATTCACTTAATTTACGAAACTCACTATAACTCAATTAATCTTTTAGCTACGAATTCGGAATTTTGTACAAATTAGTTTTGAGTGAAAAGAAAGTTCGACTTTACTAGTCAGCGAAATCCTTTTACTCCTTCTGGTAGCTGCCATACAAAATGTCCTTAAAACACGTGTTTAAGAATATTGGTCGATAACTTCAGAAGGGTTTAAGCTACGTCTTTGAAATTTTGTATGTGTTATTTTTCCAATAGTTGGAGCTAAATGTATGATTATGAAGAAAATCCTATTAGTCCTTCGTGTAGCTGCCATACAAATATCCTGCCAAAACGTCTTCACTTCATTTACGGAACTTGCTATAACTCAAGTAATCTTTTAGCTATGAATTGGAAATTTTGTACAAATTAGGTTTGAGTAAAATCGAAGTTCGAGTTTACTAATCAGCGAAATCCTTTTACTCCTTCTGGTAGCTGCCATACAAAATGTCCTTAAGACACGTGTTCAACAATATTTTTCGATAACTTTTGAACGCTTTAAGCTACGAATTTGAAATTTTGTACACGTTTATTTTTAAATGGTTCCAAGGGAAAGGATAAATATGTGAAAGTCCTTCAAAAAGGACATTTTTTCGATGACTTACCCAGTTCAAGATATGATATTAAACACTGAATATTGTATTTTAGTTTTGAGTAGCAATCTAATGGCAGTCCTTAATAAAGGACATACAACATGCACACACGTAATTCTACTTTATCCCCAACCATAAATCGGAGTTCATCTAGATTATTATACGATTGGCTTGCAGCCGATCGTGACTGCAGTATGTTTATACATAAAATATCTCATCACACCTAAGAGATATCACGAAAATTGTGAAAACGTATGTAACACCCTTACACTCACTTGAGGGTTGAATATCCCAATCTCCCAAATATAATTTTTACTTGATTATAAAGAAAGTCCGATGAAGCAAAAACCAATTGCATATCTTATCACTCCAAAGAAATATCAGAATTCTGGAAAACGTGTACAACCCTTTTATACTGTCTAAAGGTACAATCTGGAAGGTACTGCCGACCGTCGCGGTCGGCAGTAATTGCCAACCTCAACTGCTTCACCCTCACAACCGTCAGCTGCCGAGCAGTTGCAAACAGACATGACAGCTATTTTTTGCCTGAAGCAGTAGTACACTGCCGGCAGTTACTGCTGACCGCGACGGTCGGCCAGTACCAGCCAGGTTGTACCTTTAGGGGTTGAAAAGAGAAAAATCCTGAAATCGGGGTTTAAGTGAATATATGTATAAAAACCCCGTCGAAGTAAAAAGTTATTATCTAATCAGACCAGAGGAATATGGCGGAATTCATGAAAATGTAACAACTCCTAGTGGTCGAATTGCAAAAAAATGCGGAAAACACTTTCTAAGCATTTATCTGAAGAACTCGTAGAAAAAAATACTTCCATATTTCAGAAGACAGAAGAGATATAACGAAAGAATATGACGAAATTCGTGAAAAGCTTATATCTTATACAGTTCTCTTCTTATATTTTATACAGTTCTGAAGACATGGGACGTGATTTTTTTTTAGAAAAATTTTTTATATTCTCCACCAACCGTCTATAAAAATTTATAGTCAGCGAATTCCATTTGTTCACCTACATATACAAACCGAATATCATATTTCTGGCGTAATTGGTTCGTGAGATATCGTAATCTTAACTTTTTCACCCAGCACCCCGCACGCCAAATTTTACTCCCGATGTATTTTCCTAGAATACCTTCAAACAATCATCAAGTTTCGAACTTCCCACGTGAACCGTTTAGGAAATATAGATTTTTGAATGTATCGATCTTAGCTTTCGAGCGTTTCGGATGCTTTGTTCCCCTTCTCCACCTACTCCTACACCCTTCCACCAATATCAACCATTTTTTCCAAATAACTCCACTTTCAAACCTTTATTTAAATTCCAGCTTCAACATCCTAGCATAAGCGGTTGCTGAGATCTAGAAACCAACATTTTTCGCCTAAAACGCTTCCCCACCTATCCTCTTATACCTCCACCACTCAAAAGGTGGCCTTTTAAGGGGTCCAAACAGTCTACCCATTAAAAAATTTGATACCTTACCAGATCCTAAGATATATGATGAAATTTGTGAAAATGTGTACAACCCTAATATGCAATCTTAGAGGTTGAAAAGAAAAAAATTATGAAAACAGATTTTAGGCAATTATACAAAAAAAAGTCCTAGAAGTAAGAACTTACTCGGTATCTAATCAGACCTAAGGGATATGACGGAATTCGTAAAAATATATACTATCCCTTTACATCATAGGGGTTGAATTAAGAATATCATATTAAGGTATATAAAAACTCTCATGCGACCTATTCTTTTATGCGAAGCACCCATTTGGAACAGTCCAAAACGTTTAGGAAAAAACTACAAATTGTCCACAAGGGATTTACATAAAATTACAATTTTACCTACGGTTGGTTGGTTTAAGTGGCAGCCCTGTCCTCTAGACAGAGCTCGATTAGCTCAATGGCCGTTTTGGAACCACAAACTCGTATTAAACCCGGATGTTAGGGGTTCTTGTGACTGGGGAATTTAAAAGATGAAGTTAACGACATGATTAATGACATTTCATCAGATTTTTGCTAAATTTTGAGCAATTTAATATTTCCATAATTGCAGATAGAGGAATTAGTATGAAGAAAATCGATATCCCTCGTATAGCTTCCATGTGAATTTCCTTGAAAATGTTGTGTCTTTTCATCCTTCTCCATCGAGTGGCAACCAAGCTATAGTTCATAAAAAAATGGAACTACAATAAAAATCGGAGAGCAGCAATATCCATCTAGGGTATTATACGAATGAATGCAACTCATTGTGATTGCTGTTTTTTATGACAAATATAATAAGAAAAAAGGTCTAGCGTTTCGTTTCTTTATCGCTCATGTCAATATCTATCTATATTATTATTAATAAATTGTATGCAGGTATACATATGGTACATATCATTTAATTTCTTTTACTCTATAAAATTTAAAAAAAAGCTACGTTCGAGATAGACATTTTATAACGCTCTATAGATTACATCTAGAACTCAACGACAACAAGAGAATCTGAGAAAACTTTGATTGGTAGATTGATTAGATTAGATGACTTTAAAGGTGATAAGCCACTAAAAGAATATAGAAATTAAAGCAAATTTTATCTGAAAAACAGCCTATGCGAAAAAATGGAAACTCTCAGCTGGAAAAATATTTTAAAATCAAATTTAGTTAGGGAAGAAGATATGTGCCGTAACATCGTCTGTCGCTATTCTATTGGCAAATTTTTACCAAAAGCGATTATATTCCGAAGATCAATCGCCACAAATTGATTTCGACTTAGCCGCATTTATCGTAAAAAATTTAATACAGGTCATTCTTAATCAAATTATAGACTGACTTTTCTATGAACATATGAACTTTTAGTTGAAATGGCATGTGTAGCGCGGACACATCATGCTTTGATGTTAAAAAACCTTAAACGAGATTAGAGAACGTAGCTTAGCTTCTACATTTTTATGTATGCGGTCGAAAAAGGAAACGAAATTTGAAAACTCTGGCAAATGCACGACATCTGACCGATATTTGCTTATCTTCGCAGTAATCACGTTTCACAAAATTTACCAATTTGTTAGACGCGTTGTATTTTGGTGTGGACAGTTACGAGCTAAAATTTTGTGAAAATTATGGTGCAGCACATTCCAGTGGAGTTCCAGTGGGGTTTTCGAGATAAGCAGTGTAATTTTACAACCATAATAAACAAATACTTCGTCATACCTCGTCATTAGTTTGATCGCCATCTGCTATACGTGATCTCCAGTCTTGCATACCAGGCGAATTATTCTGTAATGTAAAGTTAAAAGTTTTAATACATTTCAATATGATCTTATCAAAAAATACGTACTATTAAAATTTGAGGATGTATCACGTTACTCTTATTGTCGATCATAGCAATTACCGATTGTTGCTGATGCTGTGGTTGCGGTTGTTGTTGTTGTTGATGTTGATGCGGCTGCCCATTCGAATTATCTCCTCGGGCTTGCATTTGCTGGGCCATTTGTGGAGGCGGTGGACATGTCGAATAAAATGACATCGGTTCAGATTTAATCTGTTGTTCGAACATACTGATCGTTGCCAGCAGATCACTTGTTGGGGGTACGGGCATACGCCCGACCCCCCAATGTGTTGGAAAACTAATGTTGATGCCGTTTTTCTACCTTTCGCCATTCGAAGTTGGTTACTTTGTTAGACGAATAATACATAATAATATCAGATGTTTTTATCTGTAAGAAACGATAAAATTGAAAATACTTCAGTCTGAAAATCTACTTTCATATTAAATTTAAATTGATTAAAATCACGAAAGGAATTTTTTATTATTTTAATCTACCATTCCACAGGGCTCTGTAATATACCAATCAGACAATCGAGAATTATTTACTATTTTCGATTTTTTTTGCCAAGCCTTGCCGTAGTCACGCAGCAGAAAAAGGGTCTTAAAATGACTTCCGTAACACCTGCTTATTAAGTCTACAGATTTGAATCTGCCAACAGCCTGGAATCAACTATATTATTTTTTGGGTGCAAGTCCAGGACGCGTTTGAGCACCAAATGTTGCCGTCACAACTTATAAACGCACCAATGTAGTTGGACTCAGTGCATAGCTGGGAGAACTCCAACACATCAGGTCAAACAAAGGTGTTAATAAATGGTGACCCCGACGTGGTTCTACACGAAGCCAATGCAGCTTTCGTCACGAGCTTACAAAATTGACCCCGACAGCAGCAGCACGGAATTCTGATCGAGGAGGAGCGCTAGCCCTCGCTATACACCCCTCTAGGAAGGGGGTTTATGGCGAGTAATTTTGCGGCTAAATCACTCAGTCCTAAAACACTCCTCTCTAATTGGATTCCGATCGGCTGTCATATCGATTCTTATATGCGGACGAGAATCGACACAGACACCGACAATACTTTTTTTATATTGTCTGTGACTTCGATTCTCGCAACCTCCGTTGCGGCAAGGTCACTGAAACGTTTCAAGAAGTAGGCTCCTAGGTGAGCTTTCTTTCTTGTGGATAGAGCTGGACAGCTGCAGAGAAGATGAAGGACTATTTCCTCCTGGTCCTCATCCTAGCAGCTTGTACGGAAATCGTTTGAAAAGAGACCGAGCCTTTTAGCGTGCCGGTCTATAAGACAGTGTCCGGTCAGGACACCAATTGTGGGGCTGATACACTTGAGCGAGATCAATCTTTTAGAGCGTTTTTTAGATCCAGCTTGGGATAGATCTGTGTCGCCGTGTGACATGTAATGCCCTCTGTTCATATTGATTTGGTTTACTCAGCTGAGTTCAGTATGAGCACCAGGTTACATGCAGAAAGAGGCAGATGCAGATTCCAATATTCCGGTAAAGTCTGATGGGTAGTACCGCTACAAGCGAGTCCATTAGTCATACAGGAATATCCCTGTGCCTTATCACCCAGCACAGATGAATATTGAGCTGTTTTGCCATCTCCTTAAGAGACAATCGACATTCCACGGCAACCCTTGATGTTGTGGATGCCGATTACACGGATTTTATTACCGCTTGGCTGTCTGTGAAAGTGCTAATATCTTTAGTAGATATTATATTACATCTTAGGCAGGACAAGACCTCCTTAATCGCTAGCTCCGCCTGATAGACACTACAGTGGTCCGGAAGGAGGAGAGAGATATATTAAGCATTGTGCTATTTATTCAATTCTTCTCTTCGTTCAGGGATATTTCCCGGTTCATGGAAATATTCTACAATTAAGAAAGGAGGGAATGGATGTACGAAATTATCGTCCTGTCGCCAACATTTCTTGTATTTCGAAGCTATTCGATGCTATTGTTTGTGATGTAATGAATTCTCATTGCAAATCAATCATAGGTCCATCCCAACATGGATTTCCTAAGGGTTGGTCTACTACCACAAATTTAGTGGAATTTGCTAATTTTTCCATTAAAGCGATTGAAGGAGGAAATCGGTGGACTGCATTTACACTGATTTCAGTAAGGCGTTCGACAATTTCATCCTGACTTATAAGCGTCAAATACTGGGTTTTCCAGTCATGTTTATTAATTGGATCAGTTCGTATCTACTTAATCGCACTCAAAAGGTGTTTTTCGCGGAGCCCTTTCATCCGACAAATATAATACTTCTGGAGGACCTCAGGGGAGCCATTTGGGTCCACTTTTATTTATCCTGTTCATTCATTTAATGTATGCTGACGTTGCAAAGATTTTTCGTAATGTAACCAATGCGGCTGATTGTTCTCTTCTTCAGAGTGACTTGCAACTGTTCTATGACTGGTGTACACTAAATTGTATGCCTTTGAATATTAGTAACTAGTAAGTGTATCACTGTATCATTCTCTAGAAACAAAACTCCAGTTAAATTTGATTATAGTTTAGAAGGAAGCCCATTATATAGAACTGCCAAAGTGAACGATTTAGGTGTATATTTTAATACCGATGTTACTTTTAATGACCATTTTGATTATGTTGTCGGTAAGGCTAACTCCGCCTGGGGCTTGTGCGAAGATGGTGCAAGGATTTTAATGATCCGCATATTACAACAATGTTGTACTGCACTTTTGTTCGTTCTATTTTGGAATATGCCCCTGCCACGGTATGGGCTCCATACTATGAGGTTCATAAAAATAGAATTAAGTCGGTTCAGAGAAAGTTCTTGCGATTTGCACTCCTTACCATGAGCGTCTTAAGCTCCTGCCGATGGAGTCATTGGTTGATAGACGATATGTCCTTAGAGCTGTTTTTGCTTTCAAGGTAATTTCTGGTGATATTAACACCCCGTCATTGCTGGAAGCCGTTACTTTCAATGTTCCATTTCGATCCTTGAGAGACTAGGTGTTGCTGGATATTCCTCACCATCGGACAAATTACGGCCAACATGAACCAATCACATCTCTTTCACGCATTTTACTTTATTATTTCAATAATACAGTATTGTTATCGATTTTTAAAAAAAAAAAAAATTTGCTACCCTCAAAATTTTTTTTTTCACGTTTCATGACGAGTAGACACGAAAAAAGCAAAAAGTCCGTCTGTCCGCCGTACGTCGACCGCTGTACGCAAAATCGTTTGAAGCTCGTAGCTCCCAAACCCTTTGAGATATTAAATTGAAATTTTTTTTTATGAATAGACTGGGTAGGCCCCTTGAAGTGGCCAAATTTGGAGGGGATGGGGGTGTGAGGGGGGAGGAGGGGGAAGTGTTTTAGACGGAAAATTTTGGTTTCTAGATCTCAGCAACCGCTTATGCTAGGAGGCTGAAATTTGGAATTTATATAGAGCTTAAGTAATGGACTTATTTGTAAAAAATTGCCGATATAGGTGAAGGGGTTTGGGAGTGGGGGGAAAAATAATGCGTCCGAAACGCAAAAAAGGTGAGATCGACACTTTCTAAAATCCATATCTCCTAAACGGTCAATATCACAAAATTGAAACTTAATGAATATCTGTAGGTATACTAGGAGAATAGATCGCAAACAAAAATTTGAGTGGGGGCAGTGGCGTACGGGGGTGGGGGGTGAAAAACTTTAGATTACGATATCTCACGAACCAATTGCAGTAGACAAATAAAATTTGGTTTGTATATAAAGGTTGACAAATGAAGTTTGCTGAAAGCAAAATTTTTTAAGGGGGCGGTGGAGCATGGAAGTGGAGGGGATAAGAATTTTTCTAAAAAATTACGTCTCATATCTCAAGAACAGTGTAAGATAGATGCTTAAAATTTTTACCAGAAGTAGGTCTACTAGACCCCTAGCAGAAAACCAAAAATTTTGTGAGTGAAAAGGAAAAAGTTCCGATTTTAATATCTCGATAACCTATAATGATATAAAGCTGAAACTTGGTATTTAGATAGAGCTATATTAGTAGCATCTTGGAAAAATATAATTTTTTATAGGGGTAGTATGGTACGGGGGTGGGGGGTGTTTTTCCTATCTATAGAACGGCTTATGCTACAAAGTTGAAACTTGGTAAGTTTATGTAAATCAACTAGGAAACTAATTTAGATAAAAAAAATTTTCAAATATCCATTGGCGTTCGGAGGGGGGGGGGGGGGGGGAGCAAAAAAAATGATCAGTGAAAATTGAATGCATATATTTTCACGGTTTTCGTCATATCTATTAGGTCTTCCAAAATATTGAATTTATTTTTATTTTACGGCTTCTTCATATAAGTACCTAAGAAGCGTTTTCATGATTTTTTAAAATTCGACCCCTAAGGGGGTGCAAAGGGGGTTGTAAACTTTTTCACGAATTCTACTATATCCCCACGTCTTATCAGATATCGAATATCTTTTCACTTTCACGTGCTTGCGTAATAATCGCCTAAAACTCGTTTTTAAGTTTTTTTCTTTTTCAGCCCCTAAGAGGGTATAAACGGGTTGAACACGTTTTCACGAGTTCCGCCATTTCTTTTAGAAGTGATGAAAAATTAAATTGGTTCCTACTTTCTCGTGCTGTCTTCATTTTTATTTATTAACTCCTTTTAGGATTTTTGGATATTCCAAGTGGGTGTAAGGATGTTGCATATCTGGTGATATATCGAATTCATTTTTACTTCCTAAGGTTTCCTATATAAAAAAACCAAAAAGTCAATTTAAGTGATTTTAGATATTCAATCCTAATGGGTGTAAGGGGGTTGTATGCTTTTTAAAGTTTCGACATATTTCTTAGGTTCGATGAGATATTAGATCGCTTTTCATTTCCACAGACTTTTTAGATAATCGCCTACAAACCCATTTCTCAATTTTTCGATATTCAACCCCCAAGGGTTTGCATATATTTTCACAATTTTTGCCATCCCTTAGTTCTGATGAAATATAAAATTGATTATTACGGCCAACCAATTCACGATTTTTCGAATTTGCAGAACCAAGGAGGTGTGAAGGGTTTGCTTACGTTTTCACAAATTTTTCAAAATCCCTCGTGTCTCATAAGATATCAAGCTGCTTCTTATGAAATCGTCTAAAAACCTGTTTCACAATTTTTTCAAAATTTAAACCCCAAGTGGAAGTAATGGGTTTGTATACGTTTTAACAATTCGTCTTATCTCTTAATTTTGATAAGGCAACATATTCGTTTTTGCTTCTATGGGCTTTTAGTGTACATAATATAATGAAATTCGAATAGTCTACACGGACTTTTTCAATGATTAATCGGCTAAAAATCTCTATTTTAAATATTTTTATATTAAGAACAAAAATAATTTTCCAAGAAATCTAATAATCTCGAAGCAACTCATGATACACTCCGACTTTGACCGCTCTCGAACTTTGACCCGAAAAATAATAAAGTTTCGGCCAGACCATTGGCAGATTTTTTATACTCTAGATGAAATCATATAGAGTATTATAATTTTAATCCAGCCCAAAAGTTTTCGGACGAAAAAAAGTTATATATTATTTTTTGTTTATTTGTGGCCAAAAACCTCAAATCCGCTTGACGTCCGTCCGTGAACACGATAACTCAAGAACGCCTTCACCTAGGATTGAAATTTTATATGTGTTATTTTTCCAATAGTTGGAGCTAAATGTATGATTATGAAGAAAATCCTCTTAGTCCTTCGTGTAGCTGCCATACAAATATCCTGTCAAAATGTATTTACTTACCTTACGAAACTCACTATAACTCAAGTAATCTTTTAGCTACGAATTCGGAATTTTGTACAAATTAGTTTTGAGTGAAAAGAAAGTTCGCTTTTACTAGTCAGCAAAATCCTTTTACTCCTTCTGGTAGCTGCCATACAAAATGTCCTTAAGAATATTGGCCGATAACTTCAGAATGGTTTAAGCTACGTCTTTGAAATTTTGTATGTGTTATTTTTCCAATAGTTGGAGCTAAATGTTTGATTATGAAGAAAAGCCTATTAGTCCTTCGTGTATCTGCCATACAAATATCCTGTCAAAACTTCAAGCTACGAATTTGAAATTTTGTACACATTAATTTTTGAATGGTTCCAAGGAAAATGATAATAAATTAAGAAATCGAGTGAGTCCTTCCTGGACCTTCCATGTGAAAGTCCTTCAAAAAAGAAATTTCTTTTCGGTAACTTATCCAGTTCAAGATATGAAATTAAACACTGAATATTGTCTTTTAGTTTTAAGTAGCAATCTAATGGCAGTCCCTAATAAAGGACCTACAACATGCAAACACGCAATTCTACTTTATCCCTAACTACAATATAAATCGGAGTTCAGTATTCATCTAGAGTATTATACGATTGGCTTGCAGCCGATCGTGACTGCAGTATGTTTAATTATAATTACAGTCAAATTGACTTTAACATTTCTGTTCAACAGTTAAAATCGGCTTTATCAAATAAATAATGTCATATTATATTTAAGCATTAAGGAGTGAATGAGAATGAGAATGATGTATTTTTGTACTTATTTTCTATTAATTATTATTTATATTTTTGTATTTTTGTTATAAGTAATCAGTATTTGATGAATTTGAATAATAAATAAACCCAAGCGGTAGAAACACCCCTTACTAACGTCAAGAGTAATCTTGATAGAAAGGCAATGGAGCTGACAAATGGTAGATAGTTTAACCTAAATACGTGTGAAACCTCCAGGCAGCTATGGCCAGTAATATTAGGTTGTTGCAGATAAAATGTCGTTTTTCGCTATGAAGTGAAGTTAGTTACGATTTTCATATCTCAAACTGCCTCCAGGTGGCACTAGTGGTATTGGGTATTGAAGTATAAATACCCCTACATTTATTCATGGTATCATTTCACTTTTGGACTTCATTGAGATCGGACAGAAAAAAAAATGGATTCGAGTAAAAAACGGGTATTTTTCCTTTACGAGTTTAAACTTCGCCACATCGCAACGGAGGCCACCGAAAACATTAACAGGGCATTTGGAGCTGACACGGCAAACAAACGAACCACACAGCGATGGTTCGATATGACCCTTCAAAGTGAGCCATGTGGTAACCCAGGACCTTCGATCGACAAGGACGAGCTGAATTTATTAGTGGAATTTTACTCACGCCAAACTGTAAGGGACATTTCAAGATATTGGGCGAACACCATTCGACAGTTTACCGGCACTTGCAATAGCTTGGAAAAATCAAAAAGCTTGATAAGTGGGTTCCGCATGAACTTACTGAGCAAAACATGACACGTCGACTGGAAATTTGCAGTTCCCTGCTCTCCCGGAAGAGAAACGATCCGTTTTTGAACAGAATAGTGACATGTGATGAAAAGTGGATACTGTACGACAATCGTTGCCGATCGGCACAATCGTTGGATGCTGATAAAACCCAAAACACATGCCGAAACCAGGCCTTCATCCGAAGAAGATAATGGTGACTGTTTGGTGGTCTGCAGCTGGAGTTATTCACTATTCCTTTTTGAAGCGTGATGAAACCATTAATGCAGAGAAGTATTGTGCCCAACTCGATGAAATGCATCAGAAATTGTGTGTTCAACGGCCTAGATTGGGTCCACAGAGATGGAGTCATACTGCTTCAAGACAACGCACGGCCTCATGTTTCAAGAACAATGGTCAAAAAATTAAACGAGTTGCAGTATGAGACTCCACATCCAGCATACTCCACAGACCTTTCGCCAACCGACTACCATTTTTTTTAAACATTTGGATCATTTTTTGGCGAACAAACAATTCGATAATGAAGCAGCCATCAAAAGTGCCTTCGAGAACTTTCTTCGCTCTAGAAAGTCGGACTTTTACGAAACTGGCATAAATGCACTTGTATCTCGTTGGAAGAAGCGTATTGCATGTGCTGGTGCCTATTTTGATTACTAAAATTAAGTTTTATAAAAGTTACAGTTGTTTGAAATTGTACTACCAAAACGACATTTCATCTGCAACAACCTAATACATCCTAGAAGGATTGCCGATCTCTGAAAAGTAGTCGTATAGAGACCATTAACATTACGGCAGTCTTAACGGGACACTGTCTCTTTGGCATCCATACACAACGCCTAGGCGTTCAATATAATAAATTCTGCAGAAGCTGCAGAAGTGAAGAAGAAGAGAGCGTTCGACATCTACTTTGTGAGTGTCCCAGCCAGCTGTAGGTTCAGAGCCATGGGCAGCTACTTCTTCTCCAGTTTCGGGGACATGGCTGAAACACGAATTGATGAACTAGCCAAGCTTATTCGCACCTGTGGCTGGTTTGATTAGCTATTCCCCTGTAGTAATACTACGATAACTCCCTATATGGAACATCATTAAGATGTCACGGGTGCGGTATCACAATGTACCAACCGAATGGTCTAAGTGAGTCGATCCATAGTTTGGATGTCTGCCACCATAACCTAACCTAACCTAGTTCCGCCCAGACTATTAGCAGATTTTATTTTGTCATTGATTAAGAACATTGCATATGACATCGTTCAACGTCATTCACTAGTTTTCTTCTACCAAAAATTTAACTTTAAATCCTGTTAAATTGCTTAATTAAAACCGAACAATTTAAATTCAATGAATCGATCGATACTACGGTATACGTGTGGTCATATTGTTTCGCCCGATAAAGATCAAATTAAAAAAAATTCTACTCCACTGTGTCGACTGTATTCTAAGCAGATACAACTTGGATTTATTTCAAGTTCATGACGTCACTTCTATACCAAGTACACCTGAATGTTACAATACCGGTACAGCGATATAGTAACAAAATGTTCGGTCGGTTTTTTCTGTTTAAGCACGAGAGGAAAAAGTTTTTTTTTGCAGAATCATCTACAGAATTATATCAGTAGATACAGCGAGTATAGAGAAGCAGACGTTGCTTGCATAAACGTTCCGTCTGTATACCTTTGGAGTATTCTCATATCATAATATAGAGATACCACCGTCATTTGTATTACTGGGTAGATAGGTAGGTATATACCTAGATCGTACTTGGTACAACGAAATTCCAATGTAGCTCAATATCAATAGTGGATATGACGATATGTTGCTATAGATACATTTATATCGTTCTAACGGAATTTCTCTATATTGTATTATATTCTCAAGGTCGTCTGAAATGCTATTTTGTATCGCATGTCGACGAGTATATGCACATGTTATAGACTCCATTCTACTTACAAAGCGCACAGGATGGATATGGAATGGATAAGTATCTATATTTGTACGTGAAGCATAATAAATGTGTCTGGGGAGAGATATAGAAAATACTCAAATATCCTACCTACTCGCTTTGGCTTTGTATAGCACAAATGTACCTATAGAGCATTTTATGCTGTTATCAAGTCAGAACCCCACTTCCTATCTATAGATTGATATTTAGGGGTGTGTATCTTCCGTTCGTGATTTCACTTGTACATTTTATTTTATCCTGGGCACAACTCTTGATGTTTGTTTTTGTGTACTATACATAATCAAAAGTGAAAGTATTTTATGTTTACATTACCGAGAGAATATCCTATACCGTGTATTTTGGTGTATAGGATAAAATATGGGTAGTCGCTATGATACCGGCGTGCTATAAGCAAGCTGCTACGAGTGTATGATGTAGCAGATATATGACATTGCTACTGCTGAATAGCTAGAGCTGTGAGAAATCGTATCGTATCGTATCGTATCGCTCGTACAGCTAGCTAGCATCATATGCCCCAAGTACTAGAAGTAGATGGGGTAGGAAATGTTTTGTGTTTATGCTTTGTATGAAAAACCATCCGCATATATAGACGAAATGTATAAAAAAAACTGATATTAAGGCAAGGCCAAGCTTAATGTTCTTGAGTTTGGTCATGAATTTCTGAATGAAAAGTTGTTTTTTTTGCGTTCTCCATTCAGTTTACGTTTTTTTGTTGTGCTCTTGACTGGGACGTTATCATGCATTTGAGGGCAATGACATACCTAATGTTTCGCATTGCGATATAGATACTCGTGTCGTATGAATTTTTTATACGTGGAAGTAGGTAAGGCACCTACTTTATCATATGGCTATAGAATTTGCAATAACAGCCCGATTACGATTAGATACTGATACCAGGCATAGCAAATATTTCATTCATGAATCGCGCCCTACATGCTATACAAGGATTCTTGTCTGATTGTTCAACAATTATATTGTGATAGTGGTTCTTTGATTTTAAAGTTGGTTTGTTTAAGTGGCAGCTCTGTCCTCCCGACAGAGCTCAATTAGCTCAATGGCCGTTTTGTAACCACAAACTCGTATTAAACCCGGATGTTAGGGATTGTTGTGACTGGGGAATTTAGGTTAGGTTGAGAAGGGTGGACTAAAGCGATGTGCCCCAGTCCATCACGAGAGATCACTGTGGATCCATTGTGGTCCCCTCGTATAAACTGGGGAACTTAAAAGATGTGTGTGAGAAAAATTGGTCCGTTATATCCACCCTGTACTGTTTAGGAAGAGTAACAACTCTCCAATTTTCTTCCTCGCAAAGGAAATGAACGAGCGACTTTCGCTCGTTCGTGCCCTGGCAGCAGTGTACATTGAACGGAATACCCCATTTGGCTGCATGATCCCCAATTGGCCAGTGACCCGTACTAATCGCCGTGATTCTGAAGATGTCTGCCCGGGTCTTGTATAGAAGTTCGAGTGACTTGGCTCGGCTGTAAGATGGCCACATCTTTCTAGATATGGCACAGATGATTAGGCTTTTCCATCTGGAGTTAGCCGCTGATTGGAAGTGGGAGAGTATGTCCCCATTGACAATTACTAGCGGAACGTTAACTGGTTCTGCAAGAGAGCCAGGAAGAGCGGAGAAAAATGCATCGACGGTAAGTTCAACAAAGAAAGGATAACAGTCACGGTTTGTGACAATATTGGAATGAAAAAAATGAATTGTACGTTATTGGCTAAACCTGAAGCCACGTCGTTTCAAAGGAATAAGACCGCTACCAGTAGATTACTACTCAAATAAAAACGCATGGATGACGAGTGAGATATTTCAGGCCTGGATTTTAAAAGAGGATCACAAGTTCTAGCAGGAAGGACGAAGTATATTATTGCTAGCTGTCTAATTTTCAGCATAAAACTTTTATTTGTAATGTAGGCTACAAGCTATAAAATTAGTGTTTTTATCGGCAAGTACCACATCGGAATTGCAGGCTATAATCCAGGGCACAATATCAAAATTTAAATCTTCATTATCGATAACGACTTGTAAGAACCATACATGAACTCCGCCATAGACGGTCCCAAGCCGGGTTGAGAAAGGAGGAGGGTACGTGGAGTTAACCTGAATGGCCAGTAACACTCGTGCGTCTCAGGAAGTAGGCAAAAAGTATGACATATTAGGTCATTGCAGATGAAATGTCGTTTTTCTCTATGAAATGAAGTCAGTACATTTACTCATGGAGTCATTTCAGTTTTAGACTTCATTGAGATCGGACATAAAAAAAAATGGATTCGAGTCAAAAACGGGTAATTTTCCTTTATGAATTTAAACTTGGCCACAGCGCAACGGAGGCAACCGAAAACATCAACAGGGCATTTGGAACTGATACGGTAAACAAACGAACCACACAGCGATGGTTCGAAAAATTCCGATCAGGAGATTTGACCCTTGAAAGTGAGCCACGTGGTCACCCAGGACCTTCGATCAACAACGATGAGCTGAATTTATTAGTGGAAGAGTCAGAACCGCCTGTACTGAACTGAACTGTAAGGGACATTGCAGAGAAATTGGGCGTACACTATTCGACAGTTTCCCCGCACTTGCAACAGCTTGGAAAAATCAAAAAGCTTGATAAGTGGGTTCCACATGAGCTTACTGCTCTCCGTTTTTGAACAGAATAGTGACATATGATGAAAAGTGGATACAGTACGACAATCGTCGCCGATCGGCACAATGGTTTGATGCTGATGAGATCCCAAAACATGCCGAAATCAGGCTTTCATCAGAAGAAGATAATGGTGACTGTTTGGTGGTCTGCAGCTTATTCACTATTCCTTTTTGGAGCGTGCTGAAACCATTAATGCAGAGAAGTATTGCATCAGAAATTGAATGTTCAACGGGCTAGATTGGTCAACAGAGATGGAGTTATACTACTTCATGACAACGCACGGCCTCTATTGCAAGAGAAACGGTCCAAAAATTTAACGAGTTGCAGTATGAGACTTTTCCTCATCCACTATACTCACCAGACCTTTGGCCAACCGACTAACACTTTTTTAAATATTTGGATCATTTTTTGGCGAACAAACAATTCGATAATGAAACAGCCATCAAAAGTGCCTTCAAGGAAAGCTCTAGAAAGTCATACTTCTACGAAACTGGCATAAATGAACTTGTATCTCTTTGGAAGAAGTGTATTGCATCTGCTGGTGCCTATTTTGATTAATAAAATTAAGTTTTATAAAAGTTACAGTTGTTTGAAATTGCACTACCAAAAACGACATTTCATCTGTAACAACCTAATAGTTGGACTTGCAGCATAGCTGGGAGGACTCCAACATGTCATAGTCAACTGAAAACTTACACCCTTTTTCTACCGGGGTGTAATAAATAAGTAGGACTGGCCCTCCAAGTCGGGGGTTGGGCGGGGCGCCGACAACGCATCACCGGAAAAAAAGAACACTGTCCAGAAACCTGATCAGGAGGTCAGTTTCCGATTTGGGCTGTCGCGCCATTGATGATGATGAAGAAACATACTTGATGCACTGGAAAACGGAGCTAAGTATTCCTCCAATATATTAGATGACATACGGATCGTATTCCGTATCCTCCTAGAGGTGAAGGCAAATAAAATTCAAAATGACAAAATGCTAAATTTGGTACAGTTGGCACAAATTCATACTTCTACTCTGGAAGTAACAGCGTGTTTAGAATCTTGTGAAATCATGGACCTTTCCTACTGATCCTACTGAGAAATCCTAGAATCCAACCTAAACGACAAATCTGATAAAGAAATTGATGTATCCGAATAGAAACCAAACCCTTCTGAAATGATTAAAGCCTTCTCAGTTTAGAGGAGAATTATTGAAACCTGCGATAAAATTTCCAATGAAGCATTTATTTATTTAAGTTAAGATAAATTACAAAAGCTAAAACAAAAGTTCTAAAAAATTTTAAGACAGAGATGTAAACAGATACAAACAGACATCTATCGAAAAAAATATTCAAATACAACAAGAGCATATACATAGTGTTACATGTTACCCTGGCAAGCCCCACAACACATTTATCATGACATCGGTCTTCAAAGAAAAACATCTGGTTGACCACCTTACAATATCCAATAAGAAATGCGTAGAAATCTCTGCACGCCTCTATATACTTCCACACACTTTCCGAGTATTCCATTCACACAACCGAATATGCCGACTTAACACATGCAGTATATAAGCACTGCAGAGCTTGCAAACAGATTAGTTTTTACTACGGTAAGGCGAGACGACGGCTAGTTCTACGGGAAAGTGTTTGTAAAGTGAATTAATAAAGTTTTGTTATTTGTATTTATTTTAATCGAATTGTGTTGTACTTGAAACCCCTACGAACTCCTAGCTCGTAACAATAGTTTGTTTCTGCACATGTAATGAGCTTCTCTATTTATTATGAAAAGTAAATAATTTCTCTATTCTTCTTATTTAAAAAATATATTATATATGAAAGAAAAAATGAGAAGAATTTAAATATTCACGTCCAAACTTAAGGAACTCCTTTCTAACAAATTATTGATAAAAGCTCGTTAAAACAAAAATATTAATATTAATATTAATACACCATTTAAATAAGATAAAAATAAAGAATTCACTACATCTATCAGTTTTACTTTATTTTTAATAGGTATACAATTATTTTAAGGAAGAACATAAATCCTTTGTCGACAAAAGGTTCATTTCTAAGTCCAACACTTTTCAATACAGACCGCGCATCCAAACCGCGAATTAGCAATTTTTGTGGATTGTATTATACTTTCAAACACTATATCCATTCTTTCATCGTTGTAAAATAAAAATAAATGCCATGAAAACGCAAACACCTTTCCAATCGCTATACAAATAACTCTCATTTGCCTATCACATAGGAAGCATATGCTTCAAAGTTAGTGAGGCACAAACTTTATCCTCCTATCAACGTAAAATCTTAACTGTCTAAGAAGAACCAGATTTTAACCGCTAAATGTCGGTATGCTAGAGCCAAGGAATTTATTGAAGAAATTTTTCATCCCAGTCCCTCAAGAAAAAATGACACACGATCAAAAAAATTTATTCGTTTTCACGAATTCCGTCATATCTCTTAGGTCTGATAAGATATTGATTTTTTTTTACTACTACTTTACTGCCTTTTTAATATAATCGCCTAAAAATAAATTTTATGAGTTTTTGATATTCAAACCCTAGGAGGTTGTATACGATTTTAAGGATTCGAGCCTCTCACATCTAATGAGATCTCGAATCGGTTTGAACTTCCTCGGGCTTCTTGAATAATCGCCTAAAAAGTGATTTCAGAAGTTTTCCATATTCAATTCCCAAGTGGGTGTAATGGTGTTGGATACGTTTTTATAAATTGCGCCATATCTCTTAGGCCTGATGAGACATCAAATTGGTTTTTCCAGCGACGGACTTTTTATGTAATCGCCTAAAAACAGATTTCACGATTTTTCGAAATTCAACCGCTAAAGGAGTGAGGAGTGTAAAGGGGGCTCTTCGGTCTGATGAGGTATCAAATTGGTTTTTACTTTTACGAGCTATTTACGTAATCATCTTAAAATTAATTACACGATTTTTCGAAATTCAACCTTCAAGAAATGTAAAGACGTTGTACACGTTTTCACAAATTTCGGTATTATGAAAATCACACTAATTTTTTTGAAAATCTACGTGCTTTTAATCGCTTAAAAACTAATTTCCCGACTTTTCTAAATTCAACACCCGACTGATGTAAAAGGTTGCATGCATTTTCACGAATTCCGACAAATCTCTTAGATCTGAAGAGATATCGAATTTGTTTTTACGAATTATAATCGTCTAAAAATTTATTTAAGGAGTGTTCGACATTCAATTTTTAAGTGGATGAAAAGGGGTTGCATACGTTTTCTCAGATTTGGCAATATCTCTTACGGTTTGATGAGATATAAAATTATATTTTCTTTCCACAGAATTAAAATATAATCGGCTAAAAATTCTATGTGCAGGTTTATTTATTTAAATTTTTGTATGAAGGAGCTACTCAAATGAGAAAATTAACTTTCCAAAAAACCTTCTTGTCTCGAAAGAACTACTAATATATTTCGGCTTTGATTGTTTCCGGACTATGACCTTAAATCATAATTTGTGTTTGAGAGTGCCAGTAACTTCGGCATTTTTGTTGCACCTTGACTTTAACCACTTTTCGAACTTTGTCCCGAAAAATATGAAATTTGCGCACAGCCTTTTGGCAAATTTTTTCGATATTATGTACATCACATCCGCTAGCTACGCCGGTATTCAACATTGACTTTGCCTTTAACTTACATACAAACTATATTTTCTGTTTTTAATTAACATCGGTGATCCAAATCAGCGCAGAGACCATTGTGATCACAAATTGCTCTCGTTGAAAGTGTCCACTCACACCAAAAATTTAATTAAGTTCATAGACCTGTATGAATGACCGGACCGTGGTTATACTGGATTCTGGAATATGAATACACAAGTTTTTCAAGAACTTTTGTATGGTGTCTACACGAAGAACTTGCACTTATTGTTCATATTTATTCTTTATTTTATACTACTATTGGGAAATTAACTAATGATAAACTTCAAATACGTCCCTTACTTTAACCGTTCTAAAATTATTAACTAATATTCGCACATGCGTATTTAAGGGACTTTTATATGGGAGCCACTGGAAGCGATGAGGGAATTTTGCTCACTTGAGCTAGTATTACACTGTTTGACCAAACGGTCAAATTGCAGTAATAAGCAATGCAAAAAAGGGAATTGAAATTAATCTCACAATATCTGCTCGGTCAAATTCGCTTTTTCGCATTGCTTATTACTGCAATTTGTACGTTTGGTCAAACAGTGTAATACTAGCTTAACGAACTCAATCTTCTGTCAAATTTCACTTTTTGACTGAACGATTTTTTTAGTTTTAGTGTGTTCTGAAAGATGAATACACAAATTTTTCAAGAAATGATTCAGTCGGTTACCTTCTTACTCATGCAACTATCAGAAAATTAGCGTGTGCCAAATTCCAAGTTTCTGGATTGAACAGTTTTGGAGGTATCATATTTGTGAACACGCATTTTAAGGACTTTTGTATGGTAGCTGAACTACCCGAAAAAGTAGCACGATTTCGCCCGTTAACTTCAACAGACAGGTTTGAAATTTTGACAGGATGTTTTTGGTGTTCCAAACTTTTAGGCTAGATGAACTATGATACTTTATTACTCTGTAGAGATTGTATTGTATCTCATCATCAATGGCGCGACAGCCCAAATCGGGCCCTGACAAATTGTATCTAGAGTATGAAAATAGAATCTCCTTCAACTAATTATGTGTTGTAGGCTCAACCAGACTCTAATTCGATTTCTGAGATTTCAGCGAAAAGAAAAATTTAAAGACGACAAAGAAATCGATTTCAACCCCCGACCAATTAATGTCGCATGTAGAAAGCCCCACAAATCAAATTTCGCAAATAAAAGGGATACGACCGTCCGTGGTGTAATGTGTTATGGGACCGGGGATGGGGGATTGGGGGGACAATGGGGAGAAGACGAATTCGAGCACACTTTTGAGCTTGTGTGTTGTGGCACCTGCCACTGAATTGCCATGCTCTCGCTCTGGTCCCATTGCTATAAATCATTCCCGGCGAATCCGGAGCGAGATGGGGCGCACAAGGAAGAATTATGGAACGAGTTGATGCCATCACCGCTTTGTGACTTTCCACCCTTTGCCTTAGGTACTTTCGAATTGGGGTTGCGTAGTGCACATGATTCCGGCTAAGCTATATAGATTTTAGTATTACCATTGCGAGAACATTGTGCAGCATTGCAAAGTTTTTTTTTCCCCAAAAAAATTAAGGGAATTCAACAGAACAAAAAGAATGAAGGTATGCATGTTTCTCGCCTGAAACATACTTTGGGCATTACTACTGTTACTGAGTATAGTACTCATATTAACTATGAAAACATCTTTGGGATGTTTCAACAAAACAGGACCGATCTATTACCACTTTCGATATTCGACTCCAAAATATGTCCAACTCGGTTCCTATATTTTCAGAACATGCGACATGAAAAATAACAATCAATATTTTCAGGATGTATGTATTTTCACAACTATGTAGAAAATTCGAAAAGTAAATATGGCAACTCTGTTTCACAAAAGTGGATGGACTCATTCCTTGCGGTCTGATTGAAGGAGGCAAAACGATGGTGGTAATCACCCTTAAAGCTGCACTGGCATCACCGCAGAAAGTAATAAATGCCAGAAGGCTACCCTGGGAGAAATTTTAACGTCCGGCGGTAGTGAATTTCGCCCCGTCGAATCTATAAAAATTTAACGAACTTTAATGCAAAAGGACTGCTCCGGTTTTTGCTAAGCATCTCTTTAATATCACGCTGAAACCATAAAGCACCAAAATAGATTACAGTGTGCCCAGAATTCAGGACACCACAGAAAAAAAAGCTCATGAACTTGAATTCTTTTATGTATGATAATATCTACGAATACATCCCTTGTATAAAATGCTATGCCATACACAAGGCATCGTCCTCTATGATTTCGATTCATAGACTTTTTATATCTTCATACCGTTGTGTATAGCATTAAAAGTTGTATCTAATAAACATACCACTTTCTCCGTGCAAAGACTATCCCAACAAGGACTCAGCACTGCGACACTCCTCCACTACACCCCTCTGTCGGTGAAAAAGAAAAGTAAGGAGTACAAAAAAAACCACTAGTCTAATGATAAGACGCGTACACGTGAGCAAGCTGGCGATATGCGGTATGGATTTGCATGTATAGCAAAAAAAAGGATATGTACGTCTATACGCGAGTATTTATCTTTCGTTTTTTTAAAAGGAAACTTTTTTATTGTATACACAATTTGCTGTCTATCTATACAACACACAGAACTGTAGTAAAAGTAGAACACAGTGAGTGAACAGACAGAGGCGCTGTAACAGTCCTACCCGGTTATGAAACTAAATGAACTCTACGGGGAGGAAAATTTTATCGTCGGCCAAAAGGGTCGTCTTTTGCTCACACAACAGCAAAACTCGAGCTATAGAGTGGGCACGTGGGTTGGTTCCGGTGGCACAGTTCAATTCGGGGGAAAGGGATCTATAGGGTTGGCTTAGTGGGGGGCAAATGAGGACGAGAACGGCGAGGACACGGGTCGGATGGAATGATGGTGCAATTTCCTAGCGAAAATCAGGAAAATCCTTTTGCGAGAGAGAAAATGCACGATATTCGTCCTGGTCTGTAAGGTATTGGCGGTACGAGGGGAACGAAGAAGATTACGTTTGATTGCAGAGCCAGACGAAAATTTCCTTCTGGTTGGGATTTTGAGGGCGGTACGATGGAGTGGAGAAGGGATCCTCCTTCACCAGCATTCGATAGAGTACAGTGGCGTCGAATTCTCGCACAGAAACGACAAGGGCAGACATTTTTGAAGGTTTTTTACTTTATTATTTTCTAATAATACAGTATTGTGATCGATTTTTTAACATATGCAGTCACGATCGGCTGCAAGCCAATCGTATAATACTCTAGATGAATACTGAACTTCGATTTATATTGTAGTTGGGGATAAAGTAGAATTACGTGTGTGCATGTTGTATGTCCTTTATTAAGGACTGCCATTAGATTGCTACCCAAAACCAGAAGCCAATATTCAGTGTTTAATTTCATATCTTGAACTGAGTAAGTCATCGAAAAAAATGTTCTTTTTGAAGGACTTTCACATGGGAGGTGCAGGAAGGACTCACTCGATTTCTTACATATTTATCATTTTCCTTGGAACCATTTAAAAATGAACGTGTACAAAATTTCAAATTCGTAGCTTCAAGCGTTCAAAAGTTATCGAAAAATATTGTTGAACACGTGTCTTTAAGGACATTTTGTATGGCAGCTACTAGAAGGAGTAAAAGGATTTCGCTGATTAGTAAACTCGAACTTCGTTTTTACTTAAAACCAATTTGTACAAAATTTCCAATTCATAGCTAAAAGATTACTTGAGTTATAGTGAGTTTCGTAAATTAAGTGAAGACATTTTGACAGGATATTTGTATGGCAGCTACACGAAGGACTAATAGGATTTTCTTCATAATCATATATTTAGCTCCAACTATTGGAAAAATAACACATACAAAATTTCAATGTCGTAGCTTAAACCCTTCTGAAGTTATCAACCTATATTCTTGAACACGTATTTTAAGGACATTTTGTATGGCAGCTACCCGAAGGAGTAGGACGATTTTACCCGTTAACGAACTTAGCCTTACAAATTCAACCAAACATCCAGATTCAAAATTTCAAGATCCTAGGTGAAGGCGTTCTAGAGTTATCGTGTTCACGGACGGACGTCAAGCGGATTTGAGGTTTTTGGCCACAAATAAACAAAAAATAATATATAACTTTTTTTCGTCCGAGGCTTGGTTCTATGCGTTACAAACTTTTGGGCTGGATTAAACTTATAAAACTCTATACGATTTCATCTAGAGTATAAAAAATTTGATACCCTGAAAATTTTTTTTTCACGTTTCATAGTAGACACCAAAAAAGCAAAAAAAATGTCAGTCCGTCTGTCCGCCGTACGCAAAATCGTTTGAAGGTTCGTAGCTCCCAAACGGTTTGATAAATTAAATTCAATTTTTTTTATGAATAGACTGGGTAGGCCCCTTGAAGTGACCAAATTCTGATGGATGAGGGTGTGAGGAGTGAAGAGTGGGGGTGCATTTTAGACGGAAAATTTTGGTTTCTAGATCTCAGCAACCGCTTATGCTAGGAGGCTGAAATTTGGAATTTGTATAGAGCTTCGATAGTGGACCCATTTGCAATTGTCCATAGTGGACCCATCTGCATCAATATCGGTGAAAGGATGTGGGAGTGGGGGGAAAAATATTGCGTCCGAAACGCAAAAAAGCCGAGATCGACACATTCTAAAATTCATATCTCCTAAACCGTTAACGTCACAAAATTGAAACTTAATGAATATCTGCAGGTATACTAGGATAATAGATCGAAAACAAATTTTTGAGTGGGGCAGTGGCGTACGAAGGTGGGGGGTGAAAAACTTTAGATTACGATATCTCATGAACCAATTGCACTAGACAAATAAAATTCGGTTTGTGAATAAAGGATGACAAATAAAGTTTGCTGAAAGTAAAATTTTTTAAGGGGGTGGCGGATTATGAAAGTGGAGGGGATAAGAATTTTTCTAAAAAATCACGCCTCATATCTCAAGAACAGTGTAAGGGGGATGCTTAACATTTTTACCAGAAATAGGTCTAAAGGACCCCAAGCAGAAAAAAAATGTATGGTGTGATGATGAGTGTGGCGGAGGGTGAAAAGAAAAAGGTTCCGATTTTTATATCTCGAGAACCTATAATGATATAAAGCTGAAACTTGATATTTAAATACAGCTATAGTAGTAGCATGTTGGAAAAATATAATTTTTTATAGTGGTAGTATGGTACGGGGGTGGGGGATGTTTTTCCTATCTATAGAACGGCTTATGCTACAAAGTTGAAACTCGGTATGTATATGCAAATCAACTAGAAAAGTAATTTAGATAAAAAAAATTTCTAATATCCATTGGCGTTTGGAAGGGGTGCGATAAAAATTATCAGTGAAAATGGAATGCATATATTTTCACGATTGTTGTCATATCTATTAGGTCTTCCCGAATATTTAATTCATTTTTATTCTACGGCTTCTTCATATAAATATCTAGAAAGTGCCCTAGTAACACCAATCAAGTGGCTGCCTCTATTGGCCACAGCAAAACGTGCCCCTTTTGCTGCGTTTTCCATTACTTTTTCGAGCATCTCGGGCAGTATAGCGATGATTTCGGCACGAATGTTTGCTTTGAGCTCGTCCATGGTCTGAGGCTTGCTGGCGTACACTTTGCTTTTCAAATAATCTCATAAAAAGAAGTCCGGAGGAGTCAAATATGGAGATCTCGGTGGCCAGTCAATGTCGCCTCTTTTCGACATCAGACGTCCAGGGAATTTTCGTTGCAGAAACTGAATTGTTTCATTTGCAGTGTGCCATGGCGCACCGTCTTGTTGAAACCAGTAACCATCCAGACCTTTTTCACGCATTTGCGGGCAGACATAATGAGCTAACATCCACCGATATTGTTTTCCATCGACTGTTTCGTTTTGTCGGAAAAAAAATGGTCCAATGATGGTTTTGGCGCAAACGCCGACCCAAACAGTCACTTATTGATCATGCAATGTCGTTTCATGGATCTCGTGTGGATTCCCCGTTCCCCAAATGCGGCAATTTTGCTTATTAACGCCGCTAAAGAGCGTGAAATGGGCCTCGTCGGTCATCAAAATTTGCTTCCAAAAATCAGGTTCAGTGTCAACCATTCGAACGACTGTTTGGCCGTATTCCAAGCTACGTGGACGGTCTGTCGGCAATATTCTTCTGAATTGACGTTTCCAAGACTTGTCCAATCAAGTCAATCTGTTGAAAAATGTCAAAGTTATTCAATGTTTACATACCGACTTAAAGGATGGCGCACCCTGTACAAAATTTCAGCTTTCTATCGTTAGCGGCTTTCGACGTATAAAATTCACAATGTTTCGGTTTTCACCCACCCTCATCCCCACCAATATGGTTCAACGTGCTGCATAAATTTCAAGATCCTATTTCAAATAGATCTTAAGATATGACTCGATTTTCTACAAAAAATTTAGGCTACGCTCTCACTCCCGTGCTTCACTACTCGTCTCAACAATTTTATCTTCAGCATACTCTACGCACACATCTATGTTTAGTATAGTTTTAGTTTTAGGAAGGGACGCCGCGCTAAGCCACCGCGCCGCGCCCAATAGGCACCAAAAGAGGGCCCATAGCGATGAAACCTCGCAGAAGACTAATCACCCCAAAAACATCTTAGATCACTGATAAATTTTACCAACTGGTCATGCCCAAAAATCTACCTTAGATCCTTCAAGCTGTCGAAGGAAAGAAACCACTTCAAACGCCTCCTTGGAACTGCTTGACATTTACACAAAATGTGGGTAATGTCGTCCTCAGCATATAGGTCGTGGCAGTACCTGCACACGTCAGAGTCAGCAGTCCCCATCCGCATAGTATGCTTCCCTCGGAAGCAGTGTCCAGTCAGTATTCCGATGAGTAACCGCAATGTTTCCCTATTACATGTCAATATTTTCCTAGACCTCCGTCCGTCCAGCCTTGGCGAGAATATCCTAGAGATCCTACAGCTCGTCAACTCCTCCCACCTTGAGTGCGCTGCGTCCGTCCCACGTTCTCTGATAATCACTTTGATGCTGATCAGCGGAGGACTAACCCCCTTCTCTACTATTTCGGCTGACGCCGATCCCAGTCTCGCCAGCTCATCGACCAGATCGTACCCTGGTATGTCACTATGCCCTGGTATCCAGCATAGTTGTACTCTATTCTGACTGCAGAGTACCTTGAGCACTTCTCGACAGCGCTTTGCTAGCTGGGATTTAATAGTCCCCTCCCCCTTCAACACCAACAACAACATGATATACACACCTAGACACGAAAAAATTTCATCTATCTTGCGTAATTAGTTGCGAGATATCGTAAAGTTTTTCACCCTTCATCCCTGCACGCCACTGCCCCCCACCCTTCTAAAAATTACTGCCATACTCTTCTAGTATGCCTAAATTTCAAGAGAGTATCATGAACCGTTCAGGAGATAAAGATTGTAGAATGTCTGAATTTCAATTTTCGAGCTCCCAAGAGACATTGTTTTATCCGCCACTCCCTTCCTGACTCCTCCACCTATGTCAGCCACTTCCTTGCCCTATCATAGCTCTATATGAATTCCAAGTTTCATCTTCTAAACATCATAAGCGATTCCTGAGATACTGAAACAAAATTCCCACTCACAACCCACCAGAACAAAGTGAGCTTCAGAATTTCAAAAACAACCAAAAACAACGTATTTCATACAACGAAGAAAACGACACAGAGAACTTAGTACTTCGTGTCAAATTTTAATTAATTGTATTTCGAATTTTTAAGTAAGTATTTAATTTTTGAACACCTAAAATTCATTTATACATACAAACGAGATTGGTTTCATAAGTAACTTGGCTCGTTATGAACGATAACAATCTTGAGTTGTCAAAGTTCAAACTTCTTAGCCCAACGTTTCTCCAGGTTCCTAGTTCCTGCCTGAATTGGTTTTCTTCCAGTCTCTTGAGTCATTAATCGCCTGGATGGCTTCTACATTGCACTCCGATTTTTGTCCAGCCAGGAATGTTTTCAGTCGGAAACAGATACAAGTCTTATGCGGAAACAGTTCAAAGAGTATTTCCGTCACTTTTTGCCAAACAACAAGGCTTCAATGGATCAATGCGTTTTCGTAAAGCAATACATTTATTTTGCAATTTCAGAATATTTCTCCGCAGTCGCTGCCTTAACTCCGAAAGGGGTGCGTAATACACCCCAGTGATGGTTTTTCCCTTCCCGAGATAGTCGATCTGGAGAATTTCCTTCGCATCACAAAATACTAAAGCAATCATCGTCAGAGCTGATGAAACTCATTTCGCCTTTTCGTAGTCGGTTTTCCTAGTGCATTCCATTGGTTCTGGCGTATAGTGATGAACCTAAGTTTCCGAATTCCGATGGATTCTTCTTGAACAGTTGAAAACGTTCGACAGATATTTTAAGCTATTTCGTATATTCAGCAAATGCGGCCGGCACTCATCTCGCACAAAGTTTTTTTTTATTACTCGCCTGTCGGCCAAAGCGAAATCGATTTGCCAATGTTTTCCAGCATCACAGCAAATTTTGGAGTCCCAAGACGTGGTACCTCGTGGATACTTGCCCCACCTAGCTTGAAATCGTTTAGCCAAAGTCTGATAAAACTGCATAGGTGCAATCCTATCCTTTGATTTTTTCCTTCCAGAATATGATTGAATTCACACGGCTAATTTACTAATTTTATTCACTTTCACTTGAAACGCTTGTGTTCAAGCAACTGTCAAACTATCATAGCTGGTATCATGACTTGTAGCTGTAGTTTTTATCAATAGGAAGAAAGCTTCCAAACTGTATATAGTACATATGTCGCTGTCGTTCTCTCGTAGTATGTGAACCAGGCTACTTTTGGAACGACCCTCGTATATCAACGCCAAGCTCAAACCGCTCCACCTGTAAACATGACATTTTGGCAGTAAATTAGTTATATGATATAGGCACGGTTTTTGTAAATTATACCACAACGAATGATTCACGTACCCTGAGAGTTGGACATGGTTAGAAGGCAAGGAAAAATATCATCGACGAGGTCCAACCTCGATTTGGGCTGTCGCGCCATAGAAGAAGAAATTAAGGCGCTTAAAGACAGAGACGTGTGGAGGAAACTGGGAGAACTTAGGAGATTCATCCGATATCGAAAGCACTGCTCAGTTTCAACCGATTGGAGAGAAATTCACAGGATACGACGACCTCTTGTACTGCAATAGTAAAAGAACAATTATTTCACATTAAATTCAAACAATCGATTTATAAAACATTGAGCGCCATCAATTTATATATGCATATTATATCCGCACACAAAACTAGAACACTTTCCTCCAAGTGTAGTTAGCACTTTCAAGAAGCAGCAAGTTTTTCAGAAACTTCCACGTTATATACTGTATGGAGTGTACTGCCTTATGCTTAACTGTAGACACTTCACAGTTTCAAACAAAAACGTCGAAAATTTTAAGTTAAACCCATCTCGTCCGCCCGATTCTATCGAACATTTGTCTAGGAAGTTGTTCTTAAGAAGGTAGATGCTAGACCGTTGGGCTGGATATCGACGCAGACAGCACTGTAGCAGCGTTTGCTACACGTTATTTGTTGCTTTTTACTCATGTTTAGTGTTATTAAAAGTCTCTAACCTGAAGTATCTACATGTGTACAATGTACCGTATGTGTACTTACAGTCGGCTCATATGAGTATTCAATAGATTTGTATATCTATATAATGAATGGGGTTTTATCATACCGCTTTTCAACTCGTACACAGGTTACATAATTGGGACGGGGAATAGCAGTAGAGCTCTATAATAGTAGCTCAATAGAAGCTCCACGATATAATATAAATATGTGTAACTATGTTATATGAGTAATCTCTGTGATGTTGTACTCGGAAATGTGTAAACTATATTTCCATTTTGACGAGACGTACACTTGTGCCATTCTGAAAAGATTCACTCATTCATGATTGGTTTATAAGAGAAGGGGAGTCTGGGGAGGGGAGAGCCGAACTCAGGACGCTATTGAAGCTTATTGTTCATGTTCAAGTTCAAGAACACAGCGGAGATATTAAAGCGAAAATGAAAGTAATTTTTTTTCATGCTGTGTATATATTTATGCGTTTGATAGAGCTGTACGTTTTCATAACCAGTCGGAAGTTTTTGTGTGGGAATTTTTTTTTGGGGTAAGGAAGTCATAGACTGAATAGAATTTATGTAAGTTAAGTAGATGTTACTTTATACGTAGGTAGGTGGATAGGTGGTTATATTGTACTAGGTCAGGAGTTTCACAATTCGATGATAGAAGAAGAGCTGTCTATAAATATAGTCATCAGCTGGCATAGAATGTGAGAGTGCAAAAACACGTTTCAGATGTATTTTTCTGTTTTCTAAAAGGCACTTCTAAAAATAAGTTAAAGATGTGTTTGATGAGAAAGTATTGTGGAATGCTTGTCAAAAAAGCTATCACAGGGTAAAATGAAGCACTCCAAATATAGATTCGTTATTTAGAATTGGGATATGATAGCAATTTATAGGGCAGAATCCGATTGAAAACTTTAGTCTTGACATCAGTCCTGGTTGGTCCTTAAACGAAATCTGAATCCTCCTAAATATCCAAAATTGGAGCACTGTACAAGTGAAGAATCTAAACCAGACCCTCTTCATCACAACTAAAGAGAAGCATCCAAAATATATGAAAAGGTCGAAAACCCGAGAAATTGGACCACGAACAATTCATAGATCTATGCAAGTTGTGATTTTCACCTAAAGTAGAGTTCGAAGATAGTGAAGAAGGCTCTAGCATTTACGCTTAGTGAGAACGGATGGCATCATAATTTTGAATCCAAACGAGGTATGAGTTTCGTAAAAACTTAAAGCGGCTTGAAGGATTAGTACTTTTCAAAACTTCTTACGTTTATTTCACAAGAAGTACTTAGAGACTTAGGCCTAGCAGGGGTGTGAGTCGAACCAGTAAGCAGAAAGTCAAGCAATTCAAAGAATGTTGATTGATTGGTTGGTTTACGTGGTGGCCCGTCTGCCGAAAACAGGGCCCTATTAGCACAGGAAGCGCCGTTTTGATACCACAACTCATTTAACCTGGTTGTTGAGGGCTGTTGAAGTATATGCATAGTTTTACAGAGACCTGGGGCTTGAATGGATTATCATATCCATCCAGAGCTGTTCAAGAAGGTAATCAGTTCTCCTATCCTGTTTTTCGAGATCTCATCGAGGTTATTGAAGAAGAGTTTGACTAGTGCGCAAAGTCTGGCTTTAGCTAGGGCGGGACACTCGCAAAGAAGGTGGATAACAGTTTCCCTCTTATTTGCATCCCCACAACTGCGGCAATTGACGTTAAAGGGAATACCCAGTATGGCCGCATGTTCGCCGATCGGCCAGTGACCCGTGCTGACTGCCGTGACTCTGGAGACGTCCACACGGCTCCTGCTCAGGAGTTCGTCTGTTCCGCTCCGGGAGTAGGATGGCCATATCTTCCTGGATGTGACGCAGTTGGTCAGTCCTCTCCATCTGGAGTTCGCGTTTGTGAGAAAGTGGGTGGATATTTGGCGCTTAACAGTCCCTAGTGGGACCTGAACGGATTCTACGAGAGAGCCCTGAAGAGCAGAACCTTGCCTAGCTAATTCGTCTGCCCGCTCGTTATCCTCTATCTTGCTGTGGCCTGGGACTCTATAAATCAGCATTTTCGCATAATTCATGGGATTGAAAAACTCATAAATGTGCAATCAGTCTAGATTAGGTTAGGTCACAGTTGGGGCCTAAGCCTCACATAGACCCATGAGGGTCTATAGTGATACCATTTCTTTGGGAGGCCTTAAGTTCTCCTGATTGTTGCGCTCACGTCTCGATCTGTGCTGAGAGTTCTTCGTTAAGCTCAAAAGTCCCTGTTTCTACCGTAAAGTTTAGCAAGCTCTGCAAGCCTACAGTTCTTTGAGATCTGAGAAGGTAGGTGCTCCAAGAACCTTCAAGCTACTCCTTGCAAGAGCTGTGAAACTGCACAAGATGTGCTCTAGTGATTCCTGTTCTAGTTTGCAGTTACTGGAGAGATCGTTAGTAACCAAACCCAATCTGTACGAGTGAGCTTCGATCGAACAATGACCGGTATTAAGTTGTGAATCGACTCACTTAGACCATTCAGTTGGTCCATTGTGATACCACACCCGTGAAACCCTAATGAACTTCCATAAAGGGTGTTATCGTAGTATTACTATAAGGGAATAGCTAGTTAAACCAGCCACAAATGCGAATAAATTTTGATAGTATATCAATTGTTGTTTTAACTCGGACTAAAGTTGATCGTTGCGTCCTGAGTAGTAACCGAACCTACCTAGTAAGTTTTGTGTTTGCTGAAATGGTGTAAGTATGGTGGTCCAAAAGTGGAGCGACACATTTACGGACTTTGGATTTTCCCAGCGGTGTTTGTGGGACGAAGGGTCGAATTAGCGCATTGAATTTAGAAGAGCTGCTGGAGGAAGACATGACATAATGGCTTCAAACCACTTGACATACACATGTCAATATCAATGTTCTTCTCAGATCTTCAAAATCTCATGTTTTTCACTTCTTCTCAGATTTATTGACTACTATTAATTTCTTAGTAAGTAAATAGATGAAAAGAAATAATTCAAGCGGTATCTGTAGAATCACTTCCATCATTTCTTCTTAGATATCATTTTTTCTACTGAAAGTAGTGATGCGCGACTACAAAATGTTTGAGTCGATTGTAAGAACATCTCAAGTTTCGATTATTTTCAATTCGACTCGATTGCTAAAGGCTAAAATCGAACGCCGACTTCGACGGTGAACTGCGCCGCACAGTCATTAGAATATGCCCACAATGGCAATTTCAGCGGTGCGTCAATTCGACTGTGAAATCGTGCTATCACTCTAATTTCTAACCTGTCGTCGCCGACCCGACTCTCATACAAATAAACATTTAAGACCGGCTCGAACGATTGTATGCCGATGCCTGAAGTGGAAATAGCAGCGTCTCAATGCGACGACGAAGTCTTATGGTGCATTTACACTCAACGTTTGAGGCGAGTCTCTATCATCGCCAAAAAATCACCCAATCAGATGGCTTGTGGAATCGCAAGAGTCTAACATTCTTCAATTTTTTCTACGACGCACGCTTCCATATGTGTACACACATGCAATGAACTGTGGTACCACATAATTCGCAGCTCATCGTATTTCTATCGTTTCGCACTTATAGGCAAGTTGCGCCGCAAAGGCATGTTGAGTGTAAATTGCTTTAACACAGCAAAGAACACAGCCGACGAAAACCGGGTTGAAATGGCCTGATGGGGATAGAGGCTCGCCTCGAGGACAGCTTCAAGGGTGAGTGTAAACGCACCATTACACTCACTAATTTCTAATATATCGTCGCAATCGACCCGGCACTCATACAAATAAATGTTAAAAACTTGTTCTTCATATTCACAAAAGATATAGTCGCAGTTGCCTTTCTGTTTTACTAGAGCGAAAAAGTGGGACTTCGCAGTTGCAAGTCGAGGTTAGTGTTCTGTTTTATACTGAATTCGAGCGTTGCCTTGTCCCGCTAATTGAGGTCTACAAACGAAATCGAATACGAACAAGTTGAACCGCCGACGCTCCCTGTCTCTCTGGTTTGGCTTACCTGCGCCCTGCAAAAGAGACATTTCAATTCATCGTCAATGACGCGACAACACAAGTCAGGCCCTGGTCTCCTGAAGTCGTCGTCTCCAATCGTCTCGATCCAAAGACCGCGTCCTCCAGCTGCTAATTTTTAAGATGGCTTTGCTGTCTTCATCAACCAAGTCTTCCCATCGCTTACGTGGTTTGCCTACTGGGCTGTTACCACTCGCTTTGCCTTTAAGAGCACGTTTGGAGACTCTTCTGTTTTCCATCTGCTCTACATGGCCAGCCCACTGCAGTTTACGTAGTTTGATGAACCAGTCCGTTCCTTCCTTCACAGGTTCCAACATTTTTTGGATGACCTTTCTTTCGAATGCGTTAACTGCTTTTTCAGAAGTTCGCGTTAATGTTCACGTTTCGCTGCCATAACAGAGCACAGGTCGTATAATGGTTTTATATATTCGCAGCTTATTGTTCCTGTGCACTTTCTTGGATTTCATTGAACATTTCAATTGTTCGCATGAATTTCTATTCGATTGTTAATTTGACCGATTACCGATTGTCTCGATTGAGTGGATCAAATCCTAGGGCATAGGCACCACCACAACCCACCATAGACATAGGGCTACAGAAACAGAGTACATAGTCCGTTTTTATACCTTGTTTCTGAATTTTTTCCGGGAAGCATGTGGTCAAGTTCATTCGTCTCGAATGGCGGAGCCTATTTTCTCTCATAACTCACCATACGCTTATGGCCAGACTACAGACGTTTGGTTTTTTTCCGACAGGCATGTGGTCAACATGCCATAATTTAAAACATTTCTAGGGGACATGGTTTTCATTCCTCTCGGAATGCGGAGTCAATTCTCTACATATAGTCGGGGCCTTCATATTATGCATCCTAATCAAGCTCTCCCTACCTAAGCTGACTACGCCTCGTCCTTTGTGATACGCGGACAAGCACGTCTCCAAACCATTAATTTGGCCGTATGGCAATCGGTCAAAAGTTTGAAAACATAAGGTCCTAGACAACTATTCCACTACTTAAATTCTAGACATTTTACAATCCTTAAGCCGTCCAACATTCGAAATAATAAGTACTAATAAATAATACAAAATGACTGAGTTTGGCTAGACATTAACTCGACTGAGTATTGGAGAGAAGTTGTTCCCCGAATACGTCCATGACTACGAACTTTGACTGTTTTAAAAGTTTGTTCTTCAGCAAATAACACCCCAAACCTACACCTTGTTAAATATACACTACACAAGTGTCCATGTTAAAAATCTGCGCACGCTACTGACTTTGAGAACGTGTTGATCTTGAAAGTTAAGAATTTCATAAGAGAACTCTTTCGAGTAAAACAAAACAAGAACCAAACACAATACATGAATGTTAGCAATCATAATTACAATAATAAAGATTATTCGATTTCATTTCGATTGTGATAAAATAAATAATTGGATTATATAAATCCGAGTAAGAGCTCAAACCTGATTTGAGGCATTAGTAATCCGTTCTAGCTAGCTGACAACATGAGAACTTTGCAGAGTATTTATGATCCGTGGAAGATTTTATTTTAAGACACATTTGTAGTTCGTCATAAGAGGATTCGGTTCAACAAGTCAATGGTTAATTTGGGGAAGTTCCACAAAACGAGGCAGTTTTACTGTCTGAACTAGCTTCGTTAAAAAGTAAATAAAGTAAAACTGTTTGGCGCCACATCCATAGACAAAATCCGAAATACAAACCAAAAAATTAATCAACATTAAAAGAAAAAAAACCCAAAATCATTAGCGATTTAAATTAACAAATGCCGCTTATAGATTTGAAATCTGTCCCGAGGCTAAGACAACCAAAAAATTTGCGACACAAATCATTTATTAAAATATGGCAATAAAAGATACGTTTTCGATTGAGACAAAAAACAAAGCTTAGAGATCAAAGTATGGATCCGGATACAGGTAGCTGCTGTGGTTCAATAAGGTGGCCCGACAAATTATTGAAGCTGCAGCTATACGTTTATCTGCGGGAAGTTTTACTTAGGAGTTGGACGATAGTTTCGACATTCTTTCATCGAAAAAGATATGCTGCAGAGTTTCGATAGAAAACTAAAACTGAGGCAACGATGACACGGAAAATAATTTGAGGAACGTTATAAAGGAAGCCAAGACGAAACTTTTAAACTTTTCCGTTAAGCTGTAGAATACAACCACTCGCCGTCCAGCTTGCTCTACAAATGTTTGACGACGGACAATGATTGGTTTCTGGTATGTTCGATTAATCAAAAGGATAGTAGGATCCAAAGTAATTCGTCTATACCAAAGCATTTATGGTGACAAGACTCGACGATCATACTAAACATCATTTACTTTATGTAGAGAATAAATGCGAAATTAGTTAAACTCCCCCCACCCTCCATTTTCAACACTGTGACGACAAAAGGATCGCAAAACTTGGTAATAAGGCAGACTTTGCGGCTTACCTGTAGGACCCGTGTTCCTTGATCATACTTATGTAAAAGTAAACGAAAAGGAATCTCACATCTGTGAGAGATGTAAACATAACTCATTTTAGTATGAGTAAAGAACAAACTGGCAGTAGATCTACGAGCGATAGCGTTAAATAGGTAACTGTCATAGTTATCAATGGCGCGACAGCCCAAATCGGGCCAGGGCTTGCAGGATACATTGTTTGAAGTCAACTTGGTTCAGCGCCCGCATCTTCCAACTCGTGCACCTAAGAAGCGATCTGCAATCTACGCCAAAAGAGTCCTTGTATCTTTTTCGCGGTTTTCCCCACCGGTCGTTTGCCCTGAGCTCTACCTTTCAGTGTGCGTTTGGGAATTCTTCCGTCGTCCATTCGCTCCACATGGCCTGCTCTTTGTAGCTTAGGAAATTTTATAAGGGTCGATGCGGCTGGGTCGTTATAGATGTTATACAATTCGTGCCATTCAGTGCCTTCTCTTACTGGTTCCAAAATTCTTCAAAGAATTCGTCGTTCATTTTTCAGACGATTCGAAGAGAGTTCACGTTTTGCTTGCATAGCACAGGCCTTATTATGGTCTTGTATATGCGAAGTTTGCTCTGCCTGTGCACTTTTTTCGATTTTAAGATCGGGAGGGTCTTATTTGCTAGTGTGATCCGTTGTTTTACTTCGTCCCGTTTGTTGCCGTCTATTACAAGGTGTGATCCCAAGTATGAGAAATGGTCCACATTCTCCAGGTGTTTTAGTCACTCATGGTCATGGTCATTTCTTCTTGTTTGGGTCATGAACTTGGTCTTATTTTCGTTGACCCTTAACTTAGTCTTAGCAATGAAAGACTTCCTTCGAGTCTGGAACAGACCTGCCCATGATATTTACGTCGTCTGCGAACGCTACTAATTGAGTGAACTTGATTAGTAGGGTACTTCTGGTGTCAACGGGCATCTCTCTGATGACATATTCCAGGATGAGATTGAAAACCGTGGGAGCAAGTCCATCTTCATGCTTCAGGCTAGATTCTATTTGGAAGTTTTGGGTAAGCTCATTTTGTATTCTTACTTGGGATTCAGTGTCAATCATTGTCATTTTGGTTAATCAGACGAGTTGTGATGGAATTCCAAAGTCAAGCTGTACAATCCAACCTATACCATCGTATGCCTGCTGCAAGTCCACGAAGATCTGGTGCATGTCAATGTTATACTCCAGCACTTTTCTAGCACTTGTTTTACTGAGATTATCTAGTCAATAGTAGATAGTCCGGTTCTGAAGCCACCTTGGTATTCGCCGGTAATACTTTCTGTATATGGCTGTAGTCGTTTCTCAATTAATTTCGTCGGCATTTTGTAGGACAGTGAAATGCCTCTGCAATTCTCACATCGCAGTGAGGGCCAATTAATCCCACGGTATCCGCTCAGTCAATTCGCTATTTCGCAATGCTTATTACTGCAAATTGACCACTTGGTCAAACAGTGTAATACTAGCTTTAAAAAAGAAATTCACACTTTAACACATTTCGATGTTTGTCCTTAAATATTCAGTAATTTATAATATTCAGAAGTGAATTACAGTTACTCACATAATTGAGCGTACACCCATGTATGAATAACTACAACTTGAATAACTCAAATTGCTCTTAGATTTCAGAAAAAAAATAATTTCTATATCCAAAAGAAAAACATTATCTACGATATTAAAGTTAATATAATGTGGAATTTTACATATAAATATCGTTTTAACGCAAAAAACAGAAATAAGTCAGAATTTTACCCCCACAAAATTGAGCGAACACGTAATAAAATGTATGATATCACTTAGTTCCGCGTAATATCATAAATCGCACCATTACACTTTCTGTAACCTATTGAGTGTTCTTTTGTTTACAGTTATAAAATTTGTCATTCGCGTTCTAGTTTAAGAGTAGTGCAGTTTGTTACGAAAATGGTTGGAGCTAGAAAAGAGACTGACTTGTCTATACGGCAAATAATTATTAAATTACATTGTGACGGGAACTCTTTACGGGAAATAGGAAGAATAGTGGGCAGAACTCATTCCACAGTCCAAAAAATTATTAATAATTATAAATGTACAGGTATTCTAAGGAACAAAGCATGGAGAGGTAGGAAAAAAAATTATCCCTAAGAGACAAACGGTTTATCGTACGCGGAATTAAGGAGAATCCTAAGACCAGTGTGCCCAACTTGTCGTGTGTAGTGTCCTCAAGGATCAAGGAGTCGATATCAGCAGAAACAGTTCGTCGCGTTTTTCGGGATGATGGTTACAACGATAGAGTTGCTAGAAAAAAACCATTTATTTCGAAACAAAATAGACTGAAAAGATTGGAATTCGCAAAAACCCATGTACCAGGTGTATAACCTTAAAACGATCATTTTTTAGTCAGAAAAACACATGTTTTTTTCATAGAAAACAAAAACAAATTTATTCGATGTACTCACCCTCGCTAGCTACACATTTCTCCCATCTCTCGTGCAATTTGTGGATACCATGCCATTCCTTCTCTTTCGAAGCAAACCACTCATCAAGCCATTTTCGGACGTCTTCGTAAGTACCGAAGTGCTGCTCAGCGAGCGCGTGGCCCATCGACGAAAACAAGTGGTAGTCAGAAGAGGCCAGGTCTGGTAAATAAGCGGGGTGGGGTAGCACCTCCCAGTTGAGTGTGTCCAAGTAGGTGCGGACCAGTTTTGACGTGTGCGATGGTGCGTTGTCGTGGAGGAAAATCACCTTGTCATGTCTTTGTTGATATTCCGGCCTTTTTTCACGCAGAGCACGGTGCAATTTGATCAATTGTTGGTGGTAGCGGTGGGCATCGACAGTTTCACCAGGTTTTAAGAGCTCATAGTAGACGATACCCTGCTGATCCCACCAAACGCACAACATTGTCTTTCGTCCGAAGCGATTTGGTCTTGCGGTAGATGTTGATGGTTGACCGGGATCAACCCACGATTTTCTGCGCTTTGGATTATCGAAATAAATCCACTTTTCATCGCCAGTCACAATCCGATGCAGAAACGACTTTCTTCTGTGTCTATCAGGCAACATTTCGCATGTGTTTTGACGTCGCTCCATCTGCCTATCGTTCAATTCATGCGGCACCCATTTTCCGATCTTTTGAACATTTCCCATGACGTGGACGCCTGGAAATGGCTGCTTGAGTAACATCCAATTGCTCGGCAAGCGTTTTTTGCGATTGGGTATCGTCCTCGTCCAAAAGAGCCTGCAATTGATCGTCCTCAGCCTTCCTGGACCGATTTTCGCGCTTCTTGTCGCTCAGGTCAAAATCGCAGTCTTTGAATCGATGAAACCAAGCCCTGCACGTTGATTCCGCTAAAACATTGTTACCATAGGCCAAGCATTTGATGCGATTCAGCAGCCGTTTTCTTCAAATGGAAGCAAAAAAGCAGAGCTTCCCGCATATGCTCTTTTTCTGGCAAAAAACTAGACATGATCAGCACAGGACAAACGTATTTTGTTGAATGAAATTTGTGACGATGTGCACTGATTAATGTTAACTAACCAACCCTTAAATAAAAAAAATTGCGTCCCTAGGTTGCTTTGCACGCTCACTAAAGCCATCTATGTGTCAACGATCGTTTTAAGGTTATACACCAGGTATACAGGGTGGGCCAAATACAAGTTTCTTTTTAAAAATGCAATAAAATGAACAAAATTAAATTTTTTTCCATGTATTATGGCTTTATTAGTAAGAGTAAACATTCCCATTATTGATGGAACACAACTTCGTTCAAGTGGCTGCCTTGGCTAGCTGCACAGTAGCGCATTCTGTCACTCCAATTTTTCAAGACCTTGTTGATGGTTTCGGGCTGTAGCTAACGGATTGCTTGGATGATATTGGCCTTAAGTGCTTTAATCGTTTCTGGATTGTTGGCATAACATCGGTCCTTCACGGTTCCCCACAAAAAAAAGGGGTCAAATCGCAGCTCCGAGGCGGCCAATTGACATCGCCAAGACGGCTGATAACACGATTTTGGAATTTGGTGCGTAAAAGATCGATTGTGGCATGGGCTGTGTGGCATGGCGCGCCATCCTGCATGAACTAGAGGTCGTCCAAATTCATGTCTTCAATTTCAGTAAAAAAAAAGTCGGATAACATGGCTCTGTAACGTTCACCGTTGACCGAAACGTTGTTCCCAGCCTCATTTTCGAAGAAAAATGGTCCAATGATGCCACCACTCCACAATCCGCACCAAACTGTCACTCTCTGTGGATGCATTGGCCTCTCGACAATAACGTGCGGGTTTTCCGAGCCCCAGATGCGGCAATTTTGTTTGTTAACGTAGCCGCCGAGATGAAAATTCGCCTAGTCAGAAAAGATGTTTTTTCGCCCAAAATCGTTGTCCAATTCAAGCTGCTCTAAGGCCCAAATTGCGAAGCGATAACGAAGCGGATGGTCGTGCGCCTTCAATTGCTGAGTCAATTGGACCTTTTAAGCGAATAATCCGAGATCTTTGTGCAGAATTCTCCTCAGGCTAGTGCGTGAAATGTTGAGCTGTTGAGATCGACGGCGAGTTGATGTTCGTGGAGTGAGTCTCACACTCTCGGCTACAGCAGCCACATTCTAGTCTGTGCGCATCGTACGACGACGGGGGCCATGAGTGTTGTCCACTAGCATGCCAGTCTCACGAACTTTTTGCACAAACTTGCGTACAGCAGGCGCGGTGGGTGCTTCATTCCGGATAAAACTTCTTTTCAAAAAACGCACTGTTTGGGCTACACAGCACTCACTTTGGATATAAGTTTTCAATATTTCCCAACGTTGTTCAAGCGTAAAGCGACTTTCGTTCCGCGGAGGTATGATACTGACTTTCTGTCAAGATTTCGAGCGGGAAGCAGCTTTCAGTGTCAAAATAACCTATGATTTAAAAAGAAACCACTAGATGGCCCACCTTGTATTTGTATAAGGAGAAATCGATTTTTTTTTTATTTTATAATAATTATAGTTAATGTAAATATGTACATACATATATTGCACATTCGAGAATATATTCATCGCCCCGTATATAACAACCCCATAAACGTGAATTGCCTTGGTTTCATCTTATTCATATTATCTTGGCTACATCTAATGTTGTCTTTTTTTGTTTGTTAGTTTTAGTATTGTTACATGTAAACCTGGCAACCGCGCAACTCGATCGATTACGAATAAGGGAAACAGTAGCAATCGAATACCTAGTTGCAAAATAACCCAATCAGAAACCCTAGTTGAAGTAAATAAGGAGAGCGGAGCAACACGATTATCCCCCCTCTCTTATCGAATGTGCTCGAATGTAGTACTAGAACAGCGTAGAGATGGAAAGATCTTAAGCTCACTAGAACCCCCTACACATACCACTGAACGAAGATTCAAGAACAGTCTCGACTAAATGCAACTGGTATAAAAGCAGAAAAAGCTTTCAGCGAGAGAGATAGTAATTTTTATTACGTCGACTGTGACAGCCAGCGTGTATACGCGACCGTGTTGGTAGAGAGCGAAAGTGATCGAGTCAAGCGATATATGGTATAAGCGGGCGGTATTGCCATTAAGTGCGAATTATTGTGCGAATAGAATTTAAAGTGCGATTAATAAATTATCACTTATTTTTATTTTAACCGGATTGTGTTTTACTTGAAATCCCGGCGAACCACTAGCTCGCAACAGTATGTTAAAGATTTCTTGAAAATTGTGTTTGCCTCCACTTTTTAACTTCATAGGTATCTTATTTTAAGGGGAAATGCACAAATTAAATATTCCGCTGAAATTTAAAATATCCAATTTTTTAGAATACTTAAATGTATTACATTTACGAGCAAGTAATCAAAGTAATTGTAATTTTGCTGCGTAATAATTGATGACCACTGATGTTCGTTAATTTTTTTACTCTCTTCTTTGATATGTAAAACAGTATAATGAAAATATATATAACATAAAGAAAACAATATATAAAAAATACATAAAAATTGGCTTTTTGAGACATTCAAGGAATAAGGACAAAACCGTTATTCTTGAAAAAGATTTGTAAACATTATTTTTTTTTAATGCTCGTAACCTTCCCCTTTAAAATTAGTCAAAAATCATTATTCTATGATAAAAACTATCGGAGGTACAAATTTTCAAAATAGGATTTGGGCAGCATTTTTAGAAAATCTTTAACGTACCAAAACTAACAAAAAATTTGATACAGAAAAAAAAGATAAATTTTTGCTTTATTATTTTTTAATAATAAAGTATTTTTAATAATTCTTCGAGTATACAAAGTTTAAAAGAATCGGCGATGGTAAGGTCACAAATTTCGTTATTTTTGGCGTTTATTAATGGCACTGGAAGGCGATAGTGGAAACGCGGCATAAGAATTAAGTTTTATGTTTTTGCTAGCGAGACTAATTGGAACGTTGTCGAGTGCTCGGATCTGAGTAGAAAAAAAATTGTCAAGGGCAGTCAAAGGGCTGATAGGACGATGTTCGAAGATATCCTTCTGCCCAGACTTGGGTAATACGGAAATGACCACATCGCAATGTCTCCAGGCGTTGGAACAGTAGGCCGACGACATATCGCCGGAAAAAAACAACTATGTTGAAGAGTTTCGAAGAAAAATCTTAGATCGGACGAAGGGATGATGGTAACGTCTCAAATTCGATCAGGGCAATATTATCGAATAGGTCAAGGACTCATTCGGACCGTTTTACATGGCAAAAAAATTACATGGATTGTTTTCAATATTCCACATAAACCTGCTTCTTTGCTTTTAATAGGCGTCTAATCTTGGCATAAAACGAATTTCAAACGAAAAATACTCTAAATGAGTTTTCGTGCCGTGACTCGTACACCAATTCTGTATTGACAAAAGGACGATCTTGGCACTAAGCTACTGAGGTCCCAACTACAAACCAGAGGGTTATTTACTTGCAGTGTCGTAGATGAACGCCAAGAACTGAATCTAATTACAGTGACTGTGACATTAAAGAATAACCGATGTTAAAATCGAACTAAATAAGCATCGAAACATTAATTTAATATCTTGCGATTGCCACATCCTTCAGGCTTAAATCGGCCAGAAATCACCGAGGAAATCAAATTACCATAGCAATTCGGATTGAATCCTGTAAAGTTCCAGTCGGGACGCCAGATCCAGACCGTAGCACATCCAGAAATAAATTCCCGCCGCTCTCGTGAAAACGCCACCAACGAAAATCGATATAGCGACCGAGCACCGAGACCGACCCCTGGCACGGCTCCATTTCTCATCCACTGATCCACCGAACCAGCCCTGGGTACTTGGTCGCTTCCTGTTTTCGACATGCAGAAGAAAATTCCATCGGAATGAGTTTTCCGGTGCGACTCACACCGAACAACAGGACACCGAAGCCCGAGTCCTTCGACTTCCAAAGTAGTCCTCTGGCGGTTGGTCGGGGTCGAGAAAATTGGATTAACCGTTGGACGAAATTCGCAACACCGCCATGGAGACCGTGGAACAATCACAGCAAAGAAGACCAACCGAAGGGCGAGGGAGCGCGCCGGGCGAGCGCTCCCGGCCCCAGCGTCCAGCATCGAAATTTCCGAACGTTGAACATGAACCAGCCGGTGAAGCGAACAAACCGACCGTCAGATGGGAACCCGATGGACGCTGTTCTCGCTGCTTCCAATTCCATGTTAAATTTTGCGGCAGGTAAGTGCCAATTACCGGCCAACGCTTCCAAGTCCGAAATACCGAAAAAGTCATCGTCACATGAATAAATTTTACCTGCAGCCCCGAACATGAGACGGACGGGAGAACGGAGCGCGTTTGGGGCATCGCGAAATTGTCGCAATTTCGCAGTCATCGGACGCTAGGGTTCCTCTGACAATTGCCAGGCGGCCTGTTCTATGGTCGCTGGCCTGGCGGACATCGTCGACGCTTTCTGGTCGAGCGCGCGGGGAGCGATGCGGATGCTGCTACTGCTGTGCAAGTCTTCAGCGCGAAAAAAGCTTATGCAGCCGCTATGTCATCGCAATTATTTCCGTTCGCCGCGGGCGGGCACTGCACTGCCATCGCATCCGAACCGACTATTGCGTCGCTTATTTACCTTTTTTTTTATTGAATTTTCAATTATAAATATTTGGCGTGTACTTACAGTCGGGGCAGCAGCGCGAATCCAAGACACATGTGGCGGCAACAAACACTCAACTCTTCACTCTTCGATGCACTGTCCACTGTGCAGCCCAATTGCACATTCACACTCACTTTGCAGCCGTTTTTCTTTTCGCTTTATTTTTATTACGCTTTTTTTCTGTTTCGGGAACTGGCTTTGTATTTATTTCTGTCTGGTTTTCTTTTAAATTTTCGGAAATTCAGGGCGGGGGGCTCTTACTCCAGGCACTAAAACGCGACACAAACCACTAGAAATCGGAAATTTCAACACCGAAATAAATTTTCGCACTTTGACTCCGGTCCTGCCGCTGATGGTCGCCGTCGCTGGTTATGTTTCGCAATGAGAACGAGATGTTGTTGCTGTTTTTTTTTGCGCTTCCTCCTCCACGCCCCTGTCGGAATCGTCCACGAACGACGACTTTGTATATTCTTCGAAAAAAAGCTTCAAAGATGGCCGCGCGCGAATTTAGCAGATTTCGGTGGAGGCTCGCTCCGCTTCACTGAATTCGTGCAGCTAAAAACGCATTTTTGCGCTCTTCGTTCTCTCGGCACACGCACACACTCATGCCCACGACTTTTTTAATGCTTTTACGCGACCCCTTCGCCCATATTCCGAAATTCAAAACACTTCAAAAGGGGAAACGTTCTCCACTCAGTTCAGTAGTGGAGTGGAGCAACGAGCAGGCAGCAACGGCGGAATATGGAAAACAACTTGAGAGCGAACAGTGAGCGCGGCTGAATATGTTTTCGATGGAAAAGCTTTTTATTGATGTGTTTGTTGTGCGGGCGGAGGTGTGTATCTGACTTTTGACTTTTTTGATTGCAGCGCGATAGTGACTACAGTGACCCTCTGAAATATTTACGCATGGTAAAAAAATATTCGAGCTAAGCGCAGTAAACTAAACAAGCGAGTTGCAACAGCTTGGATAAAATTCGTAATTACAAATAACAATTTTCCGAATCTTTCCTTTTGTTTTTCTATTTACTTTATTATTTCAATAACACAGTATTGTGATCGATTTTTTTTTAAAAAAAAATGGAATTTAAAACAATTTTTTTTCTGCGTTTCATGACTATTAATTAACATCAAAAAAGCTAAAAAGTCCGGGCTACAATTTTTAAGGAGGTTTGTGGGGTGTGGGGGTGGGTGGTGAAAAACTTTGGCTTACAATATCTTCCAAACCAATTACACCTGAAAAATAAAATTTAGTTTCTGTATATGGGATTACAAGAGGAGTCTACTAAAAGTAAATTTTTTGAGTGGGGAGGTGGAGCACGAAAGTGGAGGAGAACGATTTTAAAAAAAAATGTCATTTTTAAATCTCAAAAACCGTATCAGATATGGTCTTGAAAATTTTACAGGAGTTGGGGTCGGTAGAGCTCTAGTAGGGGAGTGTGGGTGTTGGGGGTAATGGTGAAAGGGGGTAGAAAGGAAAAAAATTCTGATTTTTATTTCTCGAAAACCGTAATGAATAGAAAGCTAAAAATGTAGGATTATATAGAGCCACTATAGAGACATCCTAGAAAAATAAAATTGTTGATAGGGGTAGCGAGGTACGGGGGTGAGGGGTGGTTTTTTATATCTCAGAAACGGCGTATGATACAAAGTTGAAACTTAGTACGTATATGTAGATGTGCTATTAGAGTAATTAAAGCAAAAAAAAAGTTTAAATTTTTATTGGCGTTCAGAGGTTGAGTAAAAAAATGTCCGGGAATCCACATTTTCACGAATTTCGTTAAAACTTTTAGACATGTCAAACTATCAAAACAATTTTACTTCTGCGGGCTATTTATATAAGCGCCTAGTAACGATCTTCAAAATTTTTCGATATCCAACCCCTAAGGGGGTGTAAAGTGGTTGTGTACATATTCATGAATTCTGATATATTTCTTTGGTATATTGAGATTTGGAATTCACTTTCCCTTCTATAATTCTTCTTATATAAGCTTTAAACATAGTCTGGGAAAACCCGATTTAAGTATTTTTCAATATTAAACCTGCTGGGGAAAAGTTTCAAATAGCCTCCTGGTTATTCCTTAGGTTGTCAGTCTCATACGAGGGCGGATTGATAATGACGTGGAAAAATCAAGAAGGAGTGGGCAGGTCAGGAATTCGTTATTTTCTTTTACCTGGACCATCCTTAAATAGATTACCTGCAAAGTTTAAGCCTGATACCTCGTTAAGTTTTCGAGAAGCAGCCCTCTAAGCAAGTCGACTTACAAAAATTGTTGAAAATGGATAAAAGTGAATTTCGTGTGTTGATTAAACACAATTTTTTAAAAGGGAAAACAGATAAAGTAACCAAAGAAAAATTAGATAAGCATTATGGGGACTCTGCACCATCGATCCAAATGATTTACAAATGGTTTTCTGAATTTAAGTGTGGTCGTACGAGCACACAACTTCACAGCACAGTTTGCAACTGTTTCAACGTAATCCGAATGAATTTCTTCGTCGATTCGTAACTGTTGATGAAACATGGATCCACCACTACACTCCAGAAACCAAAGAACAGTCAAAACAATGGATGGAAGCCGGTTCAAGCGCACCGAAGAAGGCAAAAACCGTTGCATCAGCTGGAAAGGTTATGGCGACAGTTTTTTGGGATTCCAATGGAATAATATTCACCGACTACTTGGAGAAAGGAAAACAATAACGGGAGTATAATTTTCTGATATGATTTTCTTTATTGGTTCGATTGGATGCTGACATCAAGGAAAAACGGCCTCATTTGGCGAAGAAAACGTGTTGTTTCATCACGACAACGGTCCGGCTCACACGTCCGCTGTTGCAACGGCAAAACTGTTTGAATTGCGGTACGAATTGCTTCCTCGCCAACCGTATTCTCCAGATTTGGCACCCTGCGACTTTTTATTATTTCCAGACTTGAAAAAATGGCTTGCTGGAAAGAGATTTACCACGAATACTGACGTCATAAGTGAAACCAACGCCTATTTTGAAGGGTTGGAGAAATCATACTATTTGGAAGGGATCAAAAAATTGGAAAAACGCTGGACTAAGTGTATCGAGCTAAAAGGAGACTACGTTGAAAAATAAAATAAATTTTTCCGGATAAAATTATGTTTTCTCAATTTTTCCACGTCATTATCAATCCGCCCTCGTAGTAACCTACACCGCATCTCAGCATTAAACACGTTTCGGACTGCTACCCATAAAATAAAAAGTTAAAGTTTTTCGTGGAAAGACTGGGTACACTCTTTTAAGTGACCACCTTTTGAGGGAAAAATTTGGTTTCTAGATCTTAGCAACCATTTACGCTAGGATGCTGAAATTTAGAATTAATATAGAGGTTTGATAGTGGACCCATTTGCAAAATTATTTCAATATGTGTAAAGGGGTGTAGGGATGGAGGGAAAAACAATGCGTCCGAAGCGCTAAAAAGTCGAGATCGAGACATTCTAAAATCCATAACTCCTAAGCGGTTAATGTCACAAAATTGAAACTTCATGATTGTCGCTAGGTATACTAGGAGAAAAGAAGAGAAATAAAGTTTTGAGGGGTGAGATTGGCGTGAGGGGGGTGGGGGTTGAAAAACTTTAGATTACGATATCTCCCGAACCATTTGCACTAGAAAAATAAAATTTGGTTTCTGCATAAAAGTTAACAAATGAAGTTTGTTGAAAATAAAATTTTTTAAAGGGGGGAGGATAGAGCATGGAAGTGGGGGAAGAAGAATTTTTCCAAAAAAATCGCGCCTCATATCACGAGAACAGTTTAAGATAGATGCTTAAAATTTTTAGTGGAAGTAGGGCTAATAGTAGTTCCCATTAGTGGAGAAAAAAAATTTTGAAAGTATGGATGTGGGGGTTTGGGGTGGAGGGGGGTGAAAAAGAATAGGTTCCGATTTTTGTATCTCGAGAACCCGTAATGATGGATAGCTAATTTGATATTTGGATAGGACTATAGTAGTGGCATGTCGAAAAAATATTATTTTTATAGGTGTAGTATGGTACTAGGGTAGGGGCTGTTTTTTTTCTATGGAACAGCTTATGGTAGAAAGTTGAAACTCGGTGTATATGTATAATTAGAAAAGTAATCCATTGGTGTTCGGAAGGGGGACAAAACAATGATCAAATGGGATGCATATATTTTCAAGATTTTCGGATTTCTACGAATATTTCACGTAAATGCTTAGAAATTATTTTCAGGGTTTCTTGAAATTTGACCCTTAAGGGGGTGTAAAGGAGTTGAATGCTTTTTCACGAATACAGTCATATCACTCATGTCTGATTATATATCGAATAGCTATTTAATTCCACGGGCTTGTTTAATAATCACTTAAAACCCGTTTTCATCATTTTTTCTTTTCAACACCCTCGTTTTCACGAATTCCGTCATATCTCCTAGGAGTGATAAGACTTCGAATTTGATTTACTTGCTCGGGCTTTCTTTATATTTATCTAAAAACACCTTTCAGGATTTTTTGATATTCAACCCCCAAGAGGGTGGAAGGGGATTGCATACGACTTCACAATTTTCGCCATACCTCTTAGGTTTGATGAGATCTCAAATTGGCTTTAGTTTAAGCAGAGTTTTTATATATTATATTTTAAAAGCGTTCCGGACTTCTACCTATAAAATAATAAAGTTGCGCCCATACTGTTGGCAGATTTTTACTTTATTATTATTACTTTATTTATTATTATTTCAATAATACAGTATTGTGATCGATAGTAAAAAAAAAAATTTGCTACACTGAAAATTTTTTTTTTCACATTTCATGACTGGTAGACACAAAAAAAGCAAAAAAAATGTTCAGGCCGTCTGTCCGCCGTACGCCGTAAAAGTGTGAAGGAGTGGGGGGGAAAAGAATTCGTCCGAGACGCTCGAAAGCCGAGATTGAGACATTCTAAAATCCATAGCTCCTAAACGGTTAATGTCACGAAATTAAAACTTAATTAACATCTGTAGGTATACTAGGAAAATAGATTGAAAACAAATTTTTGAGTGGGGTCAGTTGCGTGCGGCGGTGGGGGGGGGGGGTGAAAAACTTTAGATTACTATATCTCACGAATAAGGTTGCCAGATAGTTGGCTGGAGAACCCGCCGCGTGAGCTATAGAAATAGCCCAAAACCCGTAAGAACAATTGTAGCCCGAATACAGTGCCCAACTTTGCAATTTTACAGTAGCAGTTTAATGTGTTGAATACAGTTGCGACTTCGACCAAGAACTGTGAATTTCCAAGAAACAATGTAATGTTAATATGATATTTGTGTGGATACATAAATTTGTATTTATCACCATTTCAAAACTCTTATTTGAAGAAAATATTTGGAACAATAATACAATATGAAGCCCTTGGTGTAATAAGGGGTCAACTCATTTTTTAATAGCATGAGAGGGCTTGACTTACTGACTCCTTATTGGATTCGGATGAAATTCAGCTGATACAGTTAACCCCTTACGATTTAATAATATTCTTAAGAATTTTAATAAAATCATATAAAAAAGAATAAAATAATTTTAATGTAATAAGGGGCCAGAAAAGTAACGTTTTTTCATGTTTTTGGGCTTCAACACTTAATAATCTAATTGCTTCATAATCGTCTTCGCTTAAATCACAGAAACTGTCTAAAGAAGATGAAGCCGGCTCTCGATTATCGTCATACATTTTTGAATTGAAGCGTTTCAACATATCTTTGGAGGGAGTGATATTTTTGCAACACGTGTCTGTAACCTGGCAAATTTTGTGACAAAAGATTTTGTGATATATTTCAAGACGCGACTAAAATTCGGGCTTATACAAGAATATAAGTACCTTTAAGTGTACCCGAAGCCGTAAGAGAGAATCTAGCATTTGAAGTTGCATTCGATTGCGCTGCTAAACACACGCTCCACTACTGCATTACTAACAGGAAGAGTTAACGTTTTTAGTGCAAAAAGAGCCAGGTCTTTAAACGGCTGCTCGCCTCTAGCATTCGTAGTATTTAGAACCCATGCCCAGAAATGTATTATGTCTTTTTTTGACAAATCGCCATTATGTTCAGGATGCAAGCACAACTCGACTAATGGTAAAGTGCCAAAGGAAATCCTTTTGATATAAAGGCCAGCGACGCTAATGCATTCTACCAAGGCTGTCGCCAAGTTTAGCCCGGTGCAACTTCAACAATAGCATGAAAGTTCGTAGCCATAGCTTGGCGACTCATGCTGAAATACGAGGGCGGATTGATAATGACGTGGAAAAATTGAGAAAATATAATTTTATCCGGAAAAATCTATTTTATTTTTCAACGTAGTCTCCTTTTAGCTCGATACACTTAGTCCAGCATTTTTCCAATTTTTTCATCCCTTCTAAATAATATGATTTGTCCAACCCTTCAAAATAGGCGTTGGTTTCACTTATGACGTCAGTATTCGTGGTAAATCTCTTTCCAGCAAGCCATTTTTTCAAGTCTGGAAATAATAAAAAGTCGCAGGGTGCCAAATCTGGAGAATACGGTGGGTGAGGGAGCACTTCGTACCGTAATTCAAACAGTTTTGCCGTTGCAACAGCTGACTTGTGAGCCGGAGCGTTGTCGTGATGAAACAACACTTTTTTCTTCGCTAAATGAGACCGTTTTTCCTTGATTTCAGCATCCAATCGAACCAATAACTCAGAATAATATGCTCCTGTTATTGTTTTTCCTTTCTCCAAGTAGTCAATGAATATTATTCCATTGGAATCCCAAAAAACTGTCGCCATAACCTTCCCAGCTGATGTAACGGTTTTTGCCTTCTTCGGTGCGCTTGAACCGGATTCCATCCATTGTTTTGACTGTTCTTTGGTTTCTGGAGTTCCATGTTTCATCAACAGTTACGAATCGACGAAGAAATTCATTCGGATGGTCCAGGTAAAAAAAAATAACGAATTCCTTACCTGCCCACTCCTTCTTGATTTTTCCACGTCATTATCAATCCGCCCTCGTATCTTATGCATAGACTCATGCACTTTGTAACGGATACATCTGTTGCCTCGTTAGCAATTATGCCATAATTCTTTTATCAGTTCAATGAGAAGTACTGGCTCAACAACGGCTGAAATTAATTTTGAGCATTTCATTCGGTGTAACCTAATGCTTTCTAATTTTGAACCCTTTCCTACGATTCTTAGTACACCTAGATGGTCAACAGCATTTATAGATGCATGTATTGCAACATAGACAGCCAGGCGCAAATCTGTAGTCTTCGCGTCCTCATTCACTTCGACGTAACCTGCCCGGAAATAAAAGTGAATACCAAGCTTATTTCAACAACATGCCCTAAAATCGTAATAACAATACAAACCATATTGGGTTAAACTGGATTGTAAGCTACGACTTAGAGCTCTCTCTTTTTCCATGTGCTTAATTGTTTTACCGTGTGTCATTAGGTCACTGTGGTGAGCTCTTAAGTTGCATTTGCATAGTTTGGACCTAGCTTCACCCTTGCCATTATTTACATCTGCTTCACTTGAGGGTTGTAACCAATCTGAGCGAGGACGAACAACGCGATTTAGAAAAAGTTCTTTCAGGAACATTTCAAAAGTGGATACATTGATTTGGTATTTCATATTGGACAATAGTTTCATATATCCATTCATATAAATGTAAATTCAATTTATTTCATTTCAACTTCGACGTCGATTGTGATACTGTGTTTCTAACAATGCTTGGAAATTATATGAAAGTTCAACTTCGGTAAAAAATTTAAAATCTATTTTCAAGACGATTTACAGGTTAAAGACGTTATAAAATAATTAATAGTGTTATGTTAGATATGCACAGGTAATTCTACTCACTTTTGACATTATTTTCATTTTCCCATATCGGCTTATAATGCTTAAGATACTTTCCCCTTTTTCCCATTTTTTCAGAAAAATTTCTAAGTAGTAAATTTTATAAAAAACAGAAACTTTTGAGCACTGTGCACAGTATGCGACACGAAGAACGCATAAATGGAAATCATAACTGTATACGAATTCAATGAATTTCATACATCGCGTTTGTATCGCATTTATCGTCGAAGTCGACGGTGAAATTTAAGCATTGCCACATGTATTGTATTTAGTGTACTGAAGAAAATAATAATAATAAAAAGGACCGATATTTCAGTTTTCTATTACTATTTTTTTTTTGTAAAACGTCTCTGTTGTAAACTAGCGAAATAGTACAATTTGCGTTTGTCGAATAGCCCAAAAAGCTATAAGTAGCGTTTTGAAATTCGAACCCGCGAATTGGAAAATAAAATAGCCCAAATCGCGGGAAATAGCCCAATCTGGCAGCCTTACTCACGAACCAATTGCACTACAAAAATAAAATTTGGTTTCTGTATTAAGGTTGACAAATAAATTTTGATGAAAGTAACATTTTTTAAGAGGAAGGTGGAGCATGGAAGTGGAGGGGATACAAATTCACGTCACGTCTCATCTCAAGAACAGTATAAGATACATACTTATAATTTTTACCAGAAGTATACCTAATAGACCCCTATCAGAAAAAAAAAGTTTGTTGGTGAGGGTGTAGAGGGTGAGGGTGAAAAAGAAAAAGTACCGATTTTTATATCTCAAGAACCTAGTATAATATAAAACTGAAACTTGTTATTTGGATAGACATGTAGTAGTAGCGGAAAAATATAATTTTTTATAGGGGTAGTATGATACGGGGGTTGGGGGTGTTTTTCCTAACTATAGAACGACTTATGCTAGAAAATTGAAACTCGGTATGTACATGTAAATCAACTAGAAAAGTAATTTAGATAAAAAAAAATTTCAATTATCCATTGATGTTTGAAAGGGGGGCAAAAAAAATTAATTGTAAAAAGGGAATGCATATATTTTCACGATTTTCGTCATATCTAGTAGGTCTTCCAAAATATTGAATTCATTTTTATTCTACGGCTTCTTCATATAAATACCTAGAAAGTGTTTTCACGATTTTTTTAAATTCGACCCCTAAGAGGGGTTGTATACCTTTTCACGAATTCTGCCTTATCCCCAGGTCTGATCGATATCGAATATCTTTTCACTTTCATGGGCTTGCGTAATAATCGCCTTTAACTTGCTTATAAGTTTTTTTACTTTTTCAGCCCTTAAGAGGGTATAAAAGGGTTGAACACGTTTTCACGAATTCCGTCCTTTCTTTTAGATGTGATAAGAAATTGAATTGGTTTTTACTTTCTTCTTCTGTATTCATATTTATCTATTAACTCCTTTCAGGACTTTTGGATATTCAACCCCCAAGTGGGTGTAAGGAGGTTGCATATGTTTTCGCAGATTCCTACATATTGCTTAGATCTGATGATATATCGAATTCATTTTTCTATATAACCGCCAAAAAGTTAATTTCTGTATTTTAGATATTCAATCCTAAGGGGTATAAGGGGGTTGTATGCTTTTCAAAGCTTCGACATATTTCTTAGGTTTGATGAGATATTAGGTCGCTATTCACTTCCACAGAGTTTTTATATAATCGCCTACAAACTCATTTCTCAATTTTTCGATATTCAACCCCCAAGGGCTTGCATATGTTTTCACAATTTTTCCCATCCCTTAGTTCTGATGAGATATAAAATTGGTTATTACGGCATTTGACGCAATGACCTAAAAACCATTTACACGAATTTTCGAATTTCAAGAGCCAAGTGGATGTGAAGAGTTTGTTTACGTTTTCACAAATTTTTCAAAAACCCTCGTGTTTCATGAGATATCAAGTTGGTTCTTATGAAATCGTCTAAAAACCTGTTTCACAATTTTTTCGAAATTCAAACCCCAAGTAAAAGTAATGGGTTTGTATACGTTTTAACAATTCGTCATATCTCTTTAGTCTTATAAGGCAACAAATTCGTTTTTACTTCTATGGGCTTTTAGTGTACATAATATACCGAAATTCGAATAGTCTTCAGGTGCTTTCCAATGTTTAATCGGCTGAAAATCTCTATTTTAATTATTTTTTTTAAGAACAAAACCAACTTTCCAAGAAACCTCAAAATTTCGAAACAACTGATAATATACTCCGACTTTGACCGCTCCCGAACTTTGACCCGAAAAATGATAAAGTTTCGTCCAGACCATTGGCAGATTTTTTTTTATTTATTTACGAATTTTTTTATCAATAGAATATTCTATAGAACTAAAAGCGAATTTGATCACATTAAACCTAAGAGATTTTTGGAATCAGTGGAAACTTGAACAATACACCTAGGAGGTTTAATAGAAAAAAATACTTAAATCGTTTTTTTCCCCGACTATGTTTAAAGCTTATAGAAGTGAAAGTGAATTCCAAATCTTAATATACCTAAGAAATATATCAGAATTCGTGAATATGTACACAACCACTTTACACCCCCTAAGGGGTTGGATATCGAAAAATTTTAAAGAACGTTTCTAGGCGCTTATATAAATAGCTTGCAGAAGAAAAATTGCTTTGATAGTTCGACATGTCTAACAGTTTTAACGAAATTCGTAAAATTGTTGATTCACGGACATTTTTTTTACTCAACCTCTGAACGCCAATAAAAATCTGAATTTTTTTTTGCTTTAATTACTCTAATATCACATCTACATATACGTACTAAGTTTCAACTTTCTAGCATAAGACATTTCTGAGATATAAAAAATCACCCATCACCCCTGTACCTTGCTACCCCTATAAAAAAATTTAATTTTCGTATGTCTCTATTGTGGCTCTATATAATCCTAAATTTTTAGCTTTCTATTCATTATGGTTTTCGAGAAATAAAAATAAAAATCAGAATCTTTTTCCTTTCTAACCCCTTTCACTATTACCCCTACACCCCACCCCTAAAATTGTTTTCCCTACTAGAGGTCTACCGACCCCAACTCCTGTAAAATTTTCAAGATTATATCTGATACGGTTTTTGAGATATAAAAATTACATTTTTTGAGAAATTGCTATCCGCCCACTTTCGTGCTCCACCTCCCTCCTAAAAAGTCTTAAATACAGAAACTAAATTTTATTTTCCTGGTGTAATTGGTTCGGAAGATATTGTAATCCAAAGTTTTTCACTAGAATACGTTTTATATAGCTTATGAAAATAAATATTTTGAAAAGCCAATTACATATAAAAAATATAAAATTGTAAAGTTGCATTGTTTCAAATATAATAATATTTTAAAACCGATTTGAATGATACAATTATTTCTATGAAATCTATTAATTTTGGAAAAGAATTCCGAAAAGGTTTCTTTATTTTTACTGGTTTTTACAATAACATGCCACAATTCGCGTTGATAGAAATTATAATTAAAATACAAAACCAAGTCTTTTTTATTCTGCAGAAATACGAAACACTTGAATTTAATAAAATATTGCAAGCATTTAAAATTTCCTCTTTAAATAATTTTTATGCTGAGTCAATTCAAAATATTAAAAACAAGCGCACCTATGAACGCATTTTTAATAATGAAGATACTTATATTGTATAATACCAAATGTAATTTTAGTTCCTTTGATGTACAATTATTTAAGAACTTTAATTTATCAAATGAATAAAACAAAATTTATAATAAAAAAAATGAATAAAAATTAATTTATTTAAAAAAAAAACATTGTTTTTCACTTAAATTAAATTTATACGAATATATTAATTATGAGCGAGTAATACCACCCCGAAAAGGGATTTTTTGCATTTTTAAAAAATACCCCAAAACGAATAATTTTTGGCATAAAAATGCTCCAATCGACGTTTAATATTATAACCTGAAATAAACAATATTATTCGAATCAACACCGGCCGGGTGTTTCTTTAAAACCTTGAACGAATGAAAAATACACCGCTTGTGTCCGTTTTACACCGTTAGTGAGAAATTATAAATTATCCCAAAGAATTTTATTTTTATCACCACTATTTAGGTGTTGAATAACACCGCAAAAGGATGGACTCCATCGAACACCGCGTGGTGTTTTTTTCCTATGGACTTTTGCTCTTAGAAACCAATATTTTTGGTCTAAAACGCTTCCCTCTCCTCCCCCCTCACACACCCACCCTCCCAAAAGACACAAGTCGTAGGGGTTGACCCAATCTACCCACCATACATATTTGAACTTAATATCTCAACCGGTTTGGGAGCTACGCACCTTCAAACGATTTTGCGTACGGCGTGTACGGCGGACAGACGGATATTTTTTTTGCTTTTTTGGTATATACTAGTCCCAAAACGTGAAAATACAAAATTTCACGGGTGCAATTTTTTTTTTAAATTTCAGGTCGATCACAATACTTTATTATTAAAAAATAATAAAGTAAAAATCGGATCCTTTTCTTTTTCACCCTCCCCCGATACTAGTGGTCTATTAGGCCTACAACACGTATAAATCAAAAATATCTATCTTCAACTTTTCTTGAAATATGAGACGTGATTTTTTAGAAAAATCCCTATCCCACCCTCTTTCATGTTCTACCGCCTTTTTAAAAAATATTATTTCAGCAAACTCCATTTGTCGACTTGTATACACAAACCGAATGTAATTTGTTAGTGATATTGGTTCGTGAAATATTGTAATCTAAAGTTTTCACCTGCTACCCCTACACGCCACTGACCACCCTCAAAATTTTGTTTCCGATCTATTCTACAAGCATTAAGTTTAAATTTCGTGGCATTAATCGTTTAGGAGATATGGATTTTAGAATGTCTCGATCTCGGCTTTTGAGCGCTTCGGACGCATTGTTTTTCAACCCACTCCTACACCCCTCCTCTCATATCGAAATTTTTTTGCAAATGGGTCCACTATCAAAGCTCCAGTTCAAGTTTCAGCCACCTAGTGTAAGCAGTTGCTAAGATCTAGAACTCAAAATTTTCAGTCTAAAACGCTCCCGTCGCCTTCACAACACAACCACAGAAATGGTGGCCACTTTAATCCATACAAAACTTCAAACTCGAAGGATTTGGGAGCTACGAGCCTTGAAACGATTTTGCGGCGGACGGCGTACGGCAGTCGGCGTACAGACGGACTGATTTTTTTTTTTGCGTTTTTGGTGCCTACTAGTCATAAAAAGCGGAAAAAATTAAAATTGGTATAGAAAAATAAATTTCAATTATATTTTTTTAGCTAATTATTGGAGTAGACAAAGTTTTAAAAGATTCGGCGAAGATGAGGTCACAAACTTAGTAATTTTTGGTGATTCTTGGTGGAATGACCCAAATGAACAATAAATGTGAGATGTTGTGAAAACCGCAACAAACTTTTAAATTTGACTGATCCCATCGTGATCAGCACCCCAAATTCCACATAAAAACATTCAAACATACCATTTGTTGCTTAGTGTTTAACACTTTCCGTGTTCTTTTATTAATAATTAAAAGGCTATAATACTTTTTCAGTACGACACTGGTACCATGTATCTTAATAAATATAAAAGACACTGACGTTGATCATCATCCTCGGTGTTAGGTACTTAATGTTTTTTTTTGACAAGGTCACAATTACAAGTTTTTAAGTCGCTAAGTTAAACACGTTATATACGTACATAAGTACCTGAAAAAAATGATCACACGTTGAAAAAGTACACCTTGAAACGAACCGAAGATCAAGCATAACGCTTTAAGGGGTCTAATTTTTGAGGGGGCAGTGGAGATCCAGGAGAACTCGTTGAGGCCAATTTAAATAATGTGGTAAAAAGCCAGTTCTTAAAGGTGCTAGTTAGTGGCAGAACGTCTTAGTTTTTCTTGATGGGCGGTGTGTGTCTAAATTCAATTGATTATATAAGAAATTGAAATTAAGAACCAAAGTGATCATTGTTTATATTTTTGTGATACAAGTTTATTGTTATTTTTATTTAGTTCATTTAATGAATGTATAAACTGAAATTACACTTCATCGGGGCACTAACTCAATGTGTTAATTATCGCTAATAAAAAAGTCCAAAAATTTTATAATTCATCAAATTTTTAAGTGGATCTCCGAGAAAGGTATTACTTGAATAAGCTCAACGAAAATTTGTTTTTTAAAAATCTGCCAGCAGTCTGGGCGAAACCTTATAATTTTTTGGGTCAAAGTTCGAGAAGTGGTTAAAATTTGGTCGGGATAGAATGGTTTCGTCAGTGCCACATATAACACATGAATAACGTAATTGAGTCATACTCCGGAACACGGTCAAAGCCGGAGTATAACATCCGTTGTTTCGAGATTAGGAGGATTTTTGGAAAGTTAATTTTGCCCTGAGATCAGAAATAATAATGTCTAAAATAGCCGACTAAACATTTAAAAGTCCGTGTATGGACAACTCGAGTTTCACTAAAAGCCCATAGAAGTGTAAACCAATTACAAACCCATTGCATGTACTTGGGGGTTGAATATCCAAAAAACCTGAAATAAGTTTTAAGATAAATATAAAAAAAGCCCAAGGAAGTAAAAACAAATTCGATGTCTTATCGCACTCCTAAGAGTTATGGAATTCGTGAAAGCGTGTTCAACCCATTTATACCCTCTCAGGAGTTGAAAAGAGAAAAATCTTGAAAACGTGTTATAGTCGAATATAGAAAAAGCCTGTGGAAGTGAAAAGTTATTTGATATCTGATCAGACCTGAGGGATATGGCTGAATTCGTGAAAATGTATACAACCCCTTTATACCTCTTAGGGGTCGAATTTAAAAAAATCGTGAAACACTTTTTAGGCATTTATGTGAAGAATCCGTAGAATAAAAATTAATTCAATATTTAAAAATACCTAGGAGATATGAAGAAATTCGTGTAAGTACAATATTCTCGCGATATAGTGACCTTTAGGGATGTTGAAAAAATATCGATATATCGAAATAGCGATATTTTTTAAACGATATATTGATAACATCGGCTGATACTTTTTAGAGTGATATATCGACATTTAAATCCGAGTATCGGATCCGATTTTTTTTGTTCAGTATAGCATATTTTAGAACTCGAACGGCATTTTTCATTTCCTCTTATTTTGTGTTTGCCGCAAATTTAGCTATTTCTAGTTGATATTTTACGTGGCAATCTAGTAAGTTACTTATGCCGAAGCATTCGGAAAACAGAACGTCTGAATATCTAAAATTAAGCAAACATCTGACCCGAATCCTAGTGATAGCTCTGACTGGTCATATTGTTACATGAGGAAGCATCTCCATAGGATTAGTCTCTCTGAGAGCAAAATATGCAGAATTTGCGATGATGAAGACGAAACACCAGAGCACATTCTCTGTGAATGTGAGGGACTTGCTCATAAAAGACTTCATCACTTCGGTCCGGGTTTCATGGAACCATCGGAATTCCTGGCTATTCCTCTTCGAAAAATACTAGGCTTCATTGAAAGCGCAGGGATCGAAGAGGAACCATAGATAATCCAAAGGGACCTAGCAATAGGCCCAATTGAGACTTCAATGACAGAGGTGACCAAACCAACCCCCAACACGAAAATCTTATATAATAATGTAAATGAGGGATGTCAGAAAGGTTGAAACTAGAAAACTGATTTTCGATCACGCAAAGTTTATTTCTGTCGAAACAAAAATATGCAATACGCGTGGTTTCTGTAGATGGGGGCAACCAGGCAACTTTCCTGTTCACAGGGATCTATCCGCTCAGTACCTTGTTGTTATTGGTTTTTAATCTTGCTCTTTCAAGTAGAAGGAATTTAAAAAACCGGAAGGAAAGTAATATGTTTGTATTAAAGGGTCCACAGATTGACACGCATGCATGTCATGAGTGTATGGGTCCATGAGTGTATAGGCCTGAATTTTGAATGTGTGGGTCTGCCACCATGCGGCATGATGGAAATCAAAAACTTTTGATTTTTGTGTGCGGAGCACGTATCGCGACATGCATGAATGACACGCATGCATGCCCTTCTATGGGGCCCTTTAAAGAGTTACAGCTTACCATTGTGGGTGTTTGGTATTATTTGGGGGAATACACTGGTTATCCGTGAATAGAAATGAAACGTCTGATTTCTGATGTGGTTATAGACTAACTAAAATTTATTCTAAAATTCACTTACCAACTAACTTAAAACTAGTTCTATATAATTCATAGTTCTGTGTTTGTATAAGTAATTCTTGTTGTACATAAATTGTTTTAAAAATATGAAATTATATTGTTACATTCTCGAACGATTTACTGCAAAGGGTCGCTGTCGGAACTTTTGATGAATTACCGGTGCAAAATATCGGATTGCATTTGTTCATAAAATTGAATTCCTTTGATAAATTACCGGTGTAAAATATCGGATCGAAAAACTTATTTTTGAAATTTACATTTCGATTGTTCTAATGAGAATAGGATTTGTTGTTCTAATGAAAATAGGATTTGCTATTTTTTCTGAATAATAGACCGATTCCGAATTTTCCGTTGGGTCGCTACACCATAACTATCCGTTGCTGCGTCACATCCTTTTTTCGCATATTTTTATTATCACTTCGATAGTGTATTTAGCCTTGGTTTTTGTTGTGAAAATTTAGTGAAGTGAAGAACAATTTTAAATTTTGAAATATCATTTATTTATTGGCTTTGGGTTTGTTTTAAAAACCGCGCAACTTCATAATCTTTATTAAGGAGAGCATATCGTTTTTGGTGTAAAAAAAAACTTTTTTTTTAAATTCTTATTTTAGACTCAATTGTGGGTAAAACTGTTTAAACCGCAAGACTCCACGAGATCAAGAAGTGCCTCTCTTGAAAAGTTGTGTTTTTACTTTATTATTTCAATAATACAGTATTGTTATCGATTTTTAAAAAAAAAAAATTTGCTACCCTCAAAATTTTTTTTTTCACGTTTCATGACGAGTAGACACGAAAAAAGCAAAAAAAAATTTCAGTCCGTCTGTCCGCCGTACGCCGTACGCCGTACGCCGTACGCCGTACGTCTACCGGTGTACGCAAAATTGTTTGAAGGCTCGTAGCACCCAAACCCTATGAGCTATTTAATTGAATTTTTTTTCGTGGGTAGAGTGGGTAGGCCCCCTAAAGTGACCAAATTTGGACGGGTGGGGGTGTGAGGGGGGAGGAGGGGGAAGCGTTTTAGACGGAAAATTTTGGTTTCTAGATCTCAGCAACCGCTTATGCTAGGAGGCTGAAATTTGGAATTTATATAGAACTTTGGTAGTGGACCCATTTGCAAAAAAATTGCCGATATAGGTGAAGGGGTTCGGGAGTGGGGGGAAAAATAATGCGTCCGAAACGCGAAAAAGGTGAGATTGACACATTCTAAAATCTATATCTCCTAAACGGTTAATGTCACAAAATTGAAACTTAATAAATATTTGTAGGTATACTAGGAGAATAGATCGAAACCAAAAATTTGAGTGGGGGCAGTGGCGTACGGGGGTGGGGGGTGAAAAACTTTAGATTACGATATCTCATGAACCAATTGTACTAGACAAATAAAATTTGGTTTGTGTATAAAGGTTAACAAATGAAGTTTGATGAAAGTAAAATTTTTCAAGGGGGCGGTGGAGCATGAAAGTGGAGGGGATAAGAATTTTTCAAAAAAATCACGTATCATATCTCAAGAACAGTGTAAGATAGATACTTAAAATTTTTACCAGAAGTAGGCCTAATAGACCCCTAGCGGAAAACAAAAGGGTGGGGTAGGGCGAAAAGGAAAAAGTTCCGATTTTAATATCTCAACAACCTATAATGATATAAAGCTGAAACTTGGTATTTGGGTAGAGCTATATTAGTAGCATCTTGGAAAAATATAATTTTTTATATCGGTAGTATGGTACAGGGGTGGGGGGTGTTTTTCCTATCTATAGACCAGCTTATGCTACAAAGTTGAAACTCGGTACGTTTATGTAAATCAACTAGAAAACTAATTTAAATTAAAAAAAATTTCAAATTTCCATTGGCGTTCAGAGGAGGGGCAAAAAAAATGATCGGTGAAAATGATATGCATATATTTTCACGGGTTTCGTCATATCTTTAGGTCTTCCCAAATATTGAATTCATTTTTATTCTACGGCTTCTTCATATAAATACCTAGAAGGTGTTTTCAGAATTTTTTAAAATTCGACCCCTAAGGGGGTGCAAAGGGGGTTGTAAAATGTTTCACGAATTCTACTATATCCCCACGTCTTATCAGATATGGAATATCTTTTCACTTTCACGTGCTTGCGTAATAATCGCCTAAAACTTGTTTTTAAGTTTTTTCAGCCCCTAAGAGGGTATAAACGGGTTGAACACGTTTTCACGAGTTCCGTCATTTCTTTTAGAAGTGATAAGAAATTGAATTGGTTCCTACTTTCTCGTGCTGTCTTCATATTTATTTATTAACTCCTTTCAGGATTTTTGGATATTCAACCCCCAAGTGAGTGTAAGGAGGTTGCATATCTGATAATATATCGAATTCATTTTTACTTCCCAAGGTTTCCTATATAAAAAAGCCAAAAAGTCTAGTATGCTTTTCAAAGTTTCGACATATTTCTTAGGTTCGATGAGATATTAGATCGCTTTTCATTTCCACAGACTTTTTATATAATCGCCTACAAACCCATTTCTCGATTTTTGGATATTCAGCCCCCAAGGGTTTGCATATGTTTTCACAAATTTTGCCATCCCTTAGTTCTGATGAGATATAAAATTGGTTATTACGGCATTTGATGTAATGACCTTAAAACCAATTTCACGAGTTTTCGAATTTCAAGAACCAAGGGGGTGTGAAGAGTTTGCTTACGTTTTCACAAATTTTTCAAAATCCGTCTTGTCTCATGAGATATCAAGTTGCTTCTTATGAAATCGTCTAAAAACCAGTTTCACAATTTTTTTTAAATTCAAACCCCAAGTGGAAGTAATGGGTTTGTATACGTTTTAACAATTCGACTATCTAATTCTGATAAGGCAACAAATTCGTTTTTACTTCTAATGGCTTATACTGAAATTCGAATAGTCTACACGGACTTTTTCAATGTTTAACCGGCTAAAAATCTCTATTTTAAATACTTTTATATTAAGAACAAAAATAATTTTCCAAGAAATCTAATAATCTCGAAGCAACTCATGATACACTCCGACTTTGACCGCTCCCGAACTTTGACCCAAAAAATAATAAAGTTTCGCCCAGACCATTGGCAGATTTTTTTACGTTTGATCCATTTTCTCAAAAACCACTCATGCCACCTCTGCTGTCAGATAGAGTAGAAGGAAATTTAAAATGTTTAATTATTTAATAATGTTATATGTGACTGACTTGAAGCTTTCTGTTCGTCAAAATTAGATGTGCAATATATACAACCTTCGCAGCAATAATAAAATTTTACTCCACTCTATTTGCTTGTTTTGCAGTAAGGAATAATGATATCAACATCCCTAGCTGACCCTACGTTATAATGACCACTACAAACAGTGATCCAATGCATTCGAACCCCACAGCTCTAAATAGTGAACACTAGCAAAATTTTTCATTCGAAATAACCCAGTAGGACTAGCATTGATTACCGGATCGATGTTGTAATCAACGAAATGTAATGACCCATGTCTTACCAATTCGATTACACTGCTAATTACCTTTTCATACAAATGTTCGCGAAAGAAAGGCATTACCAATTGCATGAAATGTAATGCACTACTTCGGTTCTGTGAGGTAATTGAAGAAGCCATGGCTTATGTGGGAGCGCTTATCGAAGTCATTGCAAAGTTGTCAGTTCAATAATTCATTTTTATCGCTTTGTTATCAGAGACTCTTCATATGAGACAAGTTATACTATACTACCCCAAATGTCTAATCTAAAACAACTTCTTTCATAAATACGTGCATCACTCAAATAAATTAAACAATTTTTTAATTTTTTTTATAATATAATACATGTATATGAAATTTTGTCTTTTATTACTAGTATGAGATCTTTTAGAATTCATTTAATCTATTCATTATTAATGTATTTAATTTCATTTATTAATTGGCGGACATCTTTGCAAAAAGTAACATGTCAATTATTCGATTATTTTTTGTAACTGGTATAAGGGTATTTTACAATATTTCCCAATAAATTAGCACTATAAATCACTTCTTTTGTTATTGACCACGTTTTTAGAACTGAAGCAATTCGGAAAATTTCACTGCATCTCAAATTACGAAACGAATTTCATATTCGTGTTTTTCCAACAGCAAAAAATTTGATACGAGCGCTTACCAGTTGCATAACTACCCCTTACTGTGGTAAGTCCTTACTCCATTTGAACTTGTCTTCAAAGAAAACATCAGCGACATGCAGAAGTACTGCCTCGAAGTCCAACTGGGAATGACCTTTGCCTAATAATTCGGTGAATCCCCGACAAAGGGCTTGCCGTGTCGTATAAAACATGTTCATATATTGCGTCTGTAGTGTCAATACGCAATTTTTGTAATACAGTGTGCTTGGAGTAATGTCTACAATTAAGCGGAATTTTTGTCGTTGCAAAATTATTGGAAATTATTGATTCTTTAAAAAAAATGTGCCAATGGTCTGGGCAAAACTTTATTATTTTTTGGGTCAAAGTTCGGGAGCGGTCAAAGGCGGAGTATATCATCAGTACTTTCGAGATTATGACGTTTCTTGGAAAATTAATTTTGTTCTTCAAATAAAAATATTTAAAATAGAGATTTTTAGCCGATTAAACATTGAAAAAGCCCGTGTAGACTATTTGAATTTCGGTATATAATGTACACTAAAACCCCATAGAAGTAAAAACGAATTTGTTGCCTTATTATATTTATATTATTTATATTTATTATATAGAATTAAGAGATATGACGTATTGTTAAAACGTATACAAACCCATTACTTCCACTTGGGGTTTGAATTTGGAAAAAAAATTGTGAAACAGGTTCTTAGTCGATTTCATAAGAAGCAACTTGATAACTGACACTAGCGATTTTGAAAAATTTGTGAAAACGTAAGCAAACCCTTTACACCCCCTTCTATAGATAGGAAAAATACCCCCCACCCCCATACCATACCACCCCTATAAAAAATTATATTTTTCCAACATGCTACTACTATAGCTTTATCTAAATACCAAGTTTCAACTTTCTATCATTATAGGTACTCGAGATATAAAAATCAGAACCTTTTACTTTTCACCCTATCCACTCTTACCCTCTACACCCTCACACCAAAATTTTGTTTTCTGCTAGGGGTCTAGTAGGCCTATTTCTGGTACAAATTTTAAGCATCTATCTTACACCGTTCTTGCAATATGAGACGTAATTTTTTAGAAAAATTCTTATCCCCTTCACTTTCATGCTCCACCGCCTCCTTAAAAAATTTTACTTTCAGCAAACTTCATTTATCAACCTTTATACACGAACCGAATTTTATTTTTCTAGTGCAATTGGTTCGTGAGATATCGTAATCAAAAGTTTTTTACCCCCTACCTCCGTACGCTACTGCCCCACTCAAAAATTTGTTTCCGATCTATTCTCCTAGTATACCTACAGGCAGTGATTAAGTTGCAGTTTCGTTACATTAACCGTTTAGGCGATATGGATTTTAGAATGTGTCGATCTCGGGTTTCTTGCGTTTCGGACGCATTATTTTTCCCCCCACTCCCACACCCCTTCACCCATATCGGCATTTTTTTGCAAATTGGTCCACTATCGAAGCTCTATATAAATTCTAAGTTTCAGCTTCCTATCGTAAGCGGTTGCTGAAATATAGAAACCAAAATTTCCCGTCTAAAACGCTTCCCCTACTTCCCTCCTCACACCCCCACCCTTCAAGGGGCCTACCCAGTCTATTCATAAAAAAAATTTCAATTTAATAGCTCATAGGGTTTGGGAGCTACGAACTTTCAACCGATTTTACGTACAGCGTACGGCGGACAGACGGACTTTTTGCTTTTTTCGTGTCTACTAATCCTGAAACGTAAAAATAAAAATTTTGAGGCTATCAAATTTTTTTTAAAAATCGATAACAATACTTTATTATTAAAATATTGTAATGAAGTAAAAGGTGTAAGTAGTGCCAGTTTGATGAAGTAGTATTGAGTGGCAAAATCCACAATTTTTATACTCTAGATGGAATCTGAGAGTATTATAAGTTTAATCCAACCCAAAAGTTTGTAACGCATAGAACCGACAACCGAGCCTCAGACGAAAAATGTTATATATTATTTTCTGTCTGAATGTTTGATCGAATTTGTAAGGCTAAGTTCGTTAACGGACAAAATCGTCTTACTCCTTCGGGTTGTTGCCATACAAAAAGTCTTCAAGACACGTGTTCAAAAATATCGGTCAATAACTTCGGAACGCCTTAAGCTACGACTTTGAAATTTAGTATACGTTGGTTTTCCAATACTTGAATTTAAATGAATGAATAGGAAAAATTTCCCATGGGTCCTTCGAATAGCTACCATACAAAAATCCTGTGAAAATATCACCTCACTCAATTTACGGAACTCACTATAACTCAAGAAATCATTTAGCAACGAACTTGAAATTTTGTAAAGTTTAAAATAAAGTTTTAAGGGAAAATTATGTTTGAGTTCATTAGTCAGTAAAATTCCTTTATTCCTTCGGGTGGCTGCCATACAAAAAGTTCTTGAATATTGTCCGATAACTTCAGAACGGTGTAAATTGTAGGAAATGGGTAGCGTGGTTTGAGATGATTTGTGAGAAAAGAGTGTTGATTACAGTTCCTAGTTCAGAAATATTTTTTGTTTTTTTTTTCAAAAATTTATTAACTAATTTCAGGTATGTTACAAATACGACCACTTCCAGTATCATTGGCGCAAATAGCCGTAAATGATTTGAATGAAAATGAAGACCGTATGAGAGAAGATGTTGTAAATTTTCGCGAATGGATATTGAAGCAGCCACACTTGAATGCCCGAACTGATGATCAATTCTTAGTAACATATTTGCGAGGCTGCAAACATAGTCTGGAAAAGGCCAAGGCAAAGCTGGATCTCTTCTACACAACAAGAACTGCACTTCCAGACTATTTCAAAAATCGTAACATCCACAATCCTCGTACACTAGAGCTAATACGATTGGGGTAAGAAAACTTGAAGATAAGCCAATATAAGATTCACACCAAATTAAAGAAATCTTAATTTCACAGGTATGCAGTTCCAATTCCAAAGAGCAACGGAGAGGGTGGTCCTAGGGTATTTCTGGTACGTCCTGCTGCATTCGATCCTCGAAAATATCACGTTCAAGATATTATGAAAGTAATGACTCTAGTGGCCGACTATCAAAATTTAATGGATGATAATATCCTTATTGCCGGATATAAGGTTATTGTGGATGCTGGTGGTTTGAAACCGGCTCATATACTTCAGTATGATCCGATGTTTCTGAAAAAGATGTCGACATATTTTCAAGATAGTTGTGTGTCGAGATTTAAAGGTGCCTATATGTTAAACGTGCCCAGTGGACTGGAAGTTTTTATGAATTTGATAAAATCATTTTTGAATGAAAAGAATAAATCACGGGTATGACGAGATATGAATTGAATGACTGATGATCGTCTTGATCTCAATAGAGTTCTCTTATTTCAGCTGAAAATCTTAGGCAACGATTTTAAACAATTATACGATCACATTCCGAAAAGTTTACTACCATCTGAATATGGAGGTGATGTCGGAACTATCGAAAGTATTATGAACGGTTGGATAAAAATAATTGAGGAAAACGAAGATCTTCTAAGACAAGAGGAACTATACGGCACGGATGAAAGGAAGCGAAGTGGCGAGGGGAAAAATGAAGAAGGATTATTTGGAACAGCTGGAACGTTTCGATCGTTAAATCTAGATTAAAATGTCCTGATTATATTTTGTGGTTTTTGCTTAAGTCTAAAGGAGATCTCGTTTTACATTTGGTGATTCGTTAATTTAAGATTGACCAAATGTAAGGTCAGAAAAATTCAAACTTTGTCCATTCCAGTGCATTCACTATTATTTTATTATTAAAGAAGGTGTTTTAAATGTGAAGACTTCAGCATTACCTGAAAAGCTTTGTTTTTCTTGCACAATATCGGAAAAGTATATGTAGGTCAGGACGGACCAGCGGATCAGGGAATTCCCCAACCCTTAAATCATACGCCAATATCATATACTATATACTTGCTGGGTGTCCGACAGAAGTGCTAATTCCATTGCCACCCAACCACAGGGTGTCTATTTTGATAAAATAAAATTGCACAGGGTGGCTGACTTTTCAATATCTGCGGAGATACAGAGCGGTATAGAAAGTTCTTTCCGACATGTAGGTACCCTCATTTACGTAAACTGCTATTTCTTCAAAACTAATAATCATAGTTCAGCATGCTGTAGCTTGTTTTTTTTTAGGGAATCGAACAACCTTTTATTTGATGTAACCGTCAAAATTGTACCTCTACCCGATCTTGAGAAATTTACATCAAAATACAAATTTCTACTTCTGTGACCCTAAAAGTTTGATCAATGTGATTTTTCTCAGAAACCCCCATTGTTAAAATGCCATTTTAATTTTATTTTTATATGTGCCATAGGTTTTAGGTTTTATCATTTTGTAATTAGCGAAAACTCGTAACAGCTAAAAGTTTAATAAGGGATAAAGTGACCCTCGTTAAAAAACATTTTTTTTATGTATGGTTCGACTTAAACATTTTTATTGCCCAGTAGTATTGTTTTAATTATCGAGGAAAGCAATTAAATTTAAATGAGTTTCGACGTAATTGTTGCACTTGTCTGGATATGGAAGTTAAAATTGGGTGCCGTTTACTGTCTTTTTAGCGCCAATATTAAAGTCGTTCCTCGATCCGAATTACTCTAGCGATTATTTCTTGTGGCTGCTTCAAATTGGGTTTCATAGATGATCCACGGATTGGAGGTTCGAGTACATTTTGGGTAACATGTTCTGTCTTGCTGACTCCAGTAATTTTTACGTTTTCAGTTCCTTCTTAGGCGTTCAACTTCCTCCAAAACATCAGATCTTTTCTGTCAATTGTTCTTCAAAAGTTCGAAGTTGCTTCTCAAGATTTTCTTTAATTGTCTTACTCATGGTGTCCATTGTCTGATTCATTCTTTGATCCTTAAAACGATTACTTGTGCCTGCCCACGAGTTCCCCATGCTTCCGGAATTCGGTTAGGTCCGTTAAAATAAAGCTCGTCCTCCTCCGGAGGACACCATAGTGTACTCGTTCTGCTGTTCGGAGGACGCTAATACCAGTCTTCTATCAAAACGTACATGTTTGAAAGGATTTATCCGAGACGACAGCGGTAAGCAACGGCAAGAGGTACCCCATGTGACATATTACTTCAACTATCTCTTCGATATATTTCCGATTCGTGTTCTTTCCTTCATCTGATCAGACGCCGACAGCCAGAGCAGAGGGGCTCTCCTTGTATCACCAATGTGTAAAATTAACATCTGGTTTCCACGCGATTTTTTCACTAAAAACAGTTCGGAGATTATACCGATTATATAGATTATTATAGAAAAATTTAAAACGGTAATAACGGCCGAAGATATTCGTTCACGGAGAAAAATTAACCCACTAAATTAGAACAAAAGTAAGAGGAAATCCCTACGCATTTTTGCCAAAAAGAGAGGCTATTCAAAATTAAGTAGTATTTCTCATTGAATCTTAAAATGACGTTACTTTCATTTTGAACCGTTATCTAGTAAAAATAAGATGTTATCATTTTGGTAATAAAAAGAAATCTTTTTAAAGCATAAGAGGTTATCATCTTATTACTGAGGAGCATTCATTTAAAAATATAAAAGGATTTCACGTTGTTAATGAGAGGATAGCCAATTAAAATTTAGAAGACAATCTCTTTCAAATTAATTGACTATCGTGTTAATTTTTTGGGGTTATATACATTTAAATATATTTGTCAAGTAAATGAAAAAAAAAATGAAATTTTTTAATTTATAATACCTGAAAAAATATTTGAATAATAACTTCATTACGAACTTTCCATGGTATCAGACCTGCCTTCCGGAATATAAAACGCCGCAAATAAAGGTACATACAATTTATTTAACATAATAAGAACAAATTTTTTTTTTTTTATTTCAACAAAATATTATAGTTTTTTTGAAAGTATCATATGCAAATATACATTATGTATGTATTTAAGAATAGTCCAATGTTTAAAAGAATGCAGTCAGGTGGCTTAAGCAAGTCATGAGCCTCAAGATTTTTCAATAATCTATATTCTGACGCAAGGTCGTGAAATGAATCTTTTAAAAGGGATATAATATCTTCATTTATAAAGTTTGTAATAAATTTATAAACGGAATTGTAATTTACTTTGCGACAAGACCGGAAATAAATAACATTTTTTCTTGAATTTTCCATTTTCCATGTAAATGCAATTAAAAAGACATAAACGACTTTTTTAATACTTCTAAATTTGGAACAATATTGGAAAATGGTTCCGTATCAATTGACAAAATACTTGAAACACTTGAGAAATTATCATTCTTCTTAACAGAAATTTTTTTAGTAGCTCTTTATTTATCTATTAATGAATTAAAATATACTTTTTCATGCTTCAGTAAATGTTTTTTTAAATGAACATAAGTATATTAGTAAATGGTTGTTCACATGAATTTTGTTAACATCGAAAAACAGATAAACTTGGAAATCCATATGAAATTCTTAAGTGCTCTATTAATTTTTGCGTTTGAAAAAACGTTCCATCACACTCAAAGCAAATTAATTCGGACATTCCTCTCTATTTGCTTTTATTTTATTTATAAAGTAATAACTTCACAAAAATTTTTCGGTGGTAATATCAAAAAAATAATTTTCAAGAAATGCCCAAATTAATTTGCTTTTTTTGAATATCGGAGGTTATAAACATAATGTATTTGCAGACATACGTCAAGGGCCTTAATGAATGTTGGAAGCTTATACCTTATAGCGTCGCAGAATACGTAGAACTAAGTGAGCTGGATCTTGGATGGTCCCACGACTATAACTCTGGGTTGCAGCGTAGCCTTGTTTTCTGTACAATCCTTTCGGATGCGTTCAATGGTATTGTGCAAATTATTAACGTAATAAATATGTGTTACAAAATCCGATTGACCATCGTCTAGGTTGCAAAATAGCAAACAATAAAATTGCTGCAAAATAGTTTCTAGAATCTGGAAATTTGATCAAAATTTCACTAACTAAGTGTTAGATCGTCTAAGAAATGTGCTATTACCGTTATTTATAGAAGATTCATTAAACAGCGCCAGGTACTCTCGTGATGTCTTATCCTTTATTTCTTGTCGAAAAAGGGGGATAATCTTTTCTACAAACGCACCCAATTTAAGAACTAATTCGTTTCCCTTTTTCGGGAATAGTGTTTTAAAATCAATGACAATCTGTAATTATGTAATAAATTGAACCATCAAAATAAATTTTACCAGTTGATATCCATCACTATCGTTAAATCGAGGCCATCCTTTTTGTGTGCATTCCGTGTTAAAATTGTTATGCTCTGCAAAATGAACCGAGGGAATAATAACAGATTGAATATCTGTCAACTTGGGAGAACGCTCAAATGACGACGTCATTCCGACACTACCAATATTATATACACTCCACAATAAAAAAATTCCATAAAATTTGGCCGATTTCGTAATTCGCAGTGATAAATTATTGTAAACACACAATATAAAAAGTTAACACAAAACTTTATGCGTTTCACGGCAAAGGTGCCGTGGATTAATTTTTTAAAAATCACTAAAAAATGTGGAAAAATATCTAGGTATATAATATATGCATTCGTTGTACACTCCGAATTGCGAATATCAGTCTGATATAATAAACATAATTACCGCAAATTTAGAACTCAGTACACAATAAACTAATCACTAATCAAAATCAAACACTGCCTTTGAATGAAAACCGAAGTTTTGAACAATTTCATTCGCGTTAATTTTTTTCTTACAATAATAGTTTCCCAGAAGAGAAATTAAGCAGTCTGCTTATCAATTTCAAAGGAAAACTTGTCAACAGTTGAATTTAATCTGTTCATCTACTTAATTATCTATATTTAGGTGAAAATCTTATTATTCACAAACGTTGACGATTTAAAGGAAAATGCATATTAAATCAAAAGGAATATTAATAAAAATTAATTGGGATTTAATTTAATTTTCAAAAATTTAAAAAGAAATCTGCATAAAACGTTTAAGAGGCAGATCTTCTTAATATTTTACCAGATATTTTTCTCATAGTTGTCTCTCATTTAAATAGAGAACTGCAATGGCTACAGCGTCGACCAAGGGCACCAGCATCTACGGTTCAACAACATTTGATGTTTTTGGGATAGTTTCTAATAAGTAATCCAAAATGGCAGCACTTAAAAATTTATACGATTTTAAAAAGTTCGTAGTGCTCAAACATGCTGCAGTTCAAATTACACGTGATATTTTAACACGTAAAGAAGAAGACACATTTTTATATTGAACAAATAATTTAAATGTCAATTGTTTTGAATTATGCTGTCAAAACGATATGAAGAAACAAATCTATTGTTCGGCAAACGATTAACGTCTTCTGCTGGAAATATGGCGAGAAAACATTTCATAAAATTTTCATTTCGAAACTGTTAAATGCTATATCGCCGTGTCGGAAGAACAGTGTCGCAACTGCAAAAAATTCTAATTTTTTTCGGAGAAACAATATCATTTTTGACAATTGCCCACAAGCCATACGAGCTTAGTAATAGTTACTATAGACAGCTTAGATCAAGAGCACGTTCGTTTAAAACAACGGGGAACGATTTTATGCAAGAATAGCAAAACCACAAAATATTGAAATGTAAAAACAAAAAATTTTGGAAATTGCAGTTGCGTCACTGTTCTTCCGACACGGCGATATGTTCTTATTGATCAGTAGTAGAAGGGTCATGTCAGCAACTTTTTATAATTGCCAATTTAAGTTTAATTGGAAATTATTAATTATTACCAATTTAGGTGGCCGTGTGTTTTTCTCTTTTCTTGGTTACAATAATTTTAAAACGGTTTCACCCAGTCGGTTGGAAGATTTATATTTTTAATTTAACTTAAATATAATTATAGGTTAAATAAATAATAGATTATATAAAGCCTTCTGCAATAACTGATGAATCCGGCGCTATCCTTTCCCCGACGAAACCGATATTAACGTTTTTTGCTGTTTTCGAATCTGAAAAATCCTCTTTTGATGATTGAACTTGAAGTTGTGTAATTTTTGTAGACTTGCTTCCACCACCAGTCTGTTGAAGGATATTTCGATCCCTGATAATAAAAAGTGTTTTTATTCCAGCAAATCGATCCTCTCCACAAGGACCTCGTGGCTGAAGAGCCCCATAAACCAATCGTCCGAATGTCATTGTCTTATTGCCCTGTAATAAAAATTACGTTAACTTTTTCATCAATAATTTTTGTCGAAATTTCTTCCTACCATCCTTTTTTGGCCAACTTTTGGCTTACAGAAGCACCAAAATAGCGGAGTCTGATGATACGCTCTTCGAAAATTATCGTTGGTCAGACCATAAATGAGTGGATTTAGGGCAGCGTTTAAAAATATTAAATAATGTGATGTATACCAAAGAATTTGGAAGCTACCGAGAATTTGATTGACGTAATTGTTGCGCAGCCTTTGATTGCGAATGAAAACCAACGCTGTGAATGGTACGCGAAGGACCACAAACGTTATAACGACTATAAATAACATTTTCGCAACTTTAGTTTTGTATGATACTGACATGGGATGCTCCCGTTTCAGGACCTGTTTCTCATATTGATCCAACTGGAAAAGAAAGAGGTCATTGGTTTAAAAGTGGCTTGTAGAGATTCCAAGCGTATTCTTACCTTGTGGAATATGGCGGAGTAACAAATGATCATAACACTCAGGGGGAGCCAAACCAGGGCAGAAATCAGGACATGCCAATACATTGGAAGTATGGTTGTGTCTTCAAAGCAGTACGTCTCTAAGAAATTTTTCCAATTCCTTTCCTGTGAATATCCGAAACGGTTATAAAGCTATGAAGCTCTAGAGCTAAGGAGCTACACACTCAAGAATCTCTCATAATTACCTTGTACGTCCTATAAATAATCAGAGGAACGGCCATAAGCAATCCAACCACCCAAGTTGCAACCATTACAATTTTGGCACCGCGAATTGTAAGTCTGGTCTCCATTGGTAGAACGATCGCAGTCAGGCGATCATAGCTGACAGCACATAAGTTCAGTACGGCCGTAATAAGGAGTGCTCCTTCCAGGAATCCTTCGATCTTACAACCGACCCCTCCAAGCTTATAGTTTTGAAAGAAATCGTGAAACATAAACATGGCCGGACAAACTAGAAGCGTTGCGGTATCTGCGACCGACATGTTTGCAATTAATAAATTCGTAGGTGTTCGTAGCGCCCGATTTCGTATTATGATATTCAGCAGGATAATGTTGCCCAGAATACCGAAGAAAATAATGGGTGCAAATGTTGTTGTCTTCAGTATTAGCTCCCATTGTGGAATCACGTCCCAAATCTCTTTTGGAAAATCATATTTGCTAACGTCTATCTGAAAAACGAAAATGGCACCATTTAAAGGCTATTGTAATGTATAATTTACGAAAAAAATGTAGTGGACACATGAAGCGATGTGGTGATCTAACTATAATGTTTGTCCACACCACTGCCTAAAAAGATGTTCGTATAGTGCTTTTGGTGTTGTTGGAAAAATATTCAGGATAGTTCAGAAAGTTACAGCGAATATAAATACGACTGGGCCTTTTGATAAAAAAAAAGGTCGAAGTGGGCAGTGCGTATGGGCTGGGTAACTTTAAGGTTGTGGGCTATATTAAACGTAAAGGATCCCCAAAACTTTGTAGTTTTTTCACTAGTCCTAGCGACCTCTGTGAACTTAGCACCCCCTTTAAAGTGTACGGAGGAAATGCCTTGAAGGAACGAACGGTCCACAAGTTGTTGAAGCGGTTTTGTGCGGAACGGGCAGACTTCACGACCATGCTTATCGCATAGTGCAGCACGAATTTGTTCCTCCAGGATAGGCAGCAACCGAGCTTACGTGGCACGCGTCCGGCCGGACTTGGCACGAGATGGCCGTTGTATCTTCCATCAAGACAACGCCTTTTCGTATACGTCGTAGGTTGTCCGCGAGTTGTTGGCACGGAGCTCAATCACCGTCACCGACCAACCCGCCATACTTACTAAAAAATAATACTCTGAAGTTGTAAAAATACAACAATAATAGTAGTTAATTTACAGTCTATTTAAAGTGAAAAGCTATTGGAAGTGTAAAATTACACTCGTAAAGCGCGTTGCTTATTTACTCTATACGCGTGTTTTCGCACAAGAAGTATGATTTTGCTCGCGAATTCACGCGAATCTGGCAGCACTGCGTTTATTTATACCTATGGTCCGATTTCACAAAGAATTCCGTGTTAATTCATTGCTATATGTTGGAGAAATTCAACGCATACGTAATATCTGTGAGAGGTACCTACAATGTTTAGATAGATAGATAGATAGATAGATAAATTTATTCACTAGTTTCGTTTACAGTTGTGTTACAATTAATTTTTTTTTTTTTTTCTACTTCCAGTTATAAGTGTATTCATTAATTATTTCAATTTTGAGGAAAAATTTTGACTAAAAACCTCTTTATTCAATCCTAACCTAATCCTAAAGTTAACTTACTCTAAAGCTAACTAAATCTAAAGCTAAGCACCCAATTTTTATTTTTTATTTTATTATTATTTTTAATGACATAGCAACATAACTAGCGGGTTATCCGAGCGAAGGCAATTATTTGCGAATGATTCCGTTTGTTGGTTTGGCATAACAACTAATGTTTTGCAGTTTCCTATTTCGTGCAATTCTTGAGTAGAAAAGTACCAAGGTTTATTGAGTATTATTTTTAAACATTTGTTTTGAATAATTTGCATTTTTCTTTTGTGAATCGATGCACAATTGTTCCAAATAGGTGCCCCATAGCAAAGTGCAGGCTGCACCACGGTTTTAAATATTAACAATTTATTTTCCTGAGAAAGTACCTACAATGTTTAAGTTTAGTATTTGTGAAAGTACTCGTATATTTAGCACAATATTTTTTTTTATAATAAGCATTTATATATGCATAGATTTAAATCAAAAATTCAGTTTGAGTGCTTGTTTGAAAAGTGTATGAAAAAAATTTCTAACTACAATAGATATAAAATGCATTGGCATAATTTTCATTCAATTGTTTTTAAAAATTCAAATACGGAAGATTCACAAATCTTAAAAAAATGTGAAATTTATAATTGTAGCGAATCAACATGCAATTACAACATTTCGAACAGCTTATAATGAAAAATCCTATAATTTTCCAAACAAATTTTGTTTGCAACAAAGGAAATATAATAATTTTTTTTTAAAAACTCGAAAATAAAAAATTTAGCTCGTATTCTGAATAAAGAAGATGATTTGAATGTAATTGAAGCAGTTGCATTTTATTTCAAAGAGAATACCAGTCTCATATTCAAGCGTTTTGAGGTAAGCCCTGATACATACATTATAAAAAAGTATATTTGATTTAACTGTTCATAATTTTTTTTTTAAGTTCTGACAAACATATTCCGAGGTTAAGGCTGAAAATCCCGGCAATACTCCATGGATTGCAATAATAAGTAAGTACATAGGTATACGAGTATAACTTCCAAAAAATCTTTACTCTCTTTAAAAATTCAATATAGAATTAATTTTTAGTTTTTAGTTAAAAAAATAGAGTTTTAGTTTTGATGCAGCGTAAAGTTGCGGTAATAAATATCGCTAAAATCACTGTTGAGTTAGGTGCAATTTAAGAGAAAATTTAATAATTTTTTTAAAATTTATTGCATATTTTATATTAGGTGTACAAATAAGTTCCCGGCGTTTTTTGTCAAACTTGGAGCCTTTATTGCGAGAAATTGGTTGCATTATTTTTTTTAAAAATATTGTCCATCGCTAGCCACAACCTTTTCCCATCTTTTTGGCAGCATATGAATTCCGCATTCAAAAAACTCCACGTCCTTTGAGGAGATCCACGAGTCGACCCAATTTTTGGCATCTTCGTAAGAACGGAAGTGCTGCTCAGCCAGGATATTTTTTATCGATCGGATTAAGTGGTAGTCGGAAGGGGCGATGTCTGGTGAATACAGCGGGTGGGGAAGGACGTCCCATTTCAGTGTTAACAGGTAGGTTTTCACAACCTGAGCAACATGTTGCCAAGCGTTGTCGTGTAGCAAAATCACTTTGTCGTGTCTCTGCTCATATTGCGGCCGTTTTTCTTTCAATGCTCGGCTCAAACGCATTAGTTGTGTTCGATAAAGAGGTCCTGTGATGGTTTCACTCGGTTGCAGCAACTCATAATACACCACGCCGAGCTGGTTCCACTAAATGCATGGCATGACTTCGGGACCATGGATATTCGGCTTTGCGGTCGATGTTGATGCATGGCCAGGGTATCCCCACGATTTTTGATGCTTCGGGTTATCGTAGTGTATCCACTTTTCATCACCAGTCACGATACGATGCAAAAATCCTTTCCTGTTCTGCTGTTGGAGTAGCTGTTCGCACGTGAAAAAACGACGTACGACGTCTATTGGCTTCAATTCGTACGGCACCCAATTTCCTTGCTTTTGAATCATTTCCAAGACTTTCAGACGATGTGCAATGGCTTGTTTAGTCACATCCAATGAATCCGCAAGACTTTGTTGTGTTTGGCATCAATCTTCGTCCAGTAGTTCCTCCGATTCTGCGTCTTCGAAATTTTTTGGCCGGCCGGAACGCTCCTTGTCTTCCACGCCGAAATCATCCATTTTGAAGCGATGAAACCATTCGCGACACGTTGATTCGCCAATAGAAGACTTGCCATAAGTTTCTCTAATCATCTGACAAGCCTCAGAAGCAGATTTCTTTGAATTAAAACAAAAAAGCAAAACTTCCCGCAAATGGCGCTTATTTCGCTCGAACTCCGACATGTTTAAGGACTCACAAGTAACTGACGCCGATAAAATTTTACAAATGTAATGATGGGGAATAGTTGCAATATGTCTGATCTTGCCATATTACGAGCTTGATCCGCCATTTTTTCCCAGTATTTCGTGTTAGCGCCATCTATAAGAGAACGCCGGGACCTTATTTGTACACCTAATATTATTTGATACAAAATCAGAACAGTTTATACGTATGACTATACGAGTATATAACTGTAAATTTATCCTAATGCTTATACATATTTATTCAATAAACGCGAAATCTTTTGGTGTGAAACTATAATATACTCGTATATCTATTACTTTCGTTTTGTTAATATTTTTTATTAAATTTATTTGCAGAAAAGCCGTGCTACAGGGTACGATAAATATTGAGCAACAAGAAGTCCGCAAATTTTACGATTTGAATTTTATTGATGCTCTAACGGAAGTAGTATGTTTCTATTATATTTTCAATATGATGTACTCCAAAGAAATATCGCAGACAATGGAATTTCTAGTTACATTACTCTTAAAGCATTATCCAGATAATATGTGAGGAGCAAAAAAAAACCCTAAATAATATCATCAAAATAAATAGTTTGGTAACAAAATTATCAAATTATCAAAATTAAAAATAATTATTTAGATAGTATTTCCTGAAATATTTTTAATTTTTGTAATGAAATCTAATTCTTTTTACGGCTCTGAAATTCAAAAAAGATTTAATTTAACATTATTGAATTGAATAAAAATATCAAAAACGTACGGTATGTTATTTATTTATTATAATTACTCCAAACAAAATTAGTATTACACTAAAAGCGTATAAAAATATCATATCAGAATACTAGGAAATGGATTTCCTACTATTTCTAATATTCAACCAGAATGCGATATAAATTTTCACGGTAAAACACGTGTAAAAATTATCACTCATTTATGCGTAAATAATCGGTGAAAACGTGTGGAAAATACGTTACTTTTAGAAATTTTACACACACAGAGTGTAATATTACTAACATAAATATCGCAATTATACTATATTTTTGCGGTTTTTACTGCTTTAAAATATTCCTTTAGTAAAAAACATTAAAAAGGAAGTATAATCGCTCTAAATTTTTTAGTAATTTTAAACTTTGTGCGTGAAAAACTATTAAAACTAATGTGTTTTTTGACGATTTTAGCGATAACTTACTCATTATTGAGTGAAGGTTTTCAATCGATTTTTAGCGTGAAAATTTACATCACACTCCAGATGGATATTACTAGTATAATAGTCAGTGGCGGATCCAGACTTTCCTGTGGGGGGGGGGGGGGGCGGAAATTTTTTTGATTTGTCTATTTTGTTTGATCAAGTTCTGTGTGAATTTAGCTACATAGACAAAAACGGGATCATATTGTTTTCATCTTATTATGGGTCATTCCATCAAGAATCGCCAAAGTTGTGACCTTATGTTACCATTTCCGATTCTTTTGAAAATGTTTGTAATTGAAGAACTAGTGAAAAAAATAATTGAAATTTAAGTTTGTGTTTCTATCTCATTTTTTAACTAACAAAAACAACAACAATCTTTAAAATAAGCCCTACTTTATTATTCAAGGATAAAAATTACCAGAGATATGAATTTTCAAAGAGGACTCGGACATCTTTTTTGGGAAATCTTTAACATACTATAACTAACAAAAAAAATGAGATAGAAACAAAAACTTGAAATCATATTTTTTTTCACAAATTCTTCAAGTACATAAATTTTCAAATGAATCGGCGATGATAAGGTCACACTCGTTCTTGATTAAATGACCCTTTTTCTATAAAATAATTGAGAACCACTATAATGTTCTTCGATTTTTTTGAGATCCCAAGTTAATTTTTTGATATTTTTTAAAAAACAGTATAACCTACAAAATATAAAAAAAACCATTATCCTTGAAAAAAATTTCAAGGATAATTTTTATTGCGACAACCTTCCCCTTTAAAATAAGCCATATTTTATTATTCAAAGAGGACTCGGACATCATTTTTGCGAAAACTTTAGCATACTATAACTAACAAAAAAAATGAGATAGAAACAAAAAATTGAATTTCAATTATTTTTTTTCACTAGTTCTTAAAGTACAAAAATTTTCAAAACAATCGGAGATGGTAAGGTCCCAAATTTCGTCATTCTTGGTGGTTCTTGATGGAATGACCCTATTACCTACGCAATATGTTGTCTTGTAGTCTTTTTATCATGATGCGTTTACACTCACCCTTGAGGCTTGCCTCGATTCGAGCCTCTACCCTCATCAGGCCATTGCAAACCGGTTTTCGTCGGCTGTGTTCTTTGCTGTGTTGAAAGCAATTTACACTCAATATGCCTTTGCGGCGCAACTTGCCTATAAGTGCGAAACGACAGAAATACGATGAGCTGCGAATTATGTTAGACTCTTGCGACTGCACGAGCCATCTGATTGGTTGATTTTATGGTGGGGATAGAGGCGCGCCTCAAACGTTGAGTGTATGGTAAATCCACCATCATAGTTCTGTTCTGTGCTTTGCATTGCACCGCAGAACTGCAGTAAATGCTAATTACAGTCCACATTGCAGTGGAGTAAAAAAAATCGGAGAACGGTTGAAGTATGTATGTTTAGAAAATTCGGAAGTGCTCTTGGGGGGGGGGGGCGGCCGCCCCCTCCGCCCCCCCCCCCTGTATCCGCCAATGATAATAGTAGCAAACCCATTTCCTACTTTTAAAGTAGTAAATTTTTCTTAGAGTGTAGTATTACACTGTATGCCACGCGGTCAAATATTTGACCATTTTCAGATAGTGTAATGGTCAAATGCTGTTTGACAAAATGTTTCATTTGTCACCATTTCACAATCAATCTGACCACATTTGACCGTCTGCTATTTTTGGAAAAACAATTCTGTCATATGGGTCAAATAAGAAGTGTAATTCGTGAATATTTAATTTTTTGTAGCGATTGGTGAAATAAGTAATTAGTTTAAACTACTCATAATTACTGCATAACACTTTTTTTTCTCTTAATTTTTAATACCTGTACCAACAACGCCAAACATTAAAACAATAACTTTTCCTATTACACTCCTATTTTTTGTTGAATCCACTTACGTCTCGTTAATTAATCTGAACGGAGTTATACATATACTCGATAATTTGATGCTCGGAGTGGCATACAGTGTAATATATACACCAATATTTAAAATAGATCTGACCTCATAGCGTTTGACCGTTTGACACAAGGAGCAAATTTGACGATGGTGTCAAATGGATATTTGACATCAAATTCGGTCAAATTTTTTCGGTCAAATATTTGACCGCGTGGCATACAGTTTAATACAAGCTTTACTCCGATCCGAATTGGCTTCGTTCTTGATCGAGGCGATATTTGGGGGACGTGGAGGCCATATCAAGACAGCGACGACGAGGCAGCTGAAATGCCTTAAAGTGGAAGTTGCTTTCAGCAGTGGAAACTGCATTCAGGGGGGTGGGGAGTATTTTGAGGGAGACAAATTTAATTAATTGTAAAATAAAATTATAAACAATTTTTGTACGTATTGGATCCGCTTTTACTTCATTATTTCAATAATTTCAAGTATTGTGATCGATTTTTTTAAAAAAAAATGTCCTACCCTGAACATTTTTGTTTTCACATTTCATGACTAGAACACACGAAAAAGGTGGAGGTGTAGGGAGCGTTTTAGACGGAAAATTTTGGTTTCTAGATTTCAGCAACCGTTTGCACTAGGAGGCTTAAACTTTTGAATTTATATAAAGCTTTGATAGTGGACCCATTCGCAAAAAAATTGTCAACATGGGTAAAGGGGAGTAGGAGTGGGGTTAAAAACAATCCGTTCGAAACGCTCAAAGCCGAGATAAAGACATTCTAAAATACATATTTCCTAAACGGCTAATGACACGAAATTGAAACTTGAAGACTGTCTGTAGATATACTAGGTGAAAAGACTAGAAATAAAATTGTGAGCGGGGACAGCAGCGTGCGAGGTGGGAGGGGGGGGGGGGTGAAACACTTTAGATTACGATATATCACGAACCAATTACGCTAGACAAAAAAATTTGGTATGAATATATAAGTCAATAAATGGTGTTTAGTAAAAGCAAAAAATTTAAGGGGGGCAGTGGGGCATGGAAGTGAAGGGGATAAGAATTTTTCTTTAAAATCTCGTATCATATCTCAAGAACAGTTTAAGATAGATGCTTAAAAATGTATGGGAAGTAGGCCTAATAGACCCCTAGTAGGAAAAAAAATTTGGGAAGTGTGAGTGTAGGGTGTGAGAGTGGGGGAGGATGAAAAAGAAAAATTTCCGATTTTTATATCTCGAGATATGTATTTAGATAGAGTTATAGAAATAATTAAACATAATTTTGTATATGGGTAGTATGGTACGAGGGTGTGGGGTATTTTTCCTATCTATAGAAGGGCTTATGTTAGAAAGTTAAAACTTGGTGAGTACATGTAGATCTATTAGGAAAGTAATTTAGATTAAAAAAAATGTCAAATATCCATTGGCGTATGGAGGGCGAAAAAAAGTGATGAAAGAAAATGAAATGCATATATTTTCAAGAATTTCGTTTTATCTCTCAGATCTCTTAAATATTGAATTAATTTTTATTCTACGGATTCCTCACATAAATGCCTAGAAAGTGTTTTCAAGAGTTTTTGAAATTTGACCCCTAAGGGGTTGTATACATTTCCACGAATTCAGAGATATCCCTCTGGTCTGTTTAGATATCGAATATCTTTTCACTTCCACGGGCTTGCGTGATAATCACCTAAAACTTGTTTTTTCCTTTTTCAACCCAAAAGGGTTGAACACGTTTTCACAAATTTCGTCATATCTTTCAGGAGTGATAAGAAATTGAATTGGTTTATACTTCCTCGCGCTGTCTTCATATTTATCTAGGAACTCCTTTCAGGATTTTTGGATATTCAAACTACAAGTAGGTGTAAGAAGGTTGTATATATTTTTACAAATTCCTGCATATTGTTTAGATCTGATGAGATATTGAATTCACTTTTAGTTCCTAAGACTTCCTATATAATCGCCAAAAAGTCAATTTCAGGATTTTTAGATACTCAACCCTAAGCGGGTGTAAGGTGGATGTATACTTTTCAAAGCTCCGACATATTTCTTAGATTTGATGAGATATTAGATTGGTTTTCACTTCCACCGAATTTTTATATAATCGCCTACAAACCCATTTCTCGATTTTTGGATATTCAACCCCCAAGTGTTTGCATATATTTTCACAATTTTTTCCCATCCCTTAATTCTGATGAGATATAAAATTGATTATTACATCATATGATGTAATGGCCTAAAAATGAATTTCACGATTTTTCCAATTTCAAAAACTAAGGTGGTGTGAAAGGTTTGCTCACGTTTTCACAAATTTTTCAAAATCCCTAGTGTCTGATGAGATATCAAGTTATTTATTATGAAATCGTCTAAAAACCTGTTTTAAAATTTTTTCAAAATTCAACCCCCAGGTGGATGTAATGGGTTTGTAAACGTTTTAACAATTCGTCACATCTCTTAAGTCTGATAAGGCAGTAAATTCGTTTTTAATTCTAAGGGCTTTTAGTGTAAATAAAATACCGAAATTCGAATAGTCTACACGGCCTTTTTCAATGTTTAATCGGCTAGAAATCACTATTTTAAATATTTTTATTTTAAGAGCAAAATTAACTTTCCAAGAAACCTCATAATCTCGAAACAACTGATGACTTTGGCCGCGTCCCGGAATATGACCCAATTACGTAATTCATATGCTTTTAACCGCTTCACGAACTTTGACCCAATTTTTATTTGTTGTTTTAAGAAGGGTCGAAGCGTGCGCACACTAGGCACCAAAATAAGGCCCATAGCGATCCCTTCAGAGCCTCGCAGGTCACTAAACATCCCCTAAACAACCCAGATCCCTAAAGAAAAAACGTGGACCCTGAAAATAATAAAGTTTCGCCCAGACCATTGGCTGATTTGTTTTTATTAACTTTAAATATTTACCGTGTCGTCATCATAAGAGTCCATGATATTCGAAGCATTTGTTATAGGTAGAATGTACGACTAATGTACACAGTATTAACTTGTGTTTCGAATAATTTAATTGTATCACTTTTTAGATTATTTTTAATTATATTTTTAATATTTTAAATTAGAAAAAACATTTAAAGTAATTTATTTCACTTGTTTACTGTATCGCGACAAACTTCGTATTAAATGCAAACTGTGACAAATTTACTAAGTGCTCGTATCTTATCTTCATTCAAGTCCTAACCCCTAGTAAACAATAAACAGGAGCGCATTATTAAAAAAAAACCGAGTTAATTTGCAACAATTAATATCACAGTCGTCAGCACGTAGAATCTATAGGGCCTTAAACCAAGGGTGTACCTGGCTTAACTGTGTTTTATATTTTATATCTCGATTCTATTGAAAATGTTAAATCAATTTAGTATAATACTTCCTTCATGCGATAAATGCAGGTTTTCACAAATAGCTGGCTAAAGTAAAACTGTCTCGTCTGCAATGTTATTAAAAGCCTTTTTCCCTCAGGTCTTATCTTAATTGATAGCTCACCATTCGACAACAGAATAATAATTGAATGTTATTAAGTGTTCCAGAAAGTCTATGTGATAAAATAATTATCACACCGTAAAGGCAAAGCCAAACTGATAACAAGGTAAAACTACGCCTGTTAAGGATAATTTCAAACACATTTTCCGCTAGACAATTGACCTGGTTCCATTATCAAGGTTCTGGGATTTAGGAGTGATTCGTGGCAAATGCTTTACTACTCTGTTGATCGAAGATAATATTCGGTTAATTGTTTTTATTTTTGCACCTTCGACGACTGCCGCCAACCAATCGACAGCTTTGTCGATGTTGTGAAATTAAGAAAATCGGAAATTTCGAAAATTTAAATCTTATTCTTCTATCTTAAATACTCCACTATAACTAGGATCGCCTATGTGACTTTGTACGTGCTGGAAGGTTGTAGTTCTCACTGGAACTACCGACTCCATTGATAATTGATTTAGAGCTCCCATGGTATGCATGTAACAATATACTTACTTACTTACGATGGCGCCACAATCCAAATCGGACCATGGCCTCCTGAATGCGCCGCCTCCAGCCTTTTCGATTCAGTGACCGCGTCCTCCAGTTTGTGATTTGCTGTCTGCGTCAATAGAATCCTCCCAGCGCTTTCATGGTTTTCCAACTGGTCTTTGTCCATTAACTTTTCCCTTTAGTGTGCGTTTGGGGATTCTTCCGTCATCCATCCGCTCCACATGACCAGCCCATTGTAGCTTTTTGAATTTTATGAGGATCGATACTTCCGGATTATCAAAGATGGCATACAATTCTCTATTGTATTCTCCAGATCGAGTCTTCCCTCACAGGTCCGAGGATTCTTCTGAGGACTTTTCTTTCAAAGGCGTTAACTAATTTTTCGGACGCCTGAGTCAATGTCCACGTTTCGCTGCCATAGCATAGCACAGGTCTTATAATTGTTTTGTATAGTTTAAGCTTTGTTTTCCTATGCACATTTATGTTTTTAATTATTGGGAGTACCGAATAATACGTCTTATTTGCCATCATTGTTCTTCTTTTAATTTCGATGGGTTCGATTCCATCCTTTGATATATTTTCCCCGAGATATACAGGGTGCGCCATCTTTTATTTCGGTATGTAAACATTGAATAACTTTGAAAAAAAACAACTGATTTTTATATGTGAGGTATGTTTATTCAATTTGGTCCTTTAGAATTTATTTGGATTAGTTTTTGAATACCATACAACATCAATCAAGTGGCTGCCTCTATTGGCCACAGCAAAATGTGCCCTTTTTGCTGCGTTTTGCATTACTTTTTCGAGCATCTCGGGCGGTATAGCGATGATTTCAGCACGAATGTTTGCTTTGAGCTCGTCAATGATCTGAGGCTTGCTGGCGTACACTTTGCTTTTCAAATATCCCCATGAAAAGAAGTCCGGAGGAGTCAAATCTGGAGATCTCGGTTGCCAGTCAATGTCGCCTCTTTTCGACATCAGACGTCCAGGGAATTTTCGTTGCAGAAACTGAATTATTTCATTTGCAGTGTGTCGTGGCGCACCGTCTTGTTGAAACCAGTAACCATCCAGACCTTTTTCACGCATTTGCGGGCAGACATAATGAGCTAACATTCACCAATATCGTTTTCCATCGACTGTTTCGTTTTGTCGGAAAAAAAATGGCCCAATGTTGGTTTTGGCGCAAACGCTGGCCCAAACAGTCACTTTTTGATCATGAAATGGTGTTTCATAGATTTCGTGTGGATTCTCCGTTCCCCAAATGCGGCAATTTTGATTATTAACGCCGCCAAAGAGTGTGAAATGGGCCTCGTCGGTCATCAAAATTTGCTTCCAAAAATCAGGTTCAGTGTCAACCATTCGAGTGACTGTTTGGCCGTATTCCAAGCGACGTGGACGGTCTGTCGGCAATATTATTTGTGTTAATTGCACTTTATACGAAAACAAATGCAAATCATCCTTCAAAATGCGCCGCAAAGTGGTTCCACTGACGCCAAAACGCTAAGCGCGGTGACTATACGAGATTTCTGGGTTTTCGGTAACGCTCTCTCTGACCGCTTCAACCAGTTCCTTGGAACGTATTGGTCGTCGATGAACGGCATGTGGACGATCTCCCGATCTGTTCCGTGCTCAAAAAAATTCGACACCAAACGACGAATAGTGTTGTCAGACGGTTCCTTTTGGCCACGATATTTTCGTCGATATACACGTTGAGTTAACACAACGGAACGACTATTCTCAATGTACAGCATCACTATTTCAGCGCGTTGTTTCGGTGTGAAGCGATCCATGGTTAAAATTCTACTGAATTGACGTTTCCAAAACTTGTCCAATCAAGTCAATCTGTCTGGGTGTAGTCCAGTGGTAGTGTACTAGGTCTTGAAAACATTGCTACCGGGGTTCAATTCCCACTCAATGCATAATTTATTTATATGAATTTTTCAGTTTCTATTGGTTTCAGAATATTAATATAAATCGTGAACAGTGCGGAATGTTTAATAGGGTCACTTGTAAAGGATTTAAACCTGAGCAAATGAGTTCTGTTTACATTCTTATCAGATTCACAAATACCATCAGAGCTGCCAGACAGTAGTTGATTTGCTATAGGCAACTTTGCTGTTCTGGTAGATCGTATCACAGCCAATAGTACTGCAAAATTATGATCATTAACACCTGCTAGTACACTGCCATACCCGGCCCGATTCCTGATCTTCCTTCCCATTCCTAAAAACTGATTAAGTTCGGTATCCCCTTTCTTCTCCACAATTCCTTCCAACTCTCCTCTCCTTCGCACCAAAAAAACCGGGGAAAAATATTTGAGAGAACAATACCGCGGCCAATTGGGCTCAGTTTGTTCTTGAAAATTAGCCAAAAACATCCATCAGCCGAAGGCGCCGTGCCGGGATGCAGTGGGATCACAACGGACCCATCTAGCGGTCTATGTGTTAGCTATCTCTGTCAATAGCTACCCACCTAACCTAACCTAACCTAAGTCAATCTGTTGAAAAATGTCAAAGTTATTCAATGTTTACATACCGATATAAAAGATGGCGCACCCTGTATGTCCGCCCAGCTCTAAATCCCTGGTATTCACCAATTACTTTGTCAGCAAATAATTCTCTTTTCTAGAATTTTCGTCAAGATCTTATAAGACGTACACAACAGGGATATTCCGCGGTAGTTTTCACAGCAGAGTTTGTCGCCTTTTTTATAAATTGGATATATGATACTCCTGCGCCAATCGTCAGGAAGCGCTTCTTGCGTCCATATGTCCGAGATCAATCTGTGTAAGGGATGTGCTATGCAGGTGTCGCCGGCTTTCAGAAGTTTAGCTGGGATTTGATCAGTGCCCGGCGCTTTGTTGTTTGGGTGGTTCCTCAGGGCTGTTTTTACTTCTTCGAGTGTGGGAGGACTCGAAGAGGATCCTTCCTCAGCTGTTACCTCGGTTGTTAATATGTCTTTTGCTGCTGTTCGTGCGGATGATGGGCTTGGGTTGAGAAGGTGTTCAAAATATTGCGCCCATCTTAGTTTTATCGCTTATTAATGTTGCCTTCTGTATCCTTACAGAGGTTCGTCTTCGGTTGGTATCCCTCTTTCATCCTTTTAACTAGGGAGTATGTGGCTCTTGTGTTGTGTAATTTAAATTGTTCGTCCATGTTTTTAATTTCGTCATTACAGTACCTTCGTTTTTTCTGTCTGCAGATTTTGTTTGCAAATCGTCTAAGATCATTATATTTGTCCTGTTTGGCTCGAGTCGGCCGTTCTGTTAATATTTTGTAAGCTTCATTTTTTCTCTTTAATGCATCTTGGCATTCGCTGTCGAACCATTCATTTCTTTTGCGCCGGGGCTGTTGTCCTATCACCTCCTCTGCGACCCAGAGTCGTTATATAGGTTTCGTCTTTGCCCAGTTTCGCGTTAAAGTTACCTAATACTATTTTTATAGGGTAAATTACCCATTCCTGAGCCCCCTTAAGAAAAATTTTTAGTTTGAGTCTTCCGCATCGTAACATAACAAAATATTTTGGTTACCTGTTTTTTTTGTTCTAAGGACTATTAAACAGCTATTAAACTAAATAATTAGATTGACGTTTGCAAAGAACATTATTTAAAAAATTTAATAATAGTGAAAAAAGACCAGTGTGCCCAGTAATGAGCCCTTTTTTTTCCAATACTGAGCCATGGCCGACCCAATACTGAGCCCCCCCAAAGAAGGTGCGAATTTATCTAGAATACAATTTTTAACGATGATATATACATGGTGTCCGGTACTCCATGCGCAACCAGGTAAGTTTTTATTCCTTGATATATTTTAAGACAAAAATTGTTGTGCAGGGAGGGTCAATTTTCAATATCCGTGGAGATACAGAGGGGTCAAGAAAAGTGTTTCGGACTTAAAACGTTATATCTTGAAAACTAATAATCAGAATTCTAAGTGACATAACTTGTTTTTCACGGAATCGAATTACCTATCATTTGATGTAAAAGTTCAAATTGTAACTGCACCTGATCTTGAGATACGAGTATTTAGTTCAAAACACAAATTTTGCTACTTCTTATATTATAAAAATTTCGTGATCAATAGAAAACTCAATCTCAGAAAACCCCATTATAAAAACGCCAGTTTAATTTAATATTATTGCTTCCAAAAGTTGACACTTGCATTGCATAAGTTTAATAATTAAGAAAAAATAATGATTCCAGAAATATTGCTCTTTTATGCAAAAAAGAAGAACATGTTGATCTACACTTTTTGCTTGAACTGAAAGAATTTAATAATAGTTTTTATGCTTTATTTCAAAATTTTTTATTTACAATAAATGTTCAAAATTACCACCTTTATTTTGAATGCACGCTAAAGTTCGTTTTGCAAGTGTTCTCTTGGTATTCATACTCCTGAACTCCTGCCTTAGTTCTGTTGCTGACGCATCGATCCTGATATTTAGATCTTTTAATGTTACTACTGCCGTTGCTTAGACAAGGTCCTTTATCTGTCCCCATACAAAGAAATCCATATTAGTAAGATCAGGAGATCTAGCACGCAAGTGTATCGGTCCATTTCTACCGATCCGGCGATTGCTATAATTGGATTTTAACCAACAATCTGTGATTTGTCAACCGTAATTAGCTGGAGCACCATCGTGCTGGTAAAACATGGAAGCCAATCGTATCAGTGGAATATCGTCCTATAAGTCTTGTAGATAATTTGTTAAAAAATGTAAGTAATTGGAACTATTTCGAGTAGGCGGAAGCCTAATAGATCCAATGAAATCGTCGCCAATCACACCTGCCCATAAATTGACACTGAATCTGTGCTGAAATGATGCCACTCTTCTTGTGTGTAGATTGCTCTCAGCCCACGTTTGTAGGGAGTGGAAGTTTGTGATATAGTCTCTGGTAAATTGGAACTTATCCGTCCAAAGAATGTTGTTCATAAAATTCTCGTCATCTATTTGTCGTTCAAGGAGTCAATTGCAAAACTCCATCTTTTTGGGCAAATCAATGTGTAGCAGCTCCTGCACTGGTATGTGATGGTAATGATGCAAGCGTTGGATACTGATGGATGGATCATTTTGAACTGCATGCAGTATTCTTTTATCGATCTGAACAGCGATTATCGGCGTAGGATTTGCATTTACTCTGCTTGTCCCAATGGTGCCAGTTTCCCGAATCCTTCTGTAAACGTATTGAAATACTCTCCTGTCAGGTGTCAGTCGATTAGGATATATCTAGTGATACAGCGATCGCGCCGCTAGTGCATTTCCCTGCCACTCTTCATAGATGAACATAATGTCTCCATATTCTTCATTCATTCTCACTGGAATTTTAACAGATTCTCATACAAAATTTCCGGTTAAGGTTCCAGTTAAAGTTTAACTGACGATCGTAATAATGGCCCTAAATTCTACTGATACCTTCTAGTTTTAGCAATGTAACTGAAACTGATCAAAATATGAAGGTAGTTTTGCTTTTGTAGGCTTTTTATTTTGTTAGGTACCCCATTAAAAAATACAAAGTTATGTACCCAGTTTTGCTTACCACATAAAGGTAAGTGCATCACTTATGTTGAAACTCATTTACATTTAATTGATTTTCTCGATACTTAAAATATAAATAAATGGGCAATACAAATTTTTTATAATGGGGTTTAAGTAGAAAAATTTGTGTTTTGAAGTAAATATCAGTTTGAACTGTTACATGAAATGAAAGGTAATTCGATTCCCGGAAAAAGAAGCTATAAAACTTTGAATTCTGATTATTAGTTTTCAAGATATAACGTTTTAAGTGAGTGAGGGTACAGGTCCGAAACACTTTTCTTGACCATCCTGTATCTCCACGGATATTGAAAATTGACCCCCCCTGTAGGACAATTTCTGTCTCAAAATATATCAAGGAATAATCCCTTACAAAGTTATGCACGGAGTTCGGGACACTCTATATAGATTTCATCTAGACTATAAAATATGACAGGGCTCATTACTGGAATGCTATATTTTTCCATTAATCCAGTAGTGAGCCCCACTATGGCTTATTACTAGAAATTATGAAATTTTTGATCCAGTAATGAGCCCCCCTTTAATTTCGCAAGAAATTCTTTAATTCCAGGCCTTTTTATTTTAAATATGTAGGAAATGTATAAATCTATCAGTACAAACTATAGTTAAACCTAAGATTGAAATACGGTACTTATCTGCTGTTTGAATCAAAATGGAGTCCTTATACATTTGCACAAGAATAGTTAATTTTTCACATCACTAAGGAGGCCAGTCCGTTCGGCACGAAATATTTCTTCCGACAGAAGGAGAACCACATGGAAAGTGTATGTCGAACTGACAATAAAGAACAACGGCATTTAACGAAAAAAACAAAATTTAGCTAAACCAAGCATGTTCTTAGCTATTGGTGAAAATTTTGCAAAGAGGGCTCATTATTAGTGAGAGGGCTCAGGAATGGGTACTTTACCCTAGCGTTCGACGGAAGGGAGTCGAATGATGATTCTAAGGTGCTGTAGACTTCGTCGTCTTTGTCTTCCGTTGGGGCGTGGACATTAATAAGCCAAACATTAAAGAATGTTGTTTTAATGCGGATTGCACACAATCGTTCATTAACGGGTTTGAAGTTGGTAACTTGATGTTTAAATTTATTGTCGACGATAAACGCAACTCCAAACTCCCGGTGTTTTTACCTTGTATTGATGCTGTAACAAAGTTTCCTTTTGAAATGAAAAAATGATGTCGTAGAGTTGGATAAAATTATTTATTTTTAATCTCTTTAAAAATACTATTACTAATCTTACAATTAACTACCGACAAATTTAAATAAATAAAGTTAAGTTTTATTCAAAGGCAGCGCAGTCGGCATGCCAAAGAATTAACCCGAAAACGCAAGTGAATTTTGTTGGATCACTTCAAGCAGCGCAATTTTGGCCTACTTGAAGGGGTACAACGTGTTCTAACCGAATAATAATTTTAACTGTGTGAGGTGCTACCTTTGATAGTCGAGTTGAATATTCCTGCTCGCAGCGCAAATTTGGCCTACGATTGCGAATCTTCAATGACTTGTATCAACAGGAGGGCGAGCCGACGTTGCGCGTGGCTTAAATAGCCCGATTAAGCTTTTGTTTCCGTTGTCCTGGACCAATTTTGGCGAGGTGAAATTGGGTGGACAGTGCGGAACGAAAGTATTTAAGATTATAAGTGTAAATGTTATGAAAACATAGAAATTATGTTTGGGGAGTCCAAACACCCGGCTTCCCGAAGATTTCCCACTTTTGAAAATTGTATGCGATCTAATGTCAGTAATCTCGCTACCTAACAAATTTAGTTTCTTGGAGTGCGATGATGTTTATTTTGTATTTGTTCGCCTGTTCCAGAAGCGCTCTCACTGCTCCTGTTCTGTACAGGGAACGCACGTTCCAAGTTCCGAAGGAATAGTCAATTTTTCATTCGCGTGGTCATTGCCGTTGAAACAATTCAGTCCGAGGCGGTGGATCAAGTTTCGAAACTAGGTTGGTTTTCCGGGGATGAGTTGTTAACACATCGCCCAACTCCCGAACCTGGAGGGCCAGTCCTACTTCTTTATTACACCCTGGCAGGAAAAGGGTGATCATTTTCAGCTAGATATGATATGCTGGAGTTCTTGCAGCTATTCTGCGAGTCCAACTATGTCATACATATCTACTTCCTGAGACGCACTGGTGTTCCTGGCCATTCGGGATAACTCCATGCCCTCCACCTTTCTCAACCGGGCTTGGGACCGACTATGGCAGAGTTATAACAATATGCATGAGACAAAAGATCAAATTTTGATCGAAGTGGATGTGGAGCGCAAAATAATGGCACGGATGTCAGAAGATACCTGATTGATAGATCATTGAAGACGCTGAGCACATTTAATTTTCCTGTCCGCGCTTCAACATCGATCGAGCCGAGTTTGCAGAGGCCTTCGAAGAAGCTACAACCTTGGCAAACATCGTGACCAACATTTACAACACATCTCATAAGTGGCAAGCTTTCCAGACTGTAGCAACGAGGATTACGACGGCACTTTGCCGTTTTGAACGACGATGCAGCGCAGGGGGTGGTTGGCTAGACAGACTAACTGACGGTTTTAGGAGTAACACTCTGACGGTCTCCCGTCGAAATACCTACATCCTATTGAAGAATATGTTTGGAGGATTAAAGCTCTGAACACCGGATATTCTTCAAAAATATTATTACATGGCAACACTAAATCATTTATCAATGGAGTTGATAGTTCCAATGAAGACTAAAACCTACCAATATCCAATCCGAATAGCGTAGAAAGCCCAACACACTTCTCGCATGTTCTACACACAACAGCGAATGTTCGCGAAATCTCTAGAGTACACACACGCAGAATATAATATAAGTACCGCAGAGCTTGTACACGGAGTCAGTTTTTCTACTGCGAGACGATGATCCGTTTTACTGACAAGTGAAAGTGGAAAGTGATTTTCATTGATAACAGCGACCATATTTTGTGTAAAGTTCGGACTTTAAAATTTTTAGCTCAGTTCTTTTGCATGAATTTCTACTTTATTTCTATCTTCTTGCCGTATATCAGTAAGAAATGAAAACCATTTTTGAAAATCGACATAGGCACTTCCTTGAACGAAATTAAATGAAACTATGTATTATATTAGCTCGAAAATGATCACTGATTCACTTGAGACAACCTGCAGTTCTCTGATCGTTTCGTCGCTTTTAGAATCATGGTGATACAACTGCCTATAGGTAAATACAGTCCTGCCTACGTGCGATAAAAGAAAGAGTGGCAAAGAACATTTTATCGACAGTAGATCCTGTACATGGGACGTCATAGACGGCGGATTATTGAACTCGAAATACAGAGAAACGACGGATTATAGAGACTTGTAGTATACCTTGTGGTATACCGTTAACTGAATCAAGCGCTAGCTCTTCCAGTGAGCAGACCCATAGAGGACATTAAACATGCTATCGACGTGACGGCCATATCAGAGGCTAACACAAGATGGTCAGGCCTCACATCGTGTCTCGTGGCCAGGCAGCTATGGCCGACCCTAAACGCGAGCAGGACAAAGTTTATCCTACTCGGAGATAGGAATACTCTTCGTATCCTAATTGGTGTACTGACGGGCCATTGCCTGATGGGCCGGCACGCCAGAAGACTAGGTGTTGCGGACATTACAGATCTGTGCCGCAGCTGTAGTGAACCCGATGCCGAGGAAAGTATTTTTCACATGCTTTGCGAATGCCCGGGTCTGCTTGGAGGTGCGAACGTACTTTAGGTACTCGCTTCACCATAGACTTGGGCGAATTCGCAAGCATTAAGCTGGACAAGCTGCTGCAGTTTGTCAGGCTGGCGGGGTGGTTTACCTAAGACGTTGTCTTGGGCACACGGGTACCTTTTCTCGTGCATGTGGGATCACAACGGACCCATTGGCGGTCTATGTGCTTGGTCGCGAAGCGACCACCCACCTTACCTAAAACCTTTAACGGCGGATTATAGTGTATTTTGGATTATTAAACGGCGGATTATAGTGTATTTCAGATGATTAAACGGTGGATTATCGAGTTTGTACTTAATCCGAATGATGGTGATAAAACTCGCAATAATGAAGTTACTGAAGTTTTTGAAAAGAATTAGTTCAAGCACTATGTATATTGGCATCTTTAATTTAATTCTTTTGTATCAAAAAAGAAGGCCTTCATTGAAATAATTTGAAGTGGATGTTTGGACTTAAATTCTTTGTTTCAATATTTTTGCATTCACCTATTCAATTGCAATTTTAATATAAATATAAATATAACTGAAAAACAAATTATTCAACTTACCAGAGCATTATTATTAGAAGAGTTAACTGGTAGGGGATGTGCGTTATTATTGGCGTCCACTTCATCCTCTGTAAAGGGGTCACTACTATTTAAACTAAAATTAAAAAAAAATTTTTATAGAAATAATATATCAAAAATAGTTGGCAAAAACCCACCTACAATTTTTGCTTTTGTCCGCCAAAAACGGTAGAATCGGTAAAACATATTGTAAAATGCAATTTGTTGAACTATCATTAGCATAACCGAAGAACGTACTCCTACACATCACTCTTAAATATTTGAATCACTCAATCAATTTTTAAACTAAATTCGAATGGGAACTGCTCGTTTCCGACGTACTTTGACTTCGACTGCAATACGAAATACTCTTATTAATAAAATAATAAAGTAATGGTACGACGACGACGATAACAGCTTAATAAAATAGGAACACGCGGATAAGATAAGGTCGGGGTCCTCCAATGCAATCTAATGGATCCACCCGACAACATTATTTTCGTGTTTATCATTAGCATTTGATCCGATATCTATTAACGTTTTTGTTAACAAAATTATATGAAGCAAGTGTATTAATTTATAGAACTATAATTTTTTCGGTAGGTGTGAAATACGAAATAGGAGGTAGCGAATTGTTGTTATGTGATTTTACTTTATTATTTCAATAATACACTTTTGTGAAAACAAATTTAATAAGTAATAACAATTAATGTTTTTTATATTTTAATTATATTAAAATTTGAATAGGGATAGTATGGTACGGGTCCCAACTAGCAAACAAATTTTGAATTTTGATTTTCCGGAGGCTATAACTTCGATGCCGTAAGACCTTTGAGCGCAGGTTGTGGATTTTTAATTTCGATAAAGCTTCCGTAGGACTTGCGAACGGAGGCTGAAAATTTCAGAAGTCATAGTTTCGGTAATAACTTCTTTTAGGCCTTATGAAAGTAAATACCGACGGCTTTATGGAGGTTTCAGTACATTTTTTTTAGGCCTGGATAAGGCCTCTGGGAAGTTGATCAGCGTTAGTAGCGGTTTATTGAAAATGTCAGCATGTACATTTGATTCAGCTTGAACCCTAGTACCAGAATGTTTGAGATTGGCCTAGTAAGGTAGCGTACTGGACTAACGTGTGACGGGCTCATGGTTCGAATCCGAGAGCGTGCAAGTAAGTAAATTCACAATTTGCAAACAAATAATAATAGTATCGTTGGAAGAAACCATAAGGAAAACAATTAAAAATAAATTTGAGCACCATTACTTTCTTTTTTTTTCTTTTTTTTTGCCAGTTTCGATAAGCCCTTTTCGAAGCCGCCCACTCGAGCAAAAACAAAGTTTTAATAAAAGTATTGTTTCTGACGTTTGGAAGTAATGTGCACTTCCGTAAGGAAGTAAGAACAGCTTGGGTAAGGCCTAATAACAACTATTCGTGCTTGGCTGTTATTGTTGAAACCTGGGGAAATGTGCGCCAAATAAGTTTGGTAAGGCCTTATCGAAGCTAGACCGAGGCAGGATAAATAGCTTCGATAAGGCCTTATGGAAGGTAGTTTGCCAGTTGGGATGTGTTTCCCATCTCTAGAACAGATTATGCTATAAAATTAAAACATATTGACTTAAAAGGTAATTTATTTAAAAAACGATTCCATATATCCACTGGGGTACATATATTTTTACGAATTTCGTCATATCTCTTAGGTCTTCTGATATATTCAACTAATCATAATCATTTACTTCATCCGTAAAATTCATTCATGTTTAGATACAATAAGATAATTAAGTGATTAGACATGTTTCTATATCATTCCAGCTTTAGTATAGTTCGTAATCCTGGCGTCTCGAGTCGACAGGTTGGGCGTACATCCCTTAAATTGAAACCCTGACATGCAGAAGAATAGGCTAAATCAAACAGGAGAACAAAAATACAAAAGAAATATTGAACTAATTTTACTTTTACGAAGATAAATGCATAGAAAGTAATTTTAGGATTTTTTTTTTAAATTTAACCCTCTAACTGGGAGTAAAGAGGGGTTTTTCATGAATTCTGTCATATTTTGTAGGTTTGATTGGATATCAAATAAATTTTTTTGTTTTTAGATTTTTTTTTTGTTTTTCTTTGAAACTCTAGCAGTATGGGTACCGCTAGAGTTTCAAAGAATACATGTACATGTTTTCACGAATACCGTCATATCCGTTAGGTCTGAGAAGATATCGATTTGGTTTTTACTTTCACGCGATTTTTTATATAATCGCCTATAAACTAATTTCAAAATTTTATGATATTCAACGCCCAGAGGACTGTAAGCAGGTTGTATACGATTTCACGAATGCATCTATAATCTGATGAGATATCAAATTGGTTTTTACTTCCTCCGACCTTCCATACATTCGCCTAATAATGAATTTCAGGGAGTGTAGAAGGGTTGTATAATTTTTTACAAGTTGCGCCATATCTTTTAGATCTGATGAGATATTTTTCCTTCTACAGGCTTTCTATGTAAATCGCCTAAAAAACAATTTCTGGATTCAGGGACGTCATTTGTGGGGGGGGGGGGGGACAGAATTATGTATTTTTATAGATTATACATAACATATGTATATTTCTATATAAAAATATATACAAACATAACATCAGGCCCCCCCCCCCCCCCCCCCCCCCCCTAGAATTTTGGATATTTTAAGTTCTGTTCTTAACACAAAATACACTTTCCAATAAACCTACTTGTCTCGAAACAACCGATGTTATATTTCGACTTTGACCGCGTCTCGGGGTATGATCCAATTACTTAAGACTGGTTAAAAAATTTTTTTTTGCATTAATGGCATCCAAATATAGTGTAGAATATGTGGGCAAAATGATTTTCCGATTATCGAAGCCGTTCGGAAGTTACAGGCCGTTATATTCTCTAAACTCCTTTGCTGTTTCGAATATAAAGGTAAGTTTAGTCGCGTTTTTCTCAAAACGGTATTTTTCAAATCGGTAGACACGATATCTCGAAATCTATCGAACGAATTCCTTTGAAATTTGGTGAACTTATTTAGTACTCATGTAGATACTAGAATAATTGTGATTCATCAAGCCGTTTTTTTGTCGATCTGAAGAAGTCGTAAAAACACACCAAAATTGACGATAAAGAGTTCAACAAGTTGTCAAAAATTCAATTTTCAATATTTTTTGATAATCCTAGTTCCGAAACTAGTTCAAACTTCACAGATTAAAATGCCGTTTGATTTGTTCATGTAAAATAAGCAGAACGGTTCGTGCATTAACATATTTTGGTGAAGGTCAAGTCCTGGTCCTTCTAGTAAATCTTTCCTTGGCGTTAATTTGCCTTTTTTTTGAGTTTTTTCTACAAACGTTCTATAAGAGTCGTATTAGACGGAATTACTTCTTCCACCTTTCTAATCGATTTCGACATACCTCGGAGCTCAGTTCTATCTCCCACCCTGTTTTTCAGCCTCGTTAACGACCTTCTGTTTACAACTCGCAATCCAATACGTAGTTGATGATAGTATACTGGATAATGTCTTTAATTTTGACTCTACCCGACTTCAGTGGCTTCTTACTGCACTTACCGAGTTATTCGGTTCGTTGAACTTGTACCTCAATCCAATTTTGGAATGGGGCATGAAAAATAGAGTAGACTTTAATGCATCCAAAACTCAGTCCTGTAATTTGTCCCTTAAACGAGATGTTTCTGGACCGGTCGCAAATATATCCTTTGGTGGTGTACAAATTAATCCTTCTGTTGACTTCAAGTTACTTGGCGTAAAAATTAACAACCACCTAAATTGGAGCCAACACATCTTTGATATCGCAATTGATGCTCCCTTGGTATTCTACGGAAGTGCAAGAAATTCTTTTCAGCGTATGACTTAGCTACAATCTACAAGACATATATCAGACCGCGTCTTGAGTACAATTCGTATATCTGTGCTGGGGATCCAAAATCTCATTTAGCTTTGCTCACTTGTATTCAAAAACATATGTTCCGACTTATTGTATATGAAGCGGTTTCAGCTTCTATAGACTTCCTCGAGCAACGCCGAAATGTTGGAGTACTCAGTATTTACTGTCGATAGTTTCTTGGTAAATGTTATAAGAAGACTTGTACCTTCCCTCTTAGTCACCCCTCATAACAGTCGTCAAGCTACACGCGCACAAGAGCCCCTTTTGTAGAGAACAGTGAAATTTATGCTGTCTTTTCCTCCCGTTTCACCACTCAAAATCTCCACCACACCATTTTAATCCCAACCCATGTCGTTCTAACGACATTAAAGGACGACCTCCTAAGTTATTTCGACGGCTTAACTGTGGCACTGTACCACAGCCCTATCATAAGAGATCTCTATGGATCCGTCAAAACTGGGGTCTGAGTTTGGTTCTAGATATTCATTTGCCTTTTGAATAGTGAAATGAGGCGGACTGGGACAGGTACAAAGCCAGTCTCAGAGTGTTTAAGTATGAAATTAGGACGCGTAAAAGGGAGTCGTGGAAAGGTTTCTGCGAGTCTATTAGCGGAAACAGCGAGGAGTCAAGGCTACGGAAATTACTTTCCAAGGAGCCATGTACTCCGAGCTACATTAGGCGGAGCAATGGAACATGGGTGGAAACTAGTCAAGAGACGCTAGAGCTTTTGATGTCCACTCACTTCCCTGGTAGCACATCGCTGGATGGGAACCCTACGGGAAATGGAACTTCATTGGCAAATCAAGGGATTGTTCCGGGAGGGATGGTCGAACTACTAAATGAGGAAAGGATCAAATGGGCTATAGGCACTTTTGCTCTCTACAAATCACCAGGACCAGACAGCATTAGGCCAATCATGCTACAAAGAGCCTCTGTGGCAATTCGAAATTGGCTAAGTACTATTTATAGGAGCTGCCTGTCGGTGGGGTACGTCCCATATGCGCGTATCGTTTTTATCCCGAAAGCCGGCAGACCCAGCCACACAACAACAAAGGACTTTCGACCCATCAGTCTATCGTCCTTTGTGCTCAAGGTACTTGAAAGGCTTTTGGAAACGCACATTCGGAATCTATGTGGAAACAGGATGCTATCAGGCGCACAGCATGCTTATATGAGAGGGAAATCTGTAGACACAGCCCTGCACGAGGTAGTGGGGTCTATAGAATCCAGTCTGGAGTATAAGGAATTTGCATTAGCTGCTTTCCTGGACGTAGAGAGGGCTTTCAACAACGTGACAGTGGAAGCAATTAGGGTAGCGTTGAATGACAAGCTGGCTAACGACTCTTCTGAATACCAGAATCGTGAGTGCTAATATGGGGCAAGGCAAGGTTATAAGACAGGCCTCGAGGGGAACGCCTCAGGGTGGGGGGGATATCTCCGCTTCTTTGGCTCCTCGTTGTGAACGAGGTTCTCCTGGAAATCGAAGAACAGGTAATAAAGGTCGTGGTATATGCTGACGACATTATGGTAATCGCCAAGGGCAAGTTTTTGGATACGCTGACGAGCATCTTGGAATCTGCAATCCGCACACTCAGCCAGTGGGCTGGAAGATGGGGCCTGGGGGTGAATGCTTCTAAAACTGAATTGGTGCTATTCACAAGGAAGCATAGAATTCCGGCATTTAGGCTGCCGAGGCTCGAAGACGTGGAGCTTAGACCATCGGAACAAGCTAAATACCTGGGTCTAATTCTGGATAGGAAGCTAAGCTGGAAATTGAATATTCAGGAGCACATCGGTTACCATTAAATCCCAGTTAGTAAAGCGCTTTCGAGAAGTGCTAAAAGTACTTTGTAGTCAGAACAGAATACAGATTTGCTGGGTGCCAGGGCATAGTAATATACTAGGGAACGAACGAGCGGACGAGCTTGCGAGATCGGGATCGACATCGAATAGTAGGGTTGAGGAGGATGTTTGTCTACCGATATGTGGCATCAAAACGCAAATTGGTGAGCGCTCCAAAAATACGACCGACTCTAGGTGGGCGGGGCTAGCAAGCTGCAGGATTTCTAGATCCCTGTGGCCCGAGCTGGATTGTCATAAGACTAAGAATATATTGACTTGGGTCGGAACACTAACGGGGCACTGCATGCTGAGAAAACACGCTATGCAACTAGGGATAGAGGAGTCAGACATGTGTAGGTGCTGCCATGATATGTATGCTGTGAAGGACATCACTCACATTCTGTGTGAATGCCCGGGGATCGCTAGAAGGCGTTTTAGATTGTTGGGTTGTCTTTTTTTCGAGAGCATCGAGGATTTGAGGTCGTTAGGGTATGACAAACTGGTCAGGTACTGCAGGGAATTGGAGTGTTTTTGAGGTGAGGGAATTGCCCACGAGGACCTGGAGGGATCGCAATGGGCCCGTATGGCGCCTAGTGAGCGCGGTGGTTCTAGCGCTGTGCCCCTTCTTAAACCTAAACCTATGCATAGTGAAGTACCAATCCAAGTTCACAAAACTAGCAGTTAAGAAGTTTTTTGCCCAGGTACCGCTATCTGGCGCGAATCAGACTTTCATATCCGCATATCAGGTATTCAAATGCGGCATCTACATTCTCGTATGTACAGCTGATATTGCAAAAACGGCCATGAAGAATCCAAGTCTCACTCCATTTCTTCTAATAGGATAATGTCCAGTTAACACCCTGTTAGAATTTTTCTGTTTGTTTTTCTATTCACGGGCAACATGAAGCTAGAGTTCTTCCTGTTCAGTTTCACTATACCATCCAATACCGGAGGCTTGACGGGTTAGGACATGACAGCACACCTTACTCTTTAGTCGGATCCACCACAAGGTTTTTTTTTTTTTTTTCCTTAAATTAAGAGGCTCAGAGGCTGTAGCCATATTAGAGCCGTGGAAAAGTTTATTTAAAATAATATTAAAAACGTATATTGTTTGCTTTAGCGAAGTTAAACAGCACTAAAAGAGGTTTGTCGTTATTTTGATGATGTCCCGTATAAACAGAGGAGGAGTAAAGCCTAAAGTCGCCAGAGATGCAAGTAGTGTAGTTCTAAAGGGGTATTTGGAACATGACCAAAAGACATGATCAGCAGTCTCATATTGGTTGCAATCGGCGCACAGTGGGTTTGCATTAATTCCTAGTCGGTTGAAGTTGGTATTGAGGCCATTGTGATTAGCCATGAGTCGAGAAAAAAGAGTTACCATTGAGCGGCTAGGTTCTACCAGCAGCCTTTGGAACCATGCATGTATTGAGATCATTGGAATTATGGAGTGACAGTATCTACCCATGTCGTCTTCTTGCCAGTGTTTTTGCCACCTATCTAAAAGTCTTTGTTTCGGAGTCGTCATGAAGTCTTCTTGAAGCGGATTCGAGAAGAGCGTTTGTGTGAGAGGTAAGGACGCCCCTTCGCGCGCTAGCTTGTCTACTAGTTCGTTTCCTCGGATACCGCAATGTGCTGGAACCCAGCCCAGTGTTACTTTGTATCCGACACTATCGAGTTGTAAGAGGACCTTCTTGCATTTGAACACGTATGTATGGGAAGGCTTGCCAATGTTGCTTATAGCGAGTATTGTTGACAGACTGTCGGATAAAATTAAGTATTTTCCCGGGGAGTGATACAGTTGAATATTGCGGCATGCCATATATACAGCGATTGCTTCTGCCGAGAATACTGATGCCGATTCTGGCAGTTTGAAGCTCATTTGGCAGGACTCATTTAGATAGAAAGCTCCACCTGTCCCCTCTACTGATTTCGAGCCGTCTGCGTAGAAAATTATTGGCTTTTCTTCCAAGGATCCAATGAAAGACGCGAATAGTTTGCTTGCTACATAAGGGAGCATGGTCCTAGGGACTCCTTTAACTATTTCGGTCATATCTAATCGGGTTGTAGGTGTGTACTGAACTACTTTTAGGTCGTGATGAAATCGGTGTGGCATTTGTGATTTTCTAATATTTAGCTCGCATGCTTTCTGATAGACCATACTCAATGCGTTCAATGGTCTACGTGCCCTTAGTTCGGATAGACTTTCATGTAGAATGGGAATATCCAATACATTCGTTCGAATAAAGAATTTTTCGACCAGTGAATGATACCGAAAATGAAGTGGGGGTACGCCGGCCAAAACCTCGAGAGATGCGATGTGGGTTGTTTTCATTAAACCGATACACGCCCGTATTGCTCGGCTTTGAATCCTCTCTAGCTTTCTTATGTGAGTTTTAGCAGCGCCAAAAAACCCGATAATACCATATTCCATAACCGATCTTACAGTAGATTTATAGATGGTTAGAAGGCATGATGGGTCGGCACCCCACCATGATCCTGAAACTGATTTAATAAAATTTACCCGCCGACTACATTTCTTCGTTATATGGTCTATGTGGCATTTCCATGGAGACTTCGTAATATTTATGTTGTTAATACTTACTTGAAAGTTCAGAGTTTTCCGCTTCCAAGTGAAAACCATTAATTCAGTTTTTTTTGTTGAGATCTCTAACCCAAGACCGCTGAAAAACTCTTCGAGCTACGTGCAAGCTAGTTGAATGCTGGTTTGAATAGTGTTTTGATCCTTACCAGAAATGAAAACAACTCCGTCGTCTGCATATTGCAGGAGCGAAATATTAGCGGGAATCGCCAAGTCTATATTCCTGGTGTACAGACAGTACAGCAGGGGTGAAAGAACCGAACCCTGTGCCAGTCTGAGGAACCACAAGGAGTTCTACAGCCTGAAAGAAATTTCCAAATTTTCTGATACAGACCGGGGAGTGCAGCACCACCAACAAAGCCAGGCCAACGCAGCCAAGGCGATGAGATGAATTTCCGCTACAATATTCTCCCTTTCTCAGCTGCTCGATGTTTACCTGAAGACGTTCAGCAGATACTTGATGCTTATCTTCGAATGTTAAGGAGGGAGAAAATATCTCCACTGATAAATTTATGCAGTTGATATCACCAATTAAAAGACATTCGGTGTCCTTTGGGAGACATCTTTCTACAGAGCACCAAGCAAGGAAGGACTAAGCAACTTAACAAATAAGACGAATTCATAATTTCTATATTAATGTTTATTTTGTGAATTTAAAAACAAAACAAGATCTTAATAATTTCATTTTTTTTCTGATTCATCAGTCAATTTACAATCTTCGTCTTCTTAATCTGATTAATTACTGTTAACACACTAAGCGATATCATAAAAGACGAACACGTTACATTTGACGAAAGTTGAATACAATCACGGCCATAATTTTTTCGCATTATTTAATTTAAAAAACTTATCGTCAAAGCATACATACACTTTTTTATACTGACAATAATTCAACGCTAACTCATTTTACAGTTAATAATTATATTGAAATAATTGTTAATTTATTTTAAGGACTCATTAATATTATTTAAAAAAAAAAAAGAACTAAAGATAATTTGCTTGAATTTATAACACAGTAAAGAACGGTTAGAAATAATAATTATTTTCTTTCATCGGAAAATTCTCTACATGTTTTTTTTTATTTTGTTCGAAATGGTCTTAAAGTCTACAGAAGATCAATTAAAGCCATAATAAGGTACAAATAAATAAAATTAAGATTACATCAATTTACGAAAGGAAACCAACTAAAATGACCTATGAAATATTTCAACTAGTTACTGATCTCTGCGTTAACTCAATAAAAATACTGAACGATTTTCATTACAAATAGCATTCTAAAATTACACAATTTCGGTTTCGTCATGATAACAACAAAGTCTCGCCGAAATAATTCAGTTCAATGTAGTTTTACTTCGCGTTCGAAGATTCGATTGTAGGCAGGATGATGACGATGAAGACGACGACGACGAAGATGAATTTTCGCTACGGTATTCTGCGAGCTTGCGGAATAGTTCTTCCGTTGTGTAGCGTTCTAATGAAACTCTCAGCTCCTTCAATATGATGGGCTTCTCGATTATTCGATTGCGACGTGTATTCAGTGTGATATTATCGAACGTATCAGGTACTGGCGTTATTGATTTCGTCACAGACAGAGCACGATTTTCTCTTCGTATTTTTGTTGCCATTTGCGTAAGTGGAATATTGTCTTCTTGATTAAACGAATTGGAAATGAGCGAATCGCTCGTATTTTCATCGATTGACGAAACATTTTCAACCGAACGATTGTATCGTTGAATTACGACCGAAAGTCTTGTAGTTCGAATGAGTTTCAGGCATTTTTGTTTTTCAAACGGTTCGTCAATTTGAGCTTCTGTTTCAAATTCAACTGGTGCGTCCATAATTGCGAGTTGTTGCTTACGCGGTCGTCCTCTTTTCCGGACTGGCGGTGTAACAATTGTTTCGATTTCAACCGAGTTCGGCATTTTGATAATTTCGTTGCTTACTTCGGCGATCTCCTTCTTTTCGTTGGCATGTTCAGCGACATTTCTTTTTTGGTTCTGAGAAACAGATGGATCTGATAACATTTTCTCGTTTTCTCCTTCGTCGCTTCCTTCTTTCCCATTTTCCATTGTGTTATTTTTCTTCGGTTCCGTCACGTTTATTAACATTTTCGACTTGCTCTTCTTTACAATTATTGCAGATAGATTTCGTGATTGTTTCTCGTCCCCGTCTCGTTCCTCTTTTCCATTTTCTCTTGCGTTACTTTCCTCCGACGCGCTCAAACTTCTTCTTTCATATTCGCTCCGAATTGATTGTTTAATTTCTTCTTTGCAATTAGCCAACTTCCTGGGCCTTCCCTTCTTCTTTTTCACGACCTCATGGTAGATGTCATTACTATCTTCTTTCCCATTTTCCAGCGTAATTGCGTTATTCTTCATCGATACAGTTAAATTTGTTGAGTCAACTTCACCCCCAGTTGAAAGATCCATTTTTTCTTCTTTATCGGTTGATTTCCGAAACTTTTTCGATTTCGATTTCAATTTCTTTATTTTATTTTGTGGTGCATTTGATTGTTCGTCCTGATTCATAGCCTCGTCAAATTCTTCAGTGCTTTCTTCTCTTCCATCGTCAGTTAAAATAGACTTACGTTTATTCGATAATCTTACATTTAGTGCTCCGGCGATCTGAGCCCCATTTGTTACAACTTCAAGACTTTCATTGATCTCATTTTTAACTTCATTTTCCGTCCCGTTACAAATTAGTTTAGGCTGTTTGCTAGATCTTCTTTTCTTCGACTTAATTTCAGTGTCTTTCGGTGTTTCGTCTTTCGGTGTTTCGTCTTTCGGTGCTTCGTCTTTCGGTGTTTCGTCTATCGGTGTTTCGTCTTTCGGTGTTTCGTCTTTCGGTTCATCGAATGTCGGCATTTGCTTTTCTGTTTCAACTATCTCTGATTGATCTTCCATTTGGTCCGATTTGCGCTTTTTTGTCGATTTAATAAGTTCCATTTCCGTTTCAGAGTAGTTTTCGCTTTCATCCACATTCATTGGCTGAATTTGTTTGGCTTCTTTTGTCGATTTAATAAGTTCCATTTCCGTTTCAGAGTAGTTTTCGCTTTCATCCACATTCATTGGCTGAATTTGTTTGGCTTCTTTCAAGTTTGGACAAACATCACCGTGATATTTTATTTCATTTCGTTCTGTAGTCTTACTATCCTCGGAGTTTACTTCAGTTTCTGTTGCGAGGTTATTTTTATTTTCGGTATTTGGAAACAGAATTTTTGATATATTTTCAGGTTCAATGGTTTCGTTCTTAACTTCATTTACAACATCCGAATTCGACCCTGCGAGCTTCCATTCGCTCTCAATAACAGGTTCTTTTAAGTTCTCTGTTAAGTTTACTGACTGATCTTCAAAGCCCGAATCTCCTGCATTTTCTATTGTTGAATCATAGAATCTTCCAGATATACTCTCTTCGATTTTAACATCTAATTCATCATCATGTGCCAGTGCTGCTTCGAGCTCAGGGCGAGCAATTTCGGAGTTACTCATTTCGGACGGATTACCCAAAATCTCGGCTTTTTCGGTTTTAACTTCATCAAATTTTTCTACAGGCCCATTATTTGAATTACAATCTGAACTAACCGCTTCCACAGCATCACCGTTATTCAATTTTAGTAATTTATTCGGAGATTCTGAATCGTCTTTAGGAATATTCTTTTCACAATCCTCGTCTTCAGGAATATTATTTTCACAATCCTCGTCTTTCTTTGCGGCATTCTCACTTAACTCCGGTTTTACACCGTCTAGACCGAGTAATATCCTTGTATCGGAAGTCGGGCCACCATTTAAAATACTCGAACCATTCGGCATCGATATTGGATACGGATCTAGGCTGGGATCGTCCATTAAAATTGATATTGCTTCGTTGACTGGCATATCGTAGTACAGTTCAGATAAAATGTCAACTCCGTTTTCTGTGTTTTCGAAAGATTGAATTTGTGACTCGGAATTTTCACGATTGTCACGATCGCCGGGATTCGTGACCAAAAGCATTCCGGCAGGCGAAATATTTAGTGACGAAAGAAATTGAACTTCCTTTGGACGCGTATCAGTCGATTTTCGGTCAGGTGGTGGTAGTTTTGAAGGAGCAGCTACTTTCCGGATCAGTTGAACTGAATTTAAGGTCGATTGTATTGAACCATGGACAGGAGTAATTTTATTTACCACAGGTTTAATCTGATTCAATTTAATTGCAGGCAATTCAGTTTTTATTTCCGGTTTTTTTTCGCTTATAGGGGGAATATTTTTCGATTTCAATAACGAAATTTGATTCTTACTTGCCGCTGCTAAGAGCTCATGTGATAGCGGCAAAGTGGGAACATAATGACGCGCTGGAGTTAAAGGTTGCACTTTTGCTTGCGGTAAAAAAGGTTTATGAGGATAAGAGAGCGCATTGAATGCACTGCCAATAGTAAGGGGATTCTTCAGTTTTCCTGGATATTGTTTCAATTGCAGCATGGTTGTTAGCATCGGATTATTAACAGCCGCCTTATTCTCGACTACTATCGGAACAATGGGTCGATCGTTCGGTTTCTCTTCGATTCGTGAAAGTGGCGGACAGATTTCCATGTTGCCCATTGGAAAAAACGTGCCTGCATTCATCTTCGGTGTTGGTTTTTTTCTAGGTCGAGGTTCTTTTTTTTCGACTGGCACCGACTGTTTCTTAAACGCCAGAAGTTTGGCATCATTGGCTTGTTGTATCAATTCATGAACTCGAGCAGTATTCAGGCTCTTAAGTTCTTCGGGAGGTAACCGCGAAAGTAGTTCACGCAATTTTAGGCTATCAATCCCCTTAGGTTTATTGGGTGAACGCGGCTTACGAGGCGTCTTCGGTTTAACGGAGCTAATACTATTTTGTTGTACTGGCGTTACGTTCGTCACGGGAACACTTAGCCGTGGGTCGTTTTTTGGTAGCGGTCGTACTCCCAATACAGCGGGCTGCAATGAATTCATTAAATTAACGGGTTGAGTGGAAGAGTTTGCAGCGTCCGAAGATTTTTTGACCAAAGTAATTGTTACTGTAGATGGAAGACCGACCGATGCGGTAGATAATTGCGTACCTTGGGCTGGCTCAATACCAATCTTAGGCTGGACGACTGGTTTCCGTTTTCTGGGCGTAGCAGGTGGTTTTATCTTTGGCTTTTCTAGCTGTGCTTCCGCGTTTTTTGACGGAAACATTTGTGATAAATAGCTAGTGAATTTTTCCGGACTCATCACACCATTTGGTAGTTTTACATTGTTCGCAACATTACTGCTATTGATCGGGTTGCTTTTTGAAATCCCGGAATTCGGCATATACGGATTATGCTTTAAATTTAGAGGCTGTTCAGTTTTCAGTAAACTTTGGCCTGGCATCACATTATGATTGGTGTAATTTGGCGTAAGAATAGGTGGTGCGATTGGAGGGCTGTTCTTCTTGCTATAATTAATAGGAACACTAATGGGCGGAGACAGCTTCGGCGGCTGTGCATTGAATTGTGAATGCGAATTATTTACATTAAGCGGCGATAGTAAGCTCATCAAATATCTTTGTTGCATCACATTCGAAGTGGCCGCTGCCAAAACGGTAGCATAGTCCAGCTGATTATCACCGGTCATTGTGAGATTAGGAAGATTTTTTCCAATCGGTCCGCCTTCTGATTTTAATGTTTCGAAAAGTTCAATTGGCTTGGGACAGTCAGGACTGACTTTCATCAATGTTGGTGGCTTGTTGGCATTCATCAGTTGATGGAGAATATTTCGCTGTAGGAGCTGATTGAATGTTCCGTAAAGGTCGTTTTTCTGATTCATCATATTATTTAAGGGCTGTTGTTGTTGCATTGTTGCTGTAGTGGGTGGAATTGGTATATATGGAGGCATTAATGATAGCGGCCGCATCATCGAACCTTCTGTAAATTTATAAGAGAAAAAAAAATTATACAGTATTGCGCTTCTATTTTGCTATGAATATCCAAAGGTTTTGCAGGAACCTTTTCTAAATTTGTACAAATGTCGCCTAGTATGTAATAAATATTGGGAGAAATACTGATGTCAATTCCATTCAACATATTTTCCATATTTCGCACATGTACTATTGTCGGAAATTTCATTAAAAAAAACGTAACAGAAGTCACGACAGTGGTGCCGATGGGCTTCAGATTCAAGTTGACACACGATTGCCAACAAAAGCTTAAAAAAATGTCTACCGATTTGAATACAGGGGCACAGTGCAGAATAACAGAAACGGCTACAGGACTAAGACTGGTGCAATGAATTAATATCCAAACTGAATATTTGCCATACAGATTCGTTTGCACAATATGCACGAAGAAGTTAGCGGAAGTTATGTTTTAATTCAACTTGAATTTCTACACATGAATCTTGACTACTATAAAAACAAGATTCAAAGCAAATATCTCAACAAACATCGCAAATATTCAGAACACGATTAGAATTTGCTCACGGCAGTCCTGGTAGTCATACGTGGCTAGGCTAGCCAGTCAGTTTGTTCTAGATAATCACTCAAAGATAAAGACGATAATCACATTTGGTCAATAACAAGTATAACAAATAAGGAGGCCGAAGAAAACGTTAACGTAGCACTACCATTAGCGAAGTGAGAGTACCGTGAAGACAACTGGACACGGAATTCCGTACATTGCTGAGATTTAGGGCAGAAGCGAAAAATAGTATTAACTTAGAATTGGTCTTGGCTAGGTTAATTAAATGCGATCTTAGAACGCGATTCTAGAACTTGGAGGCCCATTTCAACAAAACTGAATTTGTATTACGTGATAGCGTAAAATAATTTTTCGAGGATCGGCGAATCGCGAACACGAATGACCGAAAACGTCGAAGAATCCTCGAACCAGAGAGAGATTAAGACAGCTTGATAATAAGATACAATACAGAGTTATAATTTTTTCGGCGATCTCTCACGATCTCTCTATTAAGATAAGAAAATGAAATGGACGATTTATTGCCAGCGTATGAGCAATGTGCCATGCAACTCTGTGTGATTGGGGAACAGATGATAAGGTATAGGACGGCTGAAGAAGAATCGGTATTCAGATTCTGAGGCGATGAAATCAGAGCTAAATAGGTTTTGAAATGAAATCCGCAAGTAAGACGTGCGCTTGGAAGGTCGTCTATTAAAGGAGACAGATCAATTGGAAAGGATAATGACGACAATGCACAAAAGTATACTCAACGACATCGTGGGTTTTATTTAATACAGAACATTGTTGGTAGGCGACACATTATAGAAGCATCATCTCTGAAGTTGAGAGATTACCTATATCATATTAAACTTGCTTCAATACATGTCGTCATCCAGGGAGTGCTTTCCAACAGTCCTCTTCTGTCACCATACATACTTCGAAAAATACAGTTCGATTTGAAATAATAACTTGGGAAGGGAATGATGAAGTCGGTTGGAAATTAAAGGCAGAATAAGCTGTACAAATTTCATGGTACCATAGCTCAAAATGAATTGTTGCTGCCTTCGACAAACAAACAAAAATACACATAGTTTTCGATAACTACAACGTTGTGGTGAATCAAGTAAAAGCATTTCAAAAATCAAACTGTTTAAAACGAAAAAAACGAACTGGACTTACGTGGTTAGCCTTTAATACACAGCAGTCTACAGTCCAGTCGGCTTAGTGATAGGAGATCGGAAATCGGGCCGGGTAGGGCAATTTTTAGTACTCTTTGACTGTGATATACCAGAATAGAATAGAATTCAACTACTGTCTGGTAGCTGCTCTGATAATGTGGATCTGATAAGAATGTAAACAGAACTCATCTGCTCAGTGTTAAATCTTTTAGTAGTGACCATATTAAACATTGCGCACTGTTCACTATTTATATTAATATTTCAAAGCCAATAGAAACTGAAAAATTCTTATAAATAATTTATGCGTAGAGCGGGAATTGAACCGACGACATCGCCGAAGCAATGTTTTCAAGACCTAGTACTCTACCACTGGACTACACCCAGCATATAAAAATCAAACCAACCCTTCAGCTTGCTATGGTATGGCGTTTCTTTGTCCCTCACAAGATCGAACAGAAGAAATAGAAGTATTTTCCACAGCCAGATTTTATAAGTGTGTGCAGATCATTGCTTCTAATTGAAGAACAATTTCCAGTTATGCCGAAGCAGACAATCGTTTGCAGTTTGACAAAACTCTACCAAGCCACTGATGCTTCCAGGATAACCCCGAAAGAATTTTTACTTCAGCGTTGGTAACACTACGAGCAAGTGCAGACTATTCAGTCGGATAATTTTTTAATTGGATCGAGGTCCAAACAATGTTTTGCGCCCGACTAAATAATTTAATCGGCATCCGTGCAAACACAATTTAAACTAGTCGACCGCAGCCGATGGAAACTATAAGATCATTATCTGCTTACGATATAATCACCGGATATTGATATTATGGTATCAAGCTTTCGGTTACATGCTGTTGGCCGATTAAAAGTCTGCATGTATTTATGAGTGATGAGCTGGTAACTAGTCCAGTCACATCCTCGGCATAACCTTGGGCTGTGTATTCATATCCTGCAGTTCCATATCAGATCCAATGTACGAAAGCACTCCGCACTGAACACTTTCCTTAGTGATCCCCGTTATATCGTATTGCCCATTCTCACTCTCGTGTCATTCTATAGAACTACACCAATTCTTGCATTTAGAATCTAATGAGTAGAATAACCTTCCTTATAAAACCTATTCGAGATGTTTCCACCTTCACTCCGGTCAGTAGATTATTATTGTTAATACCATCAGGAGCTAGTGGCAATATACTGCCTTGGGTTAGTCTTGTTCAAATGCAAAATTCTCTGAAAGCTTTTACGCAAACACCCAAAACCCGACAGCTGGCAGGATATTTGTTCTTTTAGTTCAATAAGTTCGCGAACTACTTCCTTCTTTAGTTTAGAACTACCGCGACCTATTTTTTTTTTTTGTTTTATGCGCAGGAAGGTGAAATTCTTGAAAGACACTAAGATACCCACGCGAACATCTTAGTAGTGTGGGATCCACCCCCACTAAAAACACCTCCCTTTGTGGATTAAACTAGTCTGAAGACTAACCATTAATTTTCTTCTGAATTCTTAACACTATTCAAATTAGTAGGTCATCCATTCATGCTCTACATATAGAATCTAACATGTAAAACAATACAATACAATACAATATTCCATTATAAATACACCAAATCAAGAGGTTTGGTTCTATTCAGCCTTCTTATTTGATTTGACGTGATGCTGTAGCCTATTTGCATGTTTAACAGCATTCTTTTTTATTACACTAGCTACATTAAGGATCCCTAGGTCCCGCGAACTAGTGAACTAAAAGAACAAACTAGTTCGCGAACTAGAAATTATCGCTCCTTTCGGTGAACTAAAATGCGCAAGCTTACTGAAGAGTAGTTTGACGAATTTTTGGGTGTCAGTTGGCCCTTTCTTTGCACACACTAGCACAACGTTGTTTAGCACTCTAAAATTCTACAGTCACATTTTCAACTTGTTGTCAATATGTCGTAAGGAGATGGCGCCTTATATTCACCTCGAAAAAATTAGTACAAATAAACAATAAACAACAAAACAATAAACAAAACTAAAAAAATATCATAACGTTTTCGAGGCGTTATACAAAATTAAATTAAAAAGCAAAAAAATAATAAAAAATAGAACGAAATAAACAAATATTACGGGACTTTTCGACCAAACTTTCTAAATAAAGACTCTCGGTACAATTTTGTTTGCTTTTATGAATACTTTAATGTTTTTTTCTTTAAATAAAACTCTTCATAATTTATTTTTTTCTTTTCGAATAAATATTATGTCTATTATAACAATTACATTTGTACTTAATTGGGTTCTCATCGTGTAATAAATTGTATATCAGTGCTTCGTGCAAAACCTTTGGCACTAATTCTATCTGTCTTTCCCCACCTCTCTCTCTCTCTTTCTCATTTCGTTTTTTTCGTATTTTCATTTAGAAATTATATTTTTTTTTTTCTTAATTAGTGTTATTTTCTTTGTTTTGATCCAAAGTTATCTCTTACCTATCTTTGGTGGCGGTTTACGTTGTTGCTGTGTTTTTTTCTGGAGCGGTGTTAGTGTTACATTGCGCGGTAACGATGGCGGTAAGGTTGTCGATGAAAATGTTTGTGGTGCAACCGGATTAATTGGTAGCATAGATTGACTAGATTCCATCGAATAAATCAATGGATTTACGTTCGATGTCGAACCGTTATTTCCGGAATAAAAAGAATTATTGTAACAAGTCATTGATTCGGTTCTCGGCGATTTCGATTTGTTTACTGTTGGAATTTTTCCCTCGAATTTTTTCGAAACTTTATACACTTGTAGTGCTGGATGATCGAGTTGACGAAGGAGATGTTGGTTGAGTTTTTGAAGAGTATTCGGCGAAGTGGGAACTTTAACAGTGGAAAAGACTAGTTAAAAAAAAAATAACGTAAGTAAAATAAAAACAAAAAAAAAATATTTAAACAAAAATTGTTACCTCCATCGCCAACTGTAGTCTTTTTTGGAGTTGATTTCGTATAGGACCGTTTCTTCTTTTCCGTACTACCATCTTCACCGTTTTTGCTCTCATCTTTGACAAGTTCTGTTTTCACTTTTCGGACTCCGCCTCGTTTTCTATCTCTACCTTTTTCTCTACTCCGACCCTTTTTACGAGAAGCGCACCAATCTTCATCATACTCAGCATCAGATTTACGCTTCTGCGATCGCTTTGCAAACTCATCCTCTTCATCAAATTCTAAGTTAACGGTTGTTGTAGTTAGTTACAAAAAAAGAAAACATCGAAATTTCGAAGTACCTTCATCTTCAATTTTCGGTTGCAGTAATGCACTCCCGTCGATCTGCACGCCATCAATAGCCAGGGGATCATCTGGTGGATCGTCTTCATCAACATCGAGTGTTAAGGCGCCACTCAGTACCGCTTTAATGTCGTCCGGTATATTGGGATTATGTTGAATTTCATCTAAATCTAAGTCAGGATTTCGCTGTTTGAATGTTTTCTTCTTGAGCAAGGGATTACATTGTTTTTTCATCCGTGTAATAATTTGTTTCGGAACGGCGTGTCCATTGCTTTAGTAATATTTAGGAATATTTATTAATTTACGATTTACTAATAATAATATTGACAGAACTCACTTCCTATTACATAAAATATCATTAGGCGTTGGTGCTGGGGCTGGTCCAACTGAAGCCGGTGAATCCTCAGGATGTGGTCCGATATCTTTTCCAGCCAGCCAGTCTTCATATTTGTCTGGTTGGAATCTTTTCACAAACGTATCCATTGAGATTTTCACCATATCATTACTAAAAAAAAACGAAAACGAATTTAGTCAGATTGCCTGCAAGTAAACAGTGCGCCAAAACCTACCTGCAATTGCATTCATTTGCTCTTTTACCGTACTCAATCCATCGTGGCATTGCAAAATTCGTCGATTCCGCACAATTGAAGCCATGGTTAAAACCAGCATGATAACCAAATGGGAAAGTAATCATTATTTCGCCAGATTCTTGGGTAATCTATAATTGAACCATAATTTTAATATAACGGAACGGCTAGAATGAAGAAAATAAATTATACATACTTTATTAAAAGGTATTTCGTGTTGCTTTAGAATCTGCGGACTTATTAAAGTCATTTTGTGCCTTAGATAAGCGTGGCAATTTTCGTAACTGGCAGGGAAGTAACTGTTTGCAACCTTTTCCAACTTTCGCCCGTACTCTGGTGGAACTGCATACCATGTCTTCGGAGCTCCAAAATGTAAATAATTAATTGAATACAAGTCCATATCTTCCGTATGCCAAGCAAATGTTGTCTTCCACATTCCGAAGTACAGGTAAGCTGTATTTACGCCATCGATTTGAATACCGTAGTCAGCATTTACGAAGTCTAAAATTGTCCCCAACCGATTAATATTCCACTCCTAGATAAAGCAAGAATCGAATTTATAAAATACGAATTGAGTAAATAAAACCAATCCAATTACATTGACATCGGGATCTGTTATACTGCCGCTAACGTCTGCACCGTATATTGGTGCAACGTATGTTATATTTTTCCAATATTTTCTCTCGAGATCTTCGAAATCAAAGTGTTTCGGGGTAGCATACCTAAAAGAATTAATTATACATTTTGCATGAAATCATAACAAAAAATAAATAATTAAAAAACAAACCTTTCGGTATTAGCCAAATCACTAAACTGTTTTATAGTTAAAGCCTTTTTCTGTATATTTATTTGCTGGTAGAGTCCTTGTTTGCCGGTTACAACTTGACAAATTGGCGCTGGAATAGTTATGTCCATTTTTTCTACGTCGTAGCCTGACTTACGCGGAACCCATTCTGGTGGAGGAACAACCTTAAATGGAAAGATAGAGAGGAACTTTTAAATCGAGCTATGCCTTTGTTTTTACGTTCAGCCGGGATTAATTGCTGCCTCGTCGTGCATAACGGACTATTGTTTTCCGGCGAAAATGTGTAAACCAGGCTGCATATCTGCCGACACATCTAGGTAATATTTTGGCCAGACTTTGGAACTGGACAGTATAGAATTCAGACACGAAAGTGGCAATGGGGAAACCAGAGGAAAGCAAAGCGCAAGGAGGATGTATGGTAGGCTATCCAATAAATGTATGGAGACGAATAATCGAGAAGAAATAAGTCCTGGCGACAAATTAAGCACTATTGTTGCCCCATGAGCCTTTGGATGTCACAGAAACACAGGATTTCCTATACTGAAATCCCGTTAACCATGATTTTGTAATTTTAGAAATGGATTTGTAGAAAAATCAACTGATTAGTATGACGAACGAAATGTATTAGGTTGTTGCAAATGAAATGTTGTTTTTCTCTATGAAGTGAAGTCAGTTGCGATTTTCATGTCTCAAACTGCCGACAGGTGGCACAAGTGGTATTGGGTATTGACGTATAAATACCCCTAAATTTACTCATGGAGTCCTTTCAGTTTTGGACTTCATTGAGATCGGACAGAAAAAAAAAATGGATTCGAGTCAAAAACGGGTAATTTTCCTTTATTATTATTATTATTTAATAATCAGGAAGGCAGCTTTTGCTAATACACCTGATATCACAAAGTACAATATTACTACAATTGTTGTCTTATCAAAAACAAAAACAAAAAAAAAATATTAATAAGCAAAGTAGAATGTATATAACTAAAATTAGTGCAAGAGTAGAAGTATCGAAATTAATAACAAAGAAAACAAAGTTTAAATTGAACAAAATGAAAGAATAAATGAAATTTAAATTGAATAAAATAAAGAAATAAAATTATGAGTACAAAATAAAAGTTAATTCTTAATTCAGCCAAAATTGAAATGTCTATCTACTTTGATTTTAAAATCCAACACTGAAGTAGCACCAATAACGTCCACGGGAAGAGAATTCCAGCCATCAACTACTCTGTTCGGTAGAAAGTTCCGAAAAGGGTTCGTGCTCGTGTTCACTATACATTTGCTCAGTTTGTCGAAATGTCCTTTAAGATGAGGATTCCTGTTGCGCGTGAATAGATTCTGTAGTTGAGGGCAGTTGAAATGACCGTTTAAAATTTTGAAGGTCTCTATAAGGTCACCTATCATCCGTCGTTGCTCCAAAGTTGGAAGTCGTAAGCGCAGTCGTAAGTCGCAGCATGTCTGTATACCAGAAAAATAGACGTTTATTCTACAAAAGTGTTACAACATATTTCATTCGAAGTATTGCCCATCGCTTGCTATACATTTTGCCCATCTCTCTGACAAGTTATGTATGCCACGCCAAAAAAAAATTTGTTCTTTTGAGGCAAACCAGTCATCGATCCATTTTTGGACATTTTCGTACGACGTGAAGCGCTGCTCACTAAGTGCGTGTCCCATCGATGCAAACAAGTGAAAATTAGAAGGAGCCAAGTCTGGTGAGTAAGCCGCATGCGGAAGTATTTCCCACTGACAAGCCTTAATCGTTTCCTTCACCGGTCGTGCTGTGTGTGATGGTGCATTATCATGCAGCAAAATCACTTTGTGTTGCCTCTTTCCATATTCTGGCCGTTTTTCAAGCAAAGCTTGCTGCAGATCGATCATTTGTTGTCGGTAGCGTTCTGTATTAACGGTTTCGCCAGGTTTCAGCAGCTCGTAATAGATCACGCCCTTCTGATCCCACCAAACACAGAGCATTGTCTTCCGTCCATAGCGATTTGGTTTTGCAGTCGATGTCGATGGTTCGCCTGGAGATACCCACGATTTTTTCCGCTTCGGATTCTCAAAATAAATCCACTTTTCATCGCCAGTCACAATTTCATGGAGAAATGACTTTCTTTGGTATCTGGCAAGCAAAATTTCGCAAGTGGTTTTTCGGTTTTCCTGCTGTCTTGCATTGAGTTCATGTGGAACCCATTTCCCCATCTTCTGGACCTTTCATGGCTCTCAAACGTATGGACACGGCTTGGTGGGTCACATTTAATTCATCTGCGAGTTGTTGTTGCGTTTGGGTGTCATCCGCATCCAACAATGCCTGCAATTCGCTGTCTTCAAACTTTTTCGGTGGTTTTCCACGTTCCTTGTTTCCGATGTCGAAAACACCACTTTTAAATTTTTTGAACCACTCAAAGCACTGTGATTTCCCAAGTGCATGATCCCCGTAAGCTTCAACAAGCATTCGATGCGATTCTGCAGCCGTTTTTTTAAATGGTAACAGCAAATCAATGCTGTCCGCATATCGTCGTTCCCAGGCACAAAAGTTGACATGTTCAACGCTCGTCAAAACTACACTGTTGTATGAAACCGATATTGCTGGGTATTTTATATCTTTATCAGATATCCAAACAACAAAATGGCTTCCATGGTTCGGTTTGACAGTTACTACTTTGACAGCTAGAGCCATCTATGAGTGAATTCCGGTTTTAAGCCCGAAACACAATGCTCCCGTTCCGTTCCGTTCAGCTGTCAAAGTAGACCTTATGGGTTGACCATGTAAATGCACACAATGGTCGTAACGGAACGGATCGGAAAAGTTGACCAAAATTCAACTTTTACGGATCACATAACCTCAATTGTCGTGACGGAACGGAACGGAACGGGAGCATTGTGTTTCGGGCTTCATACTTGCATACCTGGTATATCTTGTGGAAGCTTCGTTGCACGACGCTGTACTTTCTCCAGTAAGTCAATATCCTTACGAAAGTAGGGGCTCCAGATTTGGAATCCGAACTCGAGAAGAGGCCTTACGTAGGTTTGGTAAATTTTAATGAAAACCTCACAGGTGTTGCAAGTGAATGTTTTTCATATTAAGTATATTAATGAATTGGCGAACCACACAGCGATGGTTCGAAAAATTCCGATGAGTAGATTTGACCCTTGAAAGTGAGCCATGTGGTCACACAGGACCTTCGATCGACAATGATGAGCTGAATTTTTTAGTGGAATCTGATTCACGCCAAACTGTAAGGGACATTGCAGAGAAATTGGGCGTACACTATTCGACAGTTTCCCGGCACTTGCAACAGCTTGGAAAAATCAAAAAGCTTGATAAGTGAGTTCCGCATGAGCTTACTGAGCAAAACATGACGCGCCGACTGGAAATTTGCAGTTCCCTGCTCTTCCGGAAGAGAAACGATCCGTTTTTGAGCAGAATAGTGACATGTGATGAAAAGTGGATTACGACAATCGTCGCCGATCGGGTCAATGGTTGGATGCTGATGAGACTCGAAACACATGCCGAAACCAGGCCTTCATCCGAAGAAGATAATGGTGACTGTTTGGTGGTCTGCAGCTAGAGTTATTCACTATTCCCTTTTGAAGCGTGGTGAAACCATTAATGCAGAGAAGTATTTGTACCCAACTCGATGAAATGCATCAGAAATTGTGTGTTCAACGGCCTAGATTGATCAACAGAGATGGAACAACTCACGTCCTCATGTTCTAATAACAACGGTCCAAAAATTAAACGAGTTGCAGTATGAGACTCTTCCTCATCCACCATACTCACCAGACCTTTCGCCAACCGACTACCACTTTTTTAAACATTTGGATTTTTTTTGGCGAACAAACAATTCGACAATGAAGCAGCCATAAAAAGTGCCTTCGAGGACTTTCTTCGCTCTAGAAAGTCGGATTTCTACGAAACTGGCATAAATGCACTTGTATCTCGTTGGGAGAAGTGCATGTGTGCTGGTGCCTATTTTGATTAATAAAATTAAGTTTTTGAAAAGTTACAGTTGTTTGAAATTGCACTACCAAAAACGACATTTCATCTGCAACAAACTAATATTATGTATGCATATTTCGATGCCAGTTGCTGAAAATGAATATCAATAAATGGTGCCACCCATAACTTGCCAAGAATTATCTTCCTCGAGGTTTCTTATCGTGTCGCACGAAGAGGATGGCAACAAAGATAAGTTTACCATTAAAGGGCTAAGGTTAAACTTAGAGTTTAAAATTGAAAAACCGCTCGGAAATATATCAGTTTGTTTTCTAAGACCTTCTTTTAAGGACGCCTGAACAGTGACTATGAGTTACAGAAAGTAGTGACGTATTGAATGTCTAAATCAGACTTTGAATTAGAATTCACAATACAAGACAGTCGTTTGGTTAGTTCACGAAATTAATTAAACTGAACGATGGAAATGGAATTTTAAGGAAGGAATCAGGCTGAAGCCGGGAAAAGCGTTTTTTACAGAAACCTTGTTGCTTCTATGCCTCGAGTCAAAAGCACTTGTGTATTGTACAATTGGATTCGTGTTTGAGAACTGCCTAAAGTTCGACTCGAGCACAAAAAATATTAAATATTAAGTACTTGCGTTTGACGAAAGAACCTGCCGTAAGAAAAGTGAATTACGATTTCCTCAATTTTAAATTTGTAAAGACGTGAACGATTCACTACAAAATTTGACAGTTAAAATCCGCACCGATATAACCGTGTTTTTAAAGGTTTTTTTCAAAAAGTAATTGGCATTAAATAAAGGAAAATTTGATGCGGTCCTTCTCTCGTATTTGAGGTGTTGAGACACTATTCTACCCAAAAATATGGTTTGAAACACCCGGGAAGGACGGTGTTAAAGAGACCGATGAAGCAGCTTTCGAACGTTTTAAACGATCGCATGTACCGGGAAGCGTACATAAACTGCGATTTTCTTCCAAAACACCAGATTTTTGGGATAACAATTTAATTTTGAATATTAACTTTGCCAGACGAATTGGGACATCCTTTAAAAAATATTAGATTGTCCTAAGATTTTTAATGATGTGCTAACTAAAGACTTTTTAATGTTGCACTAACTAGTGACCTTTTTAATGTTGTGCTGTGGTATGACTGAAGGTCACAGCTTCCGATGTCTAATATCATCTTGTTTGGAATTGCATCCAATGACTGATTGAACTCGGAAACAAGAAGAGAATTAGCATCATTTGGATACCGGGGACACCGCGGCTACGAAGGTAACGGCCCACTCAATGGCTAGAAAAGGTTCAGAAGCTGACTTCATTCAAAAATTGCAAGTTGTCATTCACTGGGGCTTGATACCGGGCAACAGAACTCCAAGCTTTTTATGCGAAAGCATTCGGAGAAAAGAACATCTGATTATATGAAATTAAGCAGACATCAGACCCGAACTCTGGTGGGAGCTCTGGTTGGTTGGTTTAAGTGGCAGCCCTGTCACCCAGACAGAGCTCAATTAGCTCAGAGGCCGTTTTGGAACCACAAACTCGTGTTAAACTCGGATGTTAAGGGTTGTTGATACTGGGGAATACAGAAGATGAATGTGAGAAAAATTGATTGAATTGAATCGCTATAACCACCCTGTGCTGTTCAGGAAAAGTAATAACTCTCCAATTTTCCTCCCTGAAATCTCCATCAAGTCCCCATAGAAGGGTTTGCCTAGCGCTCGCTCTCGGGCTCTAGCTAAAGCCGGACACTCGCAAAGGAAATGAACGAGCGACTCTCGCTCATTATTGTCTTGGCAGCTGCGGCAGTGTACATTGAACGGAATGCCCAATTTGGCTGCATGATCACCAATTGGCCAGTGACCTGTACTGATCGCCGTGATTCTGGAGACGTCTACCCGGGTCTTGTATAGAAGTTCGTCTGGCTTGGCTCGGTTATAAGATGGCCACATCTTCCTAGATATGGCGCAGGTGGTTAGGCTTTTCCATCTGGAATTAGCCGCTGTCTGGAAGTGTGAGAGTATGACCCTCTTTACGACTACTAAAGGAACGTGGACTAGTTCCGCAAGAGAGCCGGGAAGAGCAGAGCCCTCCCTGGCTCATTTCCCATTATGTCTCTATGCCCCGGGACCCAGAGCACAGTGACTTTGAGCCGTTCCGCCAAACCGGCTAGTTCGTTACGGCATTGCTGAACTAGTTTAGAGGAGGTGGTAGCCGAATCTAGTGTTTTGATTGCGGCTTGGCTGTCGGTGAAAATGACGATGTTGTGTTTTGGCGATGAGTCGTGTTTTAGTGTACGACAAGCCTCCCGGATTCTCAGTATCTTTGCCTGGAAGACGCTAGCGTGGTCCGGGAGGCGGTAGCCCCGACCCCGCAGTCCATTTTCGAACCGTCGGTAAATATTATCGTGTCGAAGTCTGCTTCCACCGCACCGTTCTTCCACTCCTCTCTAGTTGGGAAACCAATAGAAAATCGTTTCGTGAAGCTCAATTTGGGGGTGATGTAGTCAGTCGGTGACGTAACCAATTCCTTTGGTAACTGTCCCAGGATATTACTATGCCCGTATGGCTTCGCATTCCAGCACCCAAATTCTTTGAGCCTGATGGCATTGTTTGATGCGGTGTTTTTTATATAGAGGTCGATTGGTAGGAGGTACAGTAGCACGTTAAGAGCATCGGTCGGGCATGACCGCATAGCACCTGTGATGCCTATTGCCGCACTTCGCTGAACCCGCCTGAGTTTAGTTATGTTACAGTCCTTACTCAGAGCGGGCCACCAGACTAGTGACCCGTAGTTGAGAATTGGACGTATTACAGCAGTGTACAGCCACAAAACCATTGCCAAATATGCGACAGTGTGCCGTACGACCGATTGAAGGCAATATATCCGGGCAGATAGAGGTCAATGCCGGGAACGTTGGGGCTACTTCCGTGAGTGTACGTGTCATAGCCAGGCTCCGTTATTTATTTAAAGGATCCGACATCCCTAACGGAGCAGAACCGTAAAGCCATGCAGAGGGTGAAGGTGCGTATTGCTAAATACGAAGAATCTCACCCCAACCGAGGAAAGGCCGGCACAAAAGACCGGCCAACGAAGGCCAGTGCTATCAAGGCGCGAACCTCGGAACGCGAAAATGGCGACACCGATTGCAAGTACTAGCAATAGTACAATGCGGGCGTCGGACGTGACGGTTCTGGGCAACCTAGGTTGCCGCAATCGCTGAGTAAGAAGGGGCCGGAGACGCGTTGCCAGCTGGCAATGGGCAAGTGCGTGCAGAGAAATCTAGGGAGGACCATGCAAGCAAGAGGCTCCAGTCTGAGGAGGATAGTCCTAGGAACCAAAAAAGCCAGCCCAAGAGGGCGATTGAGAGACACTCAGCTCAATTGTCAGGGACCACTTCAAGGTGGCCGTCGTCGATGTAGACCACAGCAGAGTTTCCAAAGACAACTGGAAGCTAGTGTCTGCAGCTCTACGTAGCGGGTTGCTGAGCCATTTTAGAAGTAAGCAGGGGCTTCCAGCTACACAGTTTAACGCCAAAGGATGGCACAGAGGATTCAGGACAATCGAATGCCTAGATGACTCCTCTCTGAAATTCGTGAAAGCGACAGTCGCATCGCTGGTCAATCCGTGGCCAAACGCACAGTTGGCTGTGGTGCAACGGGAAGACATACCCGATAGGCCAAAAGGCAGAATCACACGACAATTATGATGCTCAGACGGAGGAGTGCCAACCCGTCGTGCTAAGACTGGAGCCAGATGCCGTATCCATCATCAAGGAGAATGGCGGGCGACTGGTCTTCGAAATTAGGGTAGTGACCGTCAAATTCTTTGGTCACACTGCGGAAGATGGGACAAGCGCCAATCCAGGCGCTGGCGACCAGTTCAGTACAGAAGGCGCCACAAGGGTGCTCAGGTTGAATGCGCTCTCTCCTATATTCCGGATAGTGCAAATAAACGTGGAACACATTAAGGCAACCACTGCCATTCTTTGTGCGTTTCTCAATGAGGAACGCATCGACGTTGCTCTGATCCGAGATAAACACAGGTAAGATACAAGACCTGAAATTGAAAAACTTTGTTATATCACGCCCGCAGCCATAATAGGCTAAGGGCGTGTATTATTGCCAATCATTATGTTAACCCATTTCTTTTTCGCCTCACAGCTCAGAGGACCTTGACATGGCCAGATGCAAAACAGGAGGGGGTCTAGACCCCTTTTCCACTATATAGTTTGGACGAATCGTAACTATCGGTGTGCGCGCTCCATAGCCATTGAACTTAACTATCGCCCGATTATACTCTGAGTCTGCGGTTAATTTCAGAATATATTCAAAGTTAGGTAGCCAAAGAACAGGGGGTAAGTTAAAATCATATATGTGAAGGATCAAGGATGATGAGGAATAAAGCATATTTACGTAATTCGAGAGTAAGAAGAGATCATCATAGACATGACAGCAGTGTCGTGCGGAGAAGGAGGGCAATAATCTTTTAGTGCTTGTATTTTACGAACGGAATATTTTATATAATTTGTCGTACGTCTGTCTTACCTGGCGTGTAGTGTGACGGTGGGTATACTCGCCGTTATACTACTCGACCGGTAACAAAAATGATGCTGCGTTTTCATCTCCGCCGTTTCGCGTCACCGAACCGGGTGTCTCGTCATATTATTGGCATCGTTGTTTGCATCTGTAACGAAACGCTAGACTCAACACTCGAAAGTAGTCCGTCAAAAGTATTTAATATGCACAAATATAAAATTTGGACATACATATTTGCATAGACTCGGCGCCGAAAAAAAGTTGAAGTTGAATCCACTTCCAACGATCGCCATGGAGCGCCACAGAGCACATTTTTTATATACGTAGAATGGTGTCGGCGGCACACAATACGGCGGAGATGGAGACGAAACCACAGCGCTACAATTTGTTGTTGATTTTTTCCTAATGCTTAGCAGCATAGCTTAAGACGCGACGGTTGGTAACGAAAAGCAGAATGAAAAGAATGTGAAACGCGACGTTCATCAGCGTTATTTGAAAGCACCGATCGAAAAACGGGATGCAGTTCGAAAAGCGGAAAGCAGAGCTTTAAACGCTTTTTTAAAAAAACAGAAAAGCTGCAACGACACAGCTCTAAATAAAATATATAGTGCTGTCGCGAGCTTGGAGTTCACCGGGATTTCAAGAAAAAAACACAATTTGCTTTATTCAATCGCACTCAATTATCGCAATATTGGCAACCTTCACCATTTCATTTACTACACGATCGCTGTTATCATTGAAAATCACGTCCAATAGAACCAACCGTCGTCTCACGTTCGCAATAGAGAAACTGATCTCGTATACAAGCCGTGCTACGCTTAAATACTACATGTGTTGAGTTGAGATATTTTTAGCATATTCGTTGGGTGTGTGGAACATGCAAAAAGTGTGTAGAAATGTGAGAAGTGTATAGAGCTTTCTACGCTATTCTAATAAGATATTGGAAGGTTGCAGTTTTATCTGGATACTTCGATGTCATTGATAAGTAATTAGGGTTGCCAGGGTATGCATGTAACAAAACGGCTGGAATAAGTTATATTGGAGTAATAGTCGCTTGAACTTACGTATTTATTATATTGACCAGCACTGTATATTCACTCTTATTCTGAAATTTTGATTGAATTATTTCGTCAAAACTTTACAATGTGATTGTCACGTTCTTAAAATTTTTTTTCAGAACGCGAGTATTACAAAAATTATTTTCTTTAGTGACGGCAGCGGCGTACGGGAGCGGGGGCTAAAAAATAGTGTCCTGCATCTATATCTCTATATATAAAAATGAATGTTTGTGGATGGTGGATGGAGAATGGTGGATGGTGAATAGAGGATGGAGGATAGAGGATGGAGGATGGTAGATGGAGGATGGTGAATGGTGGATAGAGGATGGCGAATGTAGGATGGTGGATTGAGGATGGAGTAACGGGAGCAACGGGAGAAATGGGAGTAATGGGAGAAATGGGAGTAACAGGAGCATCGTGAGAAACAGGAGCAACGAATCAACGGGAGAAATGGGAACAACGGGAGAAGCAGGAGCAATGGATCAACGGGAAAACAGGAGCAATGGATCAACGGAAGAAACGGGATCAACGGGAGTAACAGGAGCGCTGGAACAACGTGAGCGAAGCGAGCGCAGCCGCGGTACGCGGCTAGTATAATATATATATATAAATATATATAAAAGAGGATGTATGTAAAGGGTTTTCCAATAAGGACTTGACAACTTTTTTTCAAAATAAAATGCAAACCATTTGAGATATTTCAAAAACTTTATTATCGGGTTGAAGTACAATCAAAACATTTATGAATGGAACTCGACTTCGTTCATATGGCCACCGCGGGCACGTTTGCAGCGGTCGATTCGTTGGACCCAATTTTCGATGACTCGGCCACACATTTCGGCCGAAATGGCTGCTATTTCGTGTTCAATGTTGGCTCTGAGCTCTTCCAACGTCGTCGGCTTGTTGGCATAGACCAACGACTTGACGTGGCCCCAAAGAAAAAAGTCCAGAGGCGTTAAATCGCACGAACGAGGCGGCCAATCGACTGGTCCATTTCTTGAGATAACACGCTCATCAAACTTACTCTTCAATAAATCGATTGTAACGTGTGCTGTGTGGCTTGTGGCACCGTCCTGTTGAAACCACATGTTGTCCAAGTCCATATCTTCCAATTCGGGCCAAAAATAATCGGTAATCATGGCGCGATAACGATTACCATTCACAGTAACGTGACGATCATTATCGTCGACGAAAAAATATGGCCCTATGACGCCGCCAGCATGCAAACCGCACCAAACAGTTATTTTTTGTGGATGAAGTGGTCTTTCATGAAGCACATGTGGATTTTCACCGGACCAATAACGCATATTTTGCTTATTGACGAACCCACTGAGCCAAAAATGAGCTTCGTCACTGAAGATGATTTTGCGATGAAATTGATCATCTTGGCGCATCTTTTCCAGAGCCCAATCGGAGAACGTACGTCGCTTCAAATGGTCCATCGGCTTCAATTCTTGAGTCAGCTTGATCTTGTATGGGTGTAGACCAAGATCCTTACGCAAAATTCGCCATAACGTGGTCTGGGCGATGCCCAACACTTGAGAACGCCGTGGAATTGACTGATTTGGATCATTTGCTACGGACGTTTCAACGGCAGCGATATTTTCGACACTTCGACCAACCCGTTGTCTCACTGGCACGGCAACATCACACAACGAATATGTAGACTCAAATTTTTGCACTAAACTTGTTACTGCCTGTCTACTAGGGCGAGAATTACGACCGAAAATCGGAGTTAACGCTCTTAAAGTAGCGGTCACCGACTCCGAATTTCTGTAGTAAATTTTTATAATTTGCAGACGTTGTTCCTTCGTGTACTTTACCATGATAAAAATGTTAAGTTTACTGAATAAATTGACAGTGACAGTTCGATGATTAGTGAAAGGGTGCGTTCACAAATTGAATTCAAAGTTGTCAAGTCCCTATTGGAAAACCCTTTATTATGTATGTTCCCTATAAACTCCTAAGCCGCTCAACCGATTTTGATCAAATTTTCAGGGAACATGTAGAATAGTCCCGGGATGGTTCCTGTGAAGTTTGATCGAATCAAAAACAATGGTTTTTTCGACATTTTTCCAATTTTTTCGCGATTTTAGCTCTAATTGTTTGTTTGTTTATCCCGTATGCCTTCCTAAACCATTCATCCGATTGGGATGAAACTTTACTGATATGTTGAGCACACGCCCGCGAAGGTTTCTGCGTTAACAAAATAATTTTACAATTGGTGGTCCGCGAGTTATTTCAACATTTGAGTGTATTTCATATAGTTTAGCGGCAGTTCGTTTGTTTTCGGTGTATTAGTTATGCGTTCCTATTACTAAATGGTAAAGTTGGACGATGGATGTTGAATAGGGGATAGAGGATAGTGAATGGAGGATGGAAGATGGTGGATGGGGGATGGTGGATGATGGAAAGAAGATGGAGGATGGTGGATAGAGAATAGAGATGGAGTAACGGGAGCAACGGAAGTAACGGGAGAAATGGAAGCAACGGAGTAACGGGAGCAAAGAAAGCAACGAGAGAAATGGGAGCAACGGGAGCAACAGAAGAAATGGAAGCAACGGGAGCAACAGAAGAAATGGAAGCAACGGGAGTAAAGGAAACAACGGGAGAAATGGGAGCAACGGGATCAACGGGAGAAATGGAAGCAACGGGAGAAATGAAAGCAACGAGAGTAACGGGAGCAACGAAAACAACGGAAGTAACGGGAGAAATGGAACCAACTGGAGTAACGGAAGCAACGGGAGAAATGGGATCAACGGGAGCAACGGGAGAAATGGAAGCAACGAGAGTAACTGGAGCAACGAAAGCAACGGAGCAACGAAAGTAACGGGAGAAATGGAAGTAACGGGAGAAATGGAAGCAACGGGATCAACGGGAGCAACAGAAGATATGGAAGCAACGGGAGTAACGATAGTATAGCAAACATCCGTGAGCGTAGCCGCGGCTAATAATCTATAAAAGAGGATGTACCATATATATATATATGTATGTCGGCCATAGACTCCTAAACCGCTCAACCGATTTTGATTAAATTTTCAGGAAACATGTAGAATAGTCCCGGGATGGTTCCTGTAAGGTTTGGTGCCGATCGAATCAAAAACAATTTTTTTTTTTACATTTTTCAAACTTTTTCGCGTTTTTAGTACCCTGGTGGTCAAGCTGTTTGTTTGTTTGTCCCTATTCCTTCCTATACCATTCATCCGATTGCGATGAAACTTTGTTGATTTGTTGAGCACATACCCGCGAAGGTTTCGGTATTAGTAAAACTACTCTACAATAGATGGCGCGCGCCACCAACAAATGAGTGTGTTTCATATAGTTTAGCGACAGTTCGTGTGCTTGCGGTGTATAACTGCGCACGTCTGACAAAATCGAACAACGGGAGCAACAGAAGTAACGGGAGCAGCGGAAGTAACGGGAGCAGCGGAAGTAACGGGAGCAGCGGAAGTAACGGGAGCAGCGGAAGTAACGGGAGCAGCGGGAGAAACGGGAACAACAGGAGCAACGGGAAGCAAGACTGGAAACAGCTTGCTTTGCAGGTTTGATAGTATAGCATCATACAAACGTAAGCATAGCCACGGGACGAGGCTAGTATCTCATAAACGGCATTTTTACGCAATTAATTCGTGGACCAAATATACATAAATAAATTCACTTATTACTTCAGAACTACGTCTTATATATCAAGAAACCCACGCGATATAACCTTATATTTTTAATTATCTATTATAAGGTTGGTAGCCTTGTAACCAACCCATGTTGCACATCAATTGTAACCAAGTGTCGGATTTTGACCGCAAAAACAAAAAAATTGCTTCCAAACTGTTGACAGATTAAAAGCAATTAATGTTGTTAGCGTAATAAAATTACAAACTTATACATCCTAGGATCCATATCGCCTAAAAAAACAATTTCATGTTTGCGCAGCCTATTTCATTCCGTACATGAAAACTTATTCCACTTTTATCCCTCAAACGTCTAAGTATTTATAAAGACCACATAACATCCTAGCGCACCTTCCCCTTTCTCCTATACCGAAATCAATTAGATTTCCATATTCCATAAGCGAATCATGTCCGTTAGACTAGATTATTGTTTATTTCAGACTCAATGAATAAACTTATGACCGAATGGCATAACGCCAACTTTCCATTATTTAAACTCAAATAAAGGAGAAAATTTTGACCAAAACCGAATTGAAATCGCGTACCCAATAATATGAAAATGTAAAAAAAAATATATCTTTTTCATAATTGATCAATTAATTTTCTCCAGTGTCGATAGATAGTCGAGAAATTATTTTCAATTTACGTGCAAACTTATAATACTTTGTATTGAGAAAGTAGGTCACCGTTATCATTCACACTGACTATACCTAATCAGTAAGTGTAAGCGAGTGCGAGAATATAGCCCGTTGTATAGCTCGCACAAAGAAATAAGTACGCGCGTCTGGCAAGAGATGGCGCTGATTGTTGAGAGTGGCCAAAAAAAAAATAATGCCGATTATGCAAGCACACACGCGTGTGTATGTGCGTTTTGACTGCATAATCGACAAAATTAAATTTTAAAAATAAAAAATAAACTCAGTGATATCTACCGGTTTGGATCTAACGCCGTGATGTAAGTTTTTAGCAAAGTCCTTGACCACGAGGTGAAGTCGACGGCAAGTTAAATATATGCAAAGTAAACAACAAAAGGAATTCGTGACCGCCATTTTGTGGTCATCATTTTTGTTTAGTAGTGCTGATAATACAGTCTCTTAATTCTATCCTAAAATTAAAACCATCGTTTCCGGCACAAAACCATCTACGATCAATTCGTACAAAAATTAGCTTCTGCACGAGTAAAAACGTACAGATGACGGAAGGGGTTCTGGGAAGCCAACCTTTATTCAGACTACCACTACATCGACACAATGCGTCGATAATGCAGTCTGGTAAAACCAATGCCGATCTCTAAATCAATTAATTCAAAATATCAAATTAAATCAATTAATAATTCCAGCGTAATGCAAAAATCAAAAACTTAAGCCTGAAAGAAATACGAATTTACTCAAACAAAACTCCCATACAATTTTAATTCATATGTAAAACTACGTCATCCAACGATACACAACCTTCCGCTCAAACAAATAAAAAAACAAAAACAAAAACAAAAAACAACGCCCAGCATATCAAAACCCATCGTGTATAGCGTGTGTGCGACGTATAAAAACTCGACTCGTGCGCACACAATGAATTTCGATGTGTGTGTGCGGCGGCTGTGACGCCGACGACATATTTCCGACAAATGCTGTACGAAAATAAATTTTAATTCCGACATTTTAACGGCGGCTCAGAGCGAGGTAAAAGCGTCAAATTGATAAGTGACGAGATACCACCAAACGGGAAAAAAATTCTTTGTCAAATGCTCGACCAAAATTCATTATTATTATACTTCAAAAATTCCGTGCGGAATTTGAGTCGAATGTAACCGTGTTTGTGACGCCACGCCACACACACACCCACATCCACCCATATACACAACCTTATATATAGAATGAATTGGTGACGTCATCATCGTTCATTACCAGGAGCAATTCATTTTTATCATTTTCCTATTAAAAAAAAAATTAATTATATTGGTAAAATTGTATCACTTTAAATTAGTAATAAGCCCATTTTGTGTGTGAACAAAAGGGAGAGAGCATCATGGTGGTTGTTGTTGTTGTATTTCGGATTACATTTAGTTCGAGGTAGCTGTCAAAAGATGGCGCTGATTTCCGTGAGATGTTAAAAAAAAATAAAGTCGATTATGCGAGCGTTTTTTGAACTCAGCACACATGCGTGTGTCGTTCGTGAAACACTGCATAATCGACTTTTTTAAATTTGTGGTATTTTTTTTTTTAAACTTCAACTTTCATCCACCATCTGTTTGAACTTTTTACGGGCGGCAACCTTGCTCTTGTGACGGGGCACTGCAGCTGTTTCACAGGCTGTCAGTTTCGATTCTTTTACCACGGATTGTAACCCGAGCGAGATTCGAACCTACGAACTCTGAATTGGTAGACTACACACTTTTGAAACGATTTTAATTGTTGTTTTTTTTTTGATACGATATAATTACCTTAGCAAGACCAGCTTTGTGTGCACCTTGCGATTCCATGTATTCAACGTATTTCGCAAAGTCCTTGAACTCGTCCCACGTTGGCCGGAACACCATTATCCGGGGTATGGTTTTAGCTTCACTCGACGCCATTTTGTTGGTTTTTTGTTTATCCGAAATGGCGATAATGCCGAGTTATTTGTGTTGTTGGGTGTTTGCAGATGGTTTTTAGTCTGCAATGAAAAAGGCATAACTTAAGTTCGACGGAAATGGGGCTTCACAAAATATTTTATTATTAAAAAAAAATAAATTAAGATTTTATTGTAACGTGAAGTTACGATTTTTTTTTGTTTTAACTAAAACCACTCAATGTCATGAATTTGACTTGACGACTAACAGGTTTTAATTAGTACGTAAATTAAAAAAATGAAAACAATATTAAAAACGAAATAAATAAAATAAAATATATTAAAAACAAAATAAAATATATTAAAAACAAAATAAAATACTTCATTATTAAAATAATAAAATAAAAATAATATTAAAAACAAAAAAATCAATAAAATAAACATTTTCGTAATATTAAAAACAAACATATTTTCGGAGATTAAGAAAAATTATCTTCCAAATAGTAAATAAGGTCAAGAGAGTTCAACAATAAGATTTTACGAATCAGATCCTATGCTTAATATGGTACTGTTAATTGGTGTGTGTCTTTACTAAAAGGCAATGCGCCATCTATGGGGAACTAGAGGACGTAAACAAAAAAATTTTTTTTTTAATCATGCATTCAAATTAGACAAATTTTTTTGTTTCACTTTTAAAAAACCTTAGTAGGAAACCTAATACGATATAAAAGACAAAATATTACTCTACACATGACAGTATAAAAAAAAGAGAACGAATAATTTTTTCGCAAATATTGATCAATTTAATTCACTTAAATAAAATTTATAAGTTATTATTTTGTATGCATAAGCAAAGTGTTAATTAAAAAATAATATTACTAACAAAAATAACGAATAAGTTTATAAAGAATATTAATAAATAAAAATCACATTTTAATTAAATGCTTTAAGAATAAAGAGTTAATTGTATCGAAATTGAAGGAAAATTATAATTGGTTCGTGTCCTCGCTAAACGAACGGCACGCCATCTATGTGTCAACATTACTTTTTTAATTATTAAATAAACAACACAAATAACATGTAATTAATAAGTAAATAAACGAAAACAAATTCAGATAAATGTAATAAAAAAACCATATAGAAAAAAGTGAAATAAAAAAAAATTTAGAATACAATTTATTTTGATGTTGAAATAAAGTCAAAAGTATTTTTTTTTGTTTTTAGAATATGAAATAGGTTCGTGTCTTTGCTAAACGAACAGTATGTCATCTATAAGTAAGTACATAAATTAAAGAGTTCTTCTTCAGTCATGATAGAAAAACTCGACAATTAAAATCAATACTTCAATAAAAATACTACTACTACTTAATTAAATAAAAAGATATTCAAAATAAATAGTATTAAAAATGTTTATATAATATAATAACAATAATATATTATTAAACATTTAAAAATTAAAAAAAAATTGTTAAAAAAAAATATTTACTGTTGATAAGTCGTTCAAAATTAAACTAATCATTTACAACTGTAAAAATTAAGAACTCGTAATTGGTGTGTGTATTTGCTAAACAAAAAAATCTTTGTCTAACTACAGAACATAAAATAGTTTCAGTTCAAATAAAATATAATGAATATGAACGTGAACTACACGGATAATAACATCTTTTCTAAAGATTAACAATTTAAAAAAGAACAAAGTTCAAAAATAAAATTTTACGAATGTATGTCATTGGATTGTGTCCGTGCTAGGCAAAAGGCGAGCCACCTATGAGTAGCTAGGGAAAGAAAAACGGTGGTTTTGTGTTTAAATTTGCGATAACCGTAGTACCAAATTTAAGAACATTTCTTAGCAATTTCAATTTACACAAATACCGCGCAACCTTCAAAACTAATCATTTCCTGCAGCGAGCTTATCACCATTCATCGCGTAAGTTATCAAAGTTTCAAAAGCTTATACACATACACAATTATGTTTGGATTGATAAGAAAAAAAAACCGCACTCGATGTATGGGAGAACAGCGGAATATTACAGCCCGGTGAAACCATTAGGTGACGGGGGCAGCAAACTCAGCGAAACCTACCAACAATCAAAATGACAAAATTGGAACAGAATGTGACATACAAACAGGGACGTCATTTGTGGGGGGCCCCCCTGGATTATGTATTTTTATAGATTATATATAACATATGTATATTTATATATAAAAATATATACAAACATGACATCTTGCCCCCCCCCCCCCCTGAAAAAAAATGAAATGACGTCCCTGCATACAAATTCAAATGGAATATGCCCCAAATCCCGAAAGGAACAACACACAACTCCGATTTTTTTCCCCGAATTTAAGCCAATAAATCAATAATTCTCATTCACCCCAACTTTATGTTTGTTCATTTTCCAACAAGAAGTGTATATGAAATTCTGGCAAGATGGAGCGGTCGAAAAAAAGAGATCACACCAGCATTGTTCTCCCAATGATTATGAAAGTATGTCCCAAATGTCCTGGGTTTAGTCACTCCATAAAAAAGGATACTTAGGTAGCCTGGTTGTGAGCACAACGCAATAACACCAACAATTTTTGATGCTTCCAATATTTCTTAAGATCACGGATCAAGGCCCATGACCTGTGTTAATAATTTAGCGGGTCTGACTAGAGGTTACCAATGTCCTTTTTGAAATCTACACTATCAAAATTTTGTATCTCACATCTCTAACAAAAAAAGTTCGATGGTTTCTAAAACTTTGAACGATTTTTTCCGGCAAAAATATTGGAGTTAGTATAATCTTGCTATCTGTACCGCCGGCTATTCAATGCATTGGCTCACGTTATGAAGAGGTGGAGATGGTGGGAAAGCTCAGTGGGGGTGTAGAGGAGAGATAACACTTTCTACATGCTATTCAATTTCATTCCGTCGTCAAACATGTCTTAAGCGAAAGCTTGTGCGGTAGCCTAGTGTGATGTATGAGCTTACAAGAGGTCGTGAGTTCAAATCATTCGAATCACATGGTCCCACGCTTTCCTAATAGCCATCTTTCCTCTCTTTTCAACAGTATTCATTCCCAATTATCCTTTTATACCTTGAACGATAGACTTGCAACCTATTCCTGTCTCAGCTTCTGTTACATTTCTTATTTCTGCCGTCTTAGTACTCCAAAATATTGGCTTTGCCGTCTCAAAACACAATTACGTGCCAGGAATAGTGGTTTCGCGTAGCAACTCATGTAGCAGAAGAGACCCACTTAAAACTAGCATTATGCCATTGTGATACCACAGGTTTAATTGCTACCAATGAAAGAAAGGCTGGTTTCAATCTTACCACGTACTGGAGGTATGAAGTCATACAGTTTATTGTGTAATTGTGTAAAGAGGTAGAAATACTTCGACTACGACTCGAGGAAAACGTATCACGCGGTCTGAGAGCATCCTCCGTAAACCATTGTTTAAATCTATTAAAGTAACAAAAAACAATGAAAATCTTGATCAAACATTTGATGTCGCACCAACACCGTCCCAAAATTGAGCCAGTGTATTTGTAGCAGCTACCATTGTTACCGCGGAAGGTGAAATTTCGAGACATTTGAAGCGATCGCTTCAATGTTTGTCATTATACGAAAAACTACCACGTCAAGTTGCCTGAAACAAATAAAATTCGCACTGCAAGTCAAATAATTTGTAGTTGGCTGGAACATGAGACATTTAGCTATTAGGGCCGTTTTACAAAAGCGATTTAAGCGCGATTGCGACTTAGCCGCGTGCGACTACTTATTTATTGATTTTTATTTAATCCCATGTATTTAGCTTAGTCGTAAATCCGCCAGCCTATGATTTGCCAAACGCATGCGATAGTCGCACTGCTTCTGACACAGAGCAGTGAGTGCTACAGTGAAGTTTCATACGTAGGTTGCTACTTAAGTTTTGAGATATGGCAACACTGATGTGAATACGTCAAATGCGATATCGTCGTAAAGTTTGCCATTTTTAGTGGTGAACGTACTCAGAACGTGTTGTCATACGAGTGCTCTTTGTGTTGTTTACAGATACTTGAAATATTCATCTTGGTCGAAAAATGGAATTAAATCGTGAATATTTTCGTGCGATGATGTTCTATGACTTTCGACGTGGATTAAACCAACAGCAGTGTGCCGATCGACTTTTGGTGATGAAGCACCATCTCGAGCTACCTTGTTTCGCTGGTTTTCTGAATCCAATCGTGGTCTCACTTCGCTACAGAGCGAATTTCGTGAAGGTCGTCCAAAATCGGCAGTTGTGCCAGAAAACATCGATGCTGTGCGTGAACTGATATTGCAAGATCGTCATGTGACATACTGTGAGATTGAGGCATTCCTTGGTATTAGTTCCACTTGCATATATTCAATATTGCATGAACATTTGGCTGTCAAAAAGATTTGTTCGCGTTGGATACAGCATAATTTGAAAATCGCTAAAAAAAAAGCTCGTGTCGATTGGTGCGAAGAAATGTTGAAAAAATTCAAAAGTGTGTTGATATTCATGGAGAATCTTTTGAAAAACAATAAAGCCATTTTTGATTATAAATATTTGTTTTTATGTGTCTATCTCAAAACTTAAGTAGCAACCTACGTAGAACCATTTCCTTATGAGCGTCCGAGGTAATGCGGCGATTACAGGGAAGTGTCGTGTGGCTGTACAACAATTATACCGCACGCTACTGGTTCACTTCAGAGGAATCATTTGACATAAGGCGACTGCATGCGTCAGGCGCTATGCTACTAACGAGTGCGTTAGAAGCTAATCAACTGCCGAGTGCGTCAGACGCTATGTGACTATCCAGTGCGTCTTATACCTTGGATACACAGCTCGTATACAAATCATAATATTGTCAAAATCACCAGTGTATCACCCAATAATCTGCATATAGTACGTCAACGAGCTGATATCTACATAATATCCAACCTGTTTCCTTGTATATAAATTCGATGATTTTAGCTGATATAGCCTTCTTTTAACTGACATCAGCGCCATCTAAAAGTGAGATCAACTGAAATGCCAGTGAATAACAGTTGTGGATTTTTCTATCCTTCCGTCAGGTAAAATTATTTGAGTGTGTTTTCATTGTTGTGTGCGATGTGATGGTCCGGTTTCTACAAGTATAATATGTATGGGCTGTGTATCATGTCATCTTGTATCGCATATTATGATTTGAATAATGTAATTTGTATACAAGCAGTGTATCCATGGTATTAGCTGATAAAGCCTTCTTTCAACTGCCATCAGCGCCATCTAAAAGTGAAATAAACTGTAGTGTCAATGAATGACAATCGTGGATTTTAATATCCTTCCGTCAGTTAAAATTGTTTGTGCGTGTTGTCATTTTTGTGTGGTCCGCGCTCTACATTTCTTTATTAGCAATGAAAGTGCTTTTCGCCGCAGCATCATACTGCGACGTTTGGCACGAAGAGCTAGCAGTTGAATCCTATTTTCCTTCACTGCTAAAATTTCGGAATGCACTTTTAGCTGTCCCAGATTAATTAAAAGTTCCATTCAATTTTGTTGCTGCGTTGAATTCATATTAATTTTAAAATATCACAATATAAGCACAATACTACGATTGATAGACGCTTGAAATCAAAAATGTTGTTTTTGGCAGATAAATGTCAAAGTATAACATGTATGGGCTGTGTATCATGCCATCTTGTATCGCATATCATGATTTGAATAAAGTTATTTGTATACAAGCACTGTATCCATGGTATTACACATCATAGAAATCGATCATTTAATTGCAGTCGCGTTCAAATCGCTCAGGTAAAACGGCACTTAGTCTCGATTCCGCAAAAAAATACTATCGATAGTGAATCCATCGGTACATCTACACCAAAATGTGAAAAAATAAATTAGATTTAACGACACTGGCAAAGATATTTTCATAACAAAACAATGTTCAGAAATTGCCGTGCAATAAATGCAGTCTCAATTTCCATTTTTTCTTCAGTTTACTGTGCGTACAAACGAGTCACATTCTGTCTTCTCTCTTCATAATGTTCTCTGCCTTCTGGTCTTACTTGTACTCGTACGTGTCGTGTGGGTATAGTTAGGGAGATAATGGACAGATGGATTGAATTTGTGCAAAGCATTGTGTTATCCTTGATTCGTTTTCATGGAAACAACTGCAATTTGAAACGTCTCTGAATCGATTGCATCTCTTAAAGGAACACTTCCTTGCGTATACATACCGCAAGAAATTCTAGGACATCACCAAGTATCAACTTTCTAGCATAAGCCGTTCCTGAGAGGCAAAACAGAAATAAAATTTATAAATATCATAAATAGTCGACGACCTAAAAGTGAAAGTATTCACAACAAACAAAACGTCTACAGTAAATTTACCTATCAATAAACAAAATGCAAAGAGCACAGGTTAAACCTGTAAAGTATGGCAACTACAGCAAAGCTATAGTAGGACAAATTACAGAATACATCGACCTTAAGAGTATATTTTAACACAAACAGACTCATCATATATGCCTTTTAACGAGCGTGCGCCCACTCTAGAGCTAAAAAGTTTAATCCCCTTTGGGCCGAATAGCTAGCTACCGAACACAAGGTTCAAAACTTATTTTTGTTCCAAATATATTCATATAAAACTTTATCTTCCAACGTTAGGAAATTATGTTGGTAGCATAAGTATAACTTCAGCGTTCCGCTTATACTAGCAAAACGTGTTCTGGCGGTCCCGTACGAACGGAAGAAACTGGTTTTAAGCTTTTTATTCATCACCAGTGAACAAAATGACCTTTATTTCCATGCGTTATAACCTGCAGAGAGATTCGAGCATCCGCGCTGAAACATGTACACATACACCACATACGAGTATTAACATGAACACATGGTACTCACACGTTGTATGCCATACAACACTACTTTTCACTAGGTAGAATTTTGTTGTAGTTACAACAAAATTCGTACAAACATAATTACTTTTGATAAAGTTAGTTTGATTGATTCACTTAGTAAAAAGAACAAGTTTCTTTTTGTTATTTTTATCGTTTAGAAGCTATTTTGCTAAGATTTCTTTCTTCGCGCCCGTAACTATGCAAATAATTTAATTCTTAACGACAGTCACGACTTTGCCACTACACTTCTACTGGGTCAGAAATTTTATTAAAATAAATGTTTTTCCCGTGCACGAAAAGAATGACAGAGAGAGGAGTTTGTTTTCATTACGCTAAAACTTTTACGGCTTCTAACATAGTTTCTTTTACTCACAACCTCGGAATGAGTAGACTATTGTGTCAGGCATTCATGCACATCGATGCAATTGAAATGTAATCTCAACTCCGTAAATAGAATTCGTAAGACCAAGTTCAGTGACCACAAACTACTATAAAAAAGTAGCTGCCATACAGACATCTATAAGAAATTGCCCAAACTCGAGAACGGTTTGAGCTATAATGCTGAAATTTTATAACTGATTCAGATTAGGGCACCGAGAGTGGTGAGGTTTGAGTGACAGTCAGCTAAACCCATAGATAGACTCACTTAAGGCCGTGATTACGATCTTCAGTTAAACTTATACTGCAACTTTAACGAGTAGTTTTGTGTGAAAATCTCTTTTAAAGTTCGTAACTGAACGTCAAAAGAACGACCCTTATACCCTAGGCAGACGACGCATTCGAATGATCATTCCTAGTCGAATGATAATTCCGCATCACGTCTTTCCCAATGTAATTGTCGAATTGGTCATTCATTCCATCATTCCAATTACAATTGCGAAATGGTTATTCCGAGATAAATTCGTAATTCGTTCAAGCGCTGGCAACGCCATCTAGTGTCAAGCCCCATGAAACTAGTGGAACAAGTGAAAAATCAGGTGTTCCATCGTCAAAATTTTTCTATTTATTTCATGTGTGCATTAATTACGATCAATCTTTTTAACGTTTCGTTTACAATTGCTGACATATCAGAACTTTTCTATCACTTTATTTCAACATATAAAACGTAGCCGCATGCCAATGCAAAAATGGCAACTTTTATTGAGCATCTAACAACAATAATATTTTGACAGATTGAATGTAATTCCGATAGACGTGTGTCAATGTTGATCATTGAATGCGAATGATCATTCCCCCAATGATCATTCGAGTGCGTCGTCTGCCTAGGGTATTAGGCCATTCGATAGAACCATTGTGATACCACACTTGTGACACCTTAATGAATTCTCATATAGCGAGTTAAGGAGCTCATACACGAGCAATTTTTCAAGCAATTAATTGCCCGACGACTATTGTCAAAACTAGTGGAGCGATTACTGGAGCAATACAGGGCAATAGCATGCTAGTTGCGGCAATGTTCTCACAGATTGCTGGTATTGCTCGCCCTATAGTTGCTGTATTTCCACTAACTTCGACAATTCCGAGCAATTGTTCTCGTTCGGTGATTTAATTGTCAAGTTTTGTTTTGAGTTTTGCATTTATTTGTCAAGTTTCGTGTTATTGGCTGGAATTCAAATATTTCAAAGGTTTATTTTAAGTTTTAGATTTATTTATCAAGTTTTCTTTCGTGTTGTTCATAGACTGAATTGCTCGTGTAAGCCCTTATTGCCGAATTGCGGGATTTTGGTCAATATCGCTCATCACAATTCAGCAACGAGTAGATGAGAATTTGATCTACGTCGCCTGTTGCTATTGTTGCTGTGTGTTGCTCCATATTTTCGTGACGTCAAAATTGACGAATATTGCTGCAAATTGAGCAATTTTTATCGCTCGTGTAAGAGCACCTTTATTGTAGTAAGTTTTAGCTAGTTCAACCAGCCACAGGTGGGAATGAATTTGACTAATTCATCTACATGACTTTCAGCTATGTCCCCGATATCGGGCGAAGTTGCCCATGGTTCTGAACCTGTATCTGGCTGAGGACTTCCACAGAGGCGGTGTGTAAACCTCTATTCTTCCTCCTTACTGCAGCTTCTCCGCAGAAAATGTTGTACCATTGAGATTGTGTTCCGTTACTGCGACAACATTACGGGTTTTCGTAAGACTTCTTTTGCGATGGTCGAGAGTCCTCATAGGATGTATAATCGATCAAAGCTGCCTTGACGTTTCATATGTAGTTTCTGGTGTGGTTAAATCATCTATAATTGGTTAGCTCCATTGCCTTTCTATAAAGCGTTTCCTTGAATTTCTTGAACAGCAACCATTTCAAGTCCAGCCTTGGCCAGGTCATTAGACAACCTCGTTACCTGATTTGCCACAGAACCCAGCATATGGAAACCTAATACCTCCCACTGTGTTAAAGCGCTTCTATACTCGCCTAGCAGTTCAAATTTAATAGGGTTAAAGCTTAGAGCTTTTATTGCTACCTGACTGTCTATGTAGATTCTTACATCAGATTCTTCAGGCAGAATTTTCGTAAATTGTTGTATATTTACTGCACTGCGTACGTTAAAAAAAAACTCGGTTTGAAAAACACAGCAGTGATCCGGTAAACGAAAGGATACTTGAAAGTTCGTGTGTGCTAGGAAAATCAATGTCCCCGTCCCAGTATCCGTTTTTGACTCATCCGTGAATACGGAAACTTCAGATTCTTTTACCACTTTATGATTACCCCTTCTGCCCTTCTTCGGAAATAGGTATAGAGTCCTGTACTGGACCTTTGGTGCGATGTCACATAGCCGGTTAGTTAGTTAAAGCCCAGTTGGTAAATACTTCCAAGTATTGTGCTATGCCCATAATTCGCAAAGTTCCAGCAGCCACCACGCTGTTCTAATCTCAAAGCTCGTTTCTGTTTTGAATGCTTGATTTAAGGCCATTGGTAACAGATACAGCATACACTAATCTCCATTGCGGCAGTTGGCGCTGACAGCAAAGCAAATGTGATGCTTAGGGCAAGCCACCCTCTGCACTCTCGTTGTACTATTCTTGTCAACATTTGTTCCAGGGTTGTCCACCATACTAGGCCATCATAGGTGTACATCGCGGGAACCATCGCAGGCTTTAATCTCCATTTCTCGTTCAAATGCAATCGGCAAATATAGAACGATTTGTAGATATCGAAAAGAACAGATGCCGATGTTTAAAAATAAATTATTTCTGGCGATACAACCAACACAACTCGTCCTGGACATCCCGAGAAATATAACTCTGCAAAGAAATTGAATATCACCACAATAACCAAGCGGAACAGAGGATTAACAGCTCCTGGAACATGAAAAGTGGACGATCAAAGAATGTCCTTTGGAGCGACGAATCCAAAGTTGAACAGCAAAAAGTATTGATAGTACTAGTAGCGCTCATTTTTACTTTATTTTTTATTTGTACTCTCCTTGTTTGATAGCAAAACTCGAAATATATGTCATGCCAATTTGCGTATGTATGGGTCGATCAGCTGTTGTAAGCTATAAAGTCTGCTTTTGGCTGTCCAAAACCAGAAGAAGCTTATTTTTGCTTCTAGCTTATTCTTAAATTTGACAGTAGCCGCAGTGCTACTCTGCTATGCTATCAAAGCAGCAATAGCTGACATCTTGAACACACTCCGGGTAACCAAACGGATTTTGAAGAAGATTTCTGTAGGTGTTGCCTCATTTGTATAGAAACCTTTATTTTATAATTTTTTTGAAGGAAGAAACATTTTTTTTTGGTTAATTGGGCGATTGATGGGAGTAATTCGGAGAGGTTTTGACCGTGGTATCTGGGACACAACATGTAAAATTTTGTCTAAGGTAAGAATCAAATTTTTCTTGCAAGATAAATTATTGACTAGTCTCTCTTCAATATAGCATTTCATTTTAATTGCTGAAGCAATTTGGTAGGTACGCGTGGCCGCCGGTGAGAACACGGATGCACTTAGACCTAAGAAGGTCCGTTGTGTTACCATAGAATCATCGAATCCGGTCCTACTTGTCAAACCATTTAGAGCTTGCAATGAAGCGTTGGATTCTCGCGACCTCCGTTTCGGCAAGCTCACTGAGACTGTTGAAGAAGAAGGCTCCAAGATGAGCCTTCCTTCTAGCGGACAGAGCTGGACAGGTACAGAGAAGATAAAGCACTGTCTCCTCCTCCTCCAGGCAACTTCTAGAGATGTCGTTTGAAAAGAGGCCGAGTCAGTGTGACATGTAATACCGTCTGCTCATCTTGAGTTGGTTTTCTCAACTGAGTCCAATCCCAGTAGCAGTTTACATGTAGAGAGGGACACACCCAGATTCCGATGTTCCGACATAATCTGAAGGGTGGTGCCGCGCGAAGCGAGTTCGTCAGCCATACATTTCCCTGTGTCCTGGCACCCAGCACAGAAGAATATTGAACTGTTCTGCCATCTCCTTAAGAGAAGATCGACATTCTACGGCGACCTTTGATGTTGTCGAGGCCGATTCCAAGGATTTTATTGCCGCTTGGCTGTCTGTGAAAATGCTAATATCCCTAGTAGATATTACATTACACCTCAGCCAGAACAGAGCCTCCTTTATCGCCATAAGCTCCGCCTGATAGACACTATAGTGATCCGGAAGGCGGAAGGAGCTGCTAATAGTAATTTGTAACAACACACTCTTTTTGAGACAAAAAAACGCAAAGTGAAACCTCAATATTTTCATTAACCACTTTCTTGGAAAATACCAATTACGCGAATAGTTACAACAGTTGAGCATGTAATACGTTATTTTTTAATTTGGCGCCATTCCGATTACTAAATGGGCCTATTTTTGTTCTGCAGTAGCCTCTTTAAAATCCTGTATAGTATTGAACAAATGCAAACCAAATTTCACCAAATTGGTTGAAATATTGGGTGATATTCAGTGCCACCTACCTTTAGTATAAGGATGCGATGGCAAGAATTTCGCTCCAATATAATTCGCGGATTATAAAATAGGTTTCGATATCGCTATATAGAGTCAAACCAATCCACATTAAGTAAACTATGGCATGAATGAGCCGCTTACGCGTTGTGCTGCGCGGTTCAATGAAGTTTGTTCTCTTGTTGATTTAAGTTCGGGTAGATTTGCCTTTAAGGCTATTTTAATCAATGTCTGGAGAGTTAATTAACGTTGAAGATTTAACTTATATTGAAAATGAAAACATTAGTTACTGCTTTGTCCAACAATCAATAATTATTTTTCTTAATTTTACTAATTTATTTTCGTAGTCTGTAAATATTTATATATATGATAGACGTCAATAAATAAATAAATAAATAATACTACCAGCTGTAAGGGTACATTAAAATCATAAAAACTTAATGGGGTGAATGCACCAATAGTCGGCCAATTAGTGACGTTCCGATATAATATTCATTACAATTTTTACTGAATAAATTGTATCAATTTCTGTATATGGTTAAATGACAGTCAATGGTTTCAATTTTTAGAAACACATAGTTGAAACAAATTTTGATGCAATAAGTTTAGTAAAAAAAAATATTATTCTAAAATCGTGCAGTTTTTCCTATAGTCGGCCACAAAAATCCTAACTTCTGTCATGTTAGATCCCATAGTCGGCCACTACATAATGAGCTTACAAAATAATGGAGTCATAAGACCGAAATATATCTGTTATTCAGAACATTATTGAAAAAAATCTGGTTTACCATGAGACTATTACAATATCAAAAAATTTATATCAAGCACAAGTATATATATATTATTCGTGTTCCTACGGGCTCTTTTTACCAGGATTTTCTTTTGATTTTCTCGATTTTTAATTCGCTTGTCCTTACGCTGTTTAATCGCATCTTTTTTTATGTTTTCCTTATTGAGGAGGAACTGTTGGTGTTATAAGGACGATATTATGCTAGGAGACCTTTCAGCTTTGTTCCTTTTTCGTTTCGAAATTAATGCTCTTGGGTGAAACAAACGTTTCAACTATGACCATCAACAAAAAAAAGTACCGGCTTCTGAATTTTTTGATTTTCCAACCAATTTTTAAACGAATTTGCCACGTACTCGAAGAAAGCTTCCCTTTTCATCCATCCCGATTCTGAGCGTCCGAAGACCCAATCAACTGGCATACTTCTCACGACTTCTCTAGGTGGACGAACATATGGAAAAACTACCGTTGGGGGTGGTATATCTCAATTGGCTGTGAAAACTAACAAAACGGTGAGGACTTCTTTTTCATTACCCATATTTACTTGGTAATTGTTTCTCCATCCTCTTGAAGCAATCATTTTACCAGTTTTAGGCACATTGAAAAACCAGTTTCGCCCCCGTTTAAAACTCGCCGTGAATTCAGAAGTATTTCCATGTTTCCGTGCTCAGAAAGGTATGGTTCTAGATCTTTGAACCATTCGCGTAGTCCTTTTTCGGTGACAGCAGCGGGCCCTTTCGAAATTGATTCTGGAATACGGTAAGAAAGCTGAGGATATCGTTTCATGAAAGATATATACCACTTCATCTTTGAATGGATTTTTTCGTTTATCTTCTTTCATAATTTCTTGTACGGTGTTTTGAAGCTTTTCTGGCTTTAATGGAAATCCACATTTAGCCAGAAAAATGCACCAATTGACGATTTTAATTTCTTACGTATGGGTCAATATCGTTTCGTGACCCATTTCTTGGCATCCTTCCGGGACTTTTCCTAGCAGATGATCCTGGAGCGTTGACCTAGGTACTCCAAATTTAACTGCAGCCTTCCGAATACTTAAATTTTCACTTCGATGTGCAGAAATAGCATTTCTCTTGCTATTTGCATCCTATTGATAGATTGGACGTTTTATAGGGTTTGATATTATTTTTTCGAGATTGATGTTCTCACACTGTTTATCACTAATAACTTCGCAAACTCCTACACAACTAATTAAACCAATTATTTTGAACGAATTAAGAGAGTTGTTTTTCGATAAAAATATTAAAACTTGCGAGTAGTGAACACGGAGAGAAAACGCGATGCGGCGAAGAATGAAGGACTAAATAATTTTAAGAAAAGGATCACGCAAGAAATATATTAGATATTTAACCAGTGTAGCAATAAAAGGATGTAAACTCCCAGATGTCGACACACTAAAAAATGTCGGTGTTGCAAATGCCGCTTTTACAACACCGAAAAAACCGAATTCACACCTTGGGCAATAAATATTATTGGAAAGGCGCGGCGTGCCGGCGACAGACGGATCAACATGTGTTCTGCTAAAGTCGAGAAGAGCTGGCCGAGCTTAGAAACTTAGCAGAGAATTGTGATTCCTAAAGTTGGCCACGTCCAAAAGTATACTAATATTAACCTTTTTTAACAATTTTATGATTAAGTATGATAATTTAAATACTTTTCAATCACAAGCACCGCACAGCCTAGTCATAATTCTTAAAACTATGGAGTATTGGTAATAAAAAAAAATCCTTCGATCTTATAAATTATTATACCAACACTCAGTTTTACGGACTTTGTCACAACGAACCTATTATAACGTTACAACAAAAACACTGACTGACTTCATGTTATGCATGTCGAGTTCAAAAGAAAACATAGATAGAAGAAAAAAACATGTTTCCTGGAAATCGTCTTCACAACATTTAATAATTTTAAATTTCTGAAGAAATGGCCGACTATAGGAGCATGGCCGACTATTGGTGCATCTACCCTATAATGAACCGATTCTAAATTAATTTTAATTCGCAAATATCAGATAGATATCATGTGAACTATAATACCATTTTTCAATATTATGACTGGAGAACCGAGACTTAGTGGCAAGAGGATTTGTGATATGACGTAGTTTGCAAACGTTGTATTTGAGCCGTTAATGCTGTTATGACACTGGCTATTTTTCTCGCTAGAAAAAAGTACAATAATAGCCAATCGTGCGACAAGGCGAACAACATTAAAAGAAAGAGATACCGCTCTTTCCGAAGCTAGTGGCATCTGGTAAACAAAATTAACAACTGAGCCGCGATTCTGGCGACATGCGAATTGCGAAAATGCCGCATATTTCCCTTCATTTTCGAAACAGGGAAATTTGTTGGATTCATGAGGCAAGGCTGTTGGCGAATATTTTCGTGACCTTCCTAGGTATTCAAACTGAAATTCGCATATGTGAATTGAGGAAACTGTTTGTTAAATATTAGGTCTGTTCTTTTTGACTGATTGATTGGTTGCAGGATGTTGAAAAGGGGGAAGGACAATGCGTCCGAATTGCTCGAAAGCTGAGATTGAAACATTCTAAAATTCATATCTCCTGAACGGTTGATGTCAGACGGTTGAAACTAGACAAGGACTAACATTTTGAAGGAGGGGAATGTGGGGGTGGAGTAAAAAAAACTTTGGATTACAATATCTTCCGAGCCAATTATACCAGGAAGATAAAATTTGATTTTTGAAGATAGGATTACAAGTCGAGTCTATTGAAAGTAAAACTTGAGGGGGGAGGTGGGGGGACAGCCATTTTTAAAACAAATTTATTTTTACATCTCCAGAACCGTGCCATATATGGCCTTACAAATTTTACAGGAGTTAGTCCCAGTAGACCTCTAGCGGAGAAACAGTCGTTTTTACTGACTGTTTCTGTCAACGACAAATGTCAAAACCAAGCGGTGGTGATACGCATCAAAACCGTGTACATGAGCGTAATTTTTCATGAGAAGGAGAAAGATTGAAAATTGAATTGTAGTAGGAGTGAGATGCAAGTAGGTACTGTCGGGTCTCCAGTGTCAAAAGAAAGAGACTGAAGAACAACAGTTTGTAGTGGAAGTGAGATGCAAGCATGATGCAAATTACATGTTGGGTGTAGAATGTCAAATTTCATGTTGCTGATTGGCTAGAGCTTACCAATATTCATATTTTCATGAACTAACACAATCAGATTTCATTACGAAAATTCTCGTTCTCAGCCATTCCATACACTTCCATGGTCAAAACTTTAGTGGGACACGTTCAAAATACAAATCAAGCCATTTTCGAAATGGGTTATGTTCGAATATCAATTTTGACACATTCGAAATTAACGAAAAATTCGCAAGGGACATTTTCGAATTGTCGTCAGAATCTCGGCCCTGGTTTGTTAAGAAAAATACCGGTTCTGGCGCGTTTCAAAACATCACATGGTACTTTCCATAATTTATACGTACCGAACTGTCAAAAACAAGTCTGTAGCGGAAAATCTAGCCGCCAGTGAATTTTTCTTGGATTAACTGCTAGAATGTTGCGAAATACTGCTCGAATGCGCTTTGTTGCAGCTTTTTTTTTTGACAGTTATGGATTGTTTTTTGACAGTTATGCTGTTATGACACTGGCTATTTCCTCGCTAGTTTGAAGTGCAATAAAAGTCAATCGTGCGACAAGGCGACCAATATAGAGAGAAAGAGACTACCACTAAAAAATACCCTTGCTGATGCTACTGGCATCTAGTAGACGAAATTAACAACTGATTTGTTATAAAAAATACTGATCTTAGCGCGTTTCATAACATAACATGACACTTTCCATAATTTATGCATAACGAACTGTCAAAAGCAAGTCGGTAGAGGCTGGAAAATCTAGCCGCCAGTGGATTTTTCTTGGATTAACTGCTAGAATGTTGCGAAACACTGCTCGAATGCGCTTTGTTGCCGCTTTTTTTTTTGACAGTTATGGATTGTTTTTTGACAGTTACCCATAGTTTGCTGTTCGGACTGTCTCTCTCACACCAATGTCTAAATTGTATGTTAAAGTCTCTATCCCTCTCCATTTGGATTGTCTAGCCGCTTTAAAGCCGCAAAAATAGCCAGTGTCATAACAGCATTACTCCAATGTATAAATTGTATGTTAAAGTCTCTATCCCTCTTCATTTGGATTTTCTAGCCGCTAAAATAGCCAATGTCATAGCAGCATAGACTAGCAGATTTATTTAACCCAAAAGACCACTGAAATTAAGTTTTCTTATTTTTTTTTTATCCTCGTAAATCGGGTCTGTTGTTTGGGCCGAATAGCCCAAAAAGCTATAAGTAGCTTTTTGAAAATTGTACCAGCGAATTGAACATTTGAATAGCCCAAATCGCGGGAAATAGCCCAATCTGGCAGCCTTAAGCATGACAAACAGTGTAATACAAGGTTTAGGACTTGTGCTTTAAACTTGGTAAAAAATTAACCCAAAGGACCGGATTATTGCAAATTTTTTACGCCACGACCCTCCCTTTCTAAAAATTGAATTCAAATTACGCAAAAGCCAAAATCTACTGGATATTTTAAAGTGATATCACTCCCGACTAACACGCTGGCAAAGCAGCAATTTGGGTTTACTTAGGCCCACAGATCGTTGCCGGGTTAGCCGGATTTCAGGAGGGCAGGTTTCACAAATGGTGAAATCCAGGGGGAAATGCTTTTAATCGGAAATGAGAAGGAACACAACTTCAGATAGACAACGTACTCTCACACAATAATCGCGTGCCGCCAGCAGCAAAAACAGTCATTGCCTATTGCAAGGGTAGCACGTACTCTTTGTCCTCATCCCTTCGAACACCGCAAAACTAAACCAACCAGAAGGGATGCCGTAAAAATTTCAATCAACTCGAAAATGGTGGACAAAGACCAAAGCCAGACTGAAATTTAAAATTGCACCTGTCCTGATCTTCTGATTTCCGTTGCTCGGTTTCATAGCACAGCGAAGTTGTGAAATAAAATAGAAGTGAAAAAAAAATGTTTACAGCCTAATACAAATTTAAGAAATAAAATCGAAATTTGCTTGGATGAAAAAAAAAATGCTATTGTGAATTTAGTGAAAGCCCTAGGGCCCTTCCTATACCATCCCACCCGAACTATAGCCCCTTCCAAAAATGAACTCTACGTACCACATAAGAACGTCGTTTTCAAATTCCACTCACACGCGGTAAGAAAGGAAAACTGAAAATTTCCTCAAACCGAACACGCACCGACCCAAAAGACGTCAATTTCAAGAAAATTTGCACTTGAAAATCGGGGGAAAAACCAAAACAAGCAAACGGCACTCGTCGAACGAAAGCCGCTATAAGGTGTACGTGACAATTCACTAGTCCATTCACAATCAGCACACTACAATCAAATATTCACTGTCCACCGATTCGAAGAAAAATCGATTTCCACGACAACGCGAAACACATTTTTCGCCGATCGAAATCACCATCGTTGCCTCGAAACGATCGAATTTTGGCGAAAAAAACGAAACAAACTACAAAATCGAGAACGTCTTCGGCGCTTACTATGCACTTTTCCCGATGAAAAATCGCTTTATTGCACCCGTAAACTCCCTTGGCATGGAAACAAAATGGAGGTGTGTGTGCTCGAAAATGACAAGCTACGGGTCGTACTCACATTTTTCTTTTTGATTTTCAATCACCGAATCGCACTGAATTCGAACTTTTTCACTGATTTTACGAAACTTGGACACTTTATAGTTATTTTCACGCACCGTTCCAGTCTTTTTGTAGCATTTTTCACGGTTATTTTTCAGTTTTAATCGCGACGCACAACAAACACTTTGCCGAACCCGATTGCATTTGGAAAACGCGTTTTGTACACAACTACAAAAATTTTTTTTTTATTCTTGGGTACGTTTTCGAAATGAACTGGTACAAAATGAAGTTGGTCGTTGAGCATGCAGAGACATCTATGGATAGGAATAGAAATTTTGGACAGTTTGAGAAATTCAAACTAAATGTCCGGCATTTCGAAATTCTCGGGCTGGGGGTTTCCCGTAATCCTGTGAACTGAGAGGTAAGTGATATATATATATATCTCAGATATTTAAATTTTATTCCACTCTCTGCACACTCTAACTTAAAACTAAAAATTAAAAATATTATCTATACAGGGTGTTTGGTACTCCGTGCACGACCTTGTAAGGGGTTATTCCTTGATATATTTGGAGGAAAAAATTGTTCCACAGGGTGGGTCAATTTTCAATAACAGTGGAGATACAGGGTGGTTAAGAAAAGTGTTTTTGACCGGTACCCTTACTCACTTAAAACGTTATATCTTGAAAACGAATAATCACAAGGCAAAGTGTTATAACTCGTTTTTTAGGCAATCAAATTATCTTTCATTTGATGTAACAGTCTAAATTGTAACTGCACCCAATCTTGAGATATTTACTCGAAAACACAAATTTTTGCTACGTGAACCCTTAAAATTCAGTGATCAATGTAGTTTTTCTCAGAAAACCCCATTATAAACATGTCATTTTAATTTTATTTTTTTATGAGTCGTTTTATTTAGGTAATAACCTACAAAAGCTGCATACATATGTATGAGTTACGATTAACATTTTGGAAGTAATAGGTAAAAATACATATCGCATAAAAATTAAATATCCGTTAATAAAATCATTTTAAATCATAGTGGTACGCGAGTTATTTCAACATTTGAGTGTATTTCATGTAGTTTAGCGGCAGTTCATTTTCGGTGTATTAGTTATGCGTTTCTATTACCAAATGGTAAAGTTGGACGATGGATGTTGGATAGGGGATAGAGGATAGTGGATGGAGGATGGAGGATGGAAGATGGAGGATGGTGGATACGGATGGTGGATGGTGGATGATGGATTATGGATAGAAGATGGGGCTGGAGGATGGTGGATAGAAGATGGAGAATAGAGGATGAGTAACGGAAGCAACGGAAGCAACGGAGCAACGAAAGTAACGGGAGAAATGGAAACAACGGGAGTAACGGGAGCAACGGAAGCAACGGGAGAAATGGGAGCTACGGGATCAGCGGGAGCAGCGGAAGCAACGGAAGAAATGGAAGCAACGGGAGTAACGATAGTATAGCACCAAACAAACGTGAGCGTAGCGAGCGTAGCCGCGGTTTGCGGCTAGTTTTAAATAGAATGAAAAATGAATTAAGCTAAGATAAATGTGGGGCCGGAAAGAAGGTCGAACTTTCTACCACGTCCCTGGTGAAGCCAGAAAGACAAGGAAAGGTGAACTGTCCTTACTGGCCTTAAATATAAGTTGCGAAATGTTCAGAAATAAAAAAATATAAATAGAATTGTTGTAAAAATAGAATTGTTGTATCGTTGCGTAGACGTTGAGAAAAAAAGAAAAGAAAAGGATACGGGAAATCGGAAATCTCAAACTCTGCAGGTATTAGAGGGAGGCTCTGCTTAGGGGATGGAGAACCGTCTCTCGAAGCGGGGAGGTAGACAGACAGGACCTTGATTGCAGAGATATAGTAAAGATTCCTTAGTAAAGGGGGTGCAGGGAAAAGAGTACGAACAATAAGGAGTGGATGCGATTGCCGTGCTAGTCTGGAGCGTATAGTGTAATGATTCTATTCTTAAATAATTTCTTATTCGGTCTTTTGTATTTGGAAAGTCATTTGTGATGCACTTTCCTCGGCAGTTGGGCAAATTCGAACCTAGGCGGAAGACAATAGGAAATAGTCGTACGTATAATTGTTTTGGACATGAGTAGCTTGGTGTTCGGGAATACTGAGTTGGACGAAAGAAGAGACCACACTGAAGCCTCCGCCGCTTTGGCTTTCGTAAAAATCGCTCTGGCTTGAGGATTAAATTTAAATCTATGATGAAGATTAGGGTTTCGGGATGGAGAGTCCGGTTAGGCCTCGGGACAGCAATCCTGATGCCGTAGGCGGCTTCAAGTGGTCGCGTTGGGGAACCTCCACGTCGGTGATTCCCGGTAAATGTTATTCGATCCACCAGTTTGCTGGCTTAAGAATAGTTGGCACAGGCACTACCAAGCTGAGGTGTAAATTACCATGCCGAGTACTGCCTGACTGAAGGGGAGCTTGGTCGCGAATGGTAGACTCCAGATACCAGTTCCAACTAATCTTTCCAAGGCAATGCGATGGTCTGCCATGGGTGACCATCCCTTTCAAGCGCTACTCCAAGAACGAACGAAAATAATAAAAAAGTAACAACAAAGACGACGATAGAGAACCTATTGGAAGAAATTCTCGAGAGAAATCTCGAGGAGCTCGACCTGAGGACCCTCAGCGTCTCTGTACATCTCATCGATGCTTAGATGAAGGAGAAACTTCTCGATCCGGCAATCTCCTCGGGAGAGGCCAAAGACGGGAACGGCGGAGCAAAGCCGACATAGTGTGCAGATGGTGGCCAAAGCCGGAGCGTCCGGGCTACTTCCGTGCGTGTACGTGTCATAGCCAAATGCTGTTATTCGGAAGCCAAGATGGCCACTAGACGCTATAACATGTATTTATGCTGAGGAAAATCCTGAATAAGGATCCTGCGACCCGAACGGAGCAGTGCCGTAAGACTGTGCAGAGGGTGAAGCCGCGTATCGTGGAATACGAAGCATCTCACCCCAATGCAGCTTCGGGTTCCAGCAGTGACCGCGGAAATGCCAGCCCAAAAGACCAGGATACGAAAGCCAGTGCTAGAAATAGTAAAAGGCGCGTAGCCCGGCGACACCGATTGCAAGTGCTAGAAATATTACAAATTACAATGCGCGACGTCGGACGTGACGGTTCCGTGCAACCTAGGTTGTCGCATTCGTTGAGTAAGAAGGGGGTCGGAGCCGCGTTGTCAGCTGGAGGACTCTGCAAATAAGAGGATAGTCCTAGGGACCCAGAAAAATCCGCGAACGCTGCCAGCCCAAGAGGAAGATCGGGATGTAATCAGCTCAGTTCTCAGGACCTCAAGGTGGCCCTCGTCGATTGCCACAGCGAAGGTAGAGTTTCCGAAGACAACTGGAAGCTAGTGTCGGCAGCTCTCTACCATATAAGTTATTAATAAAAATAGTTAAAATTTTTTCCCCGATGGAGCGGTAACTCAAAAGCGTATTAGACATAAACGCTTTATTGTGATTAAGTTAAGATGAAATTCTCAAGGAGAGGGGTTCCGTAGTTACACTAATTGAACACAATTTGAAAGCATCAGAACTAGTAAACAGGGTGAAATAAAGATACTGTTTTTGCTGCCATACAAAAGTCTTTCATAAAAATTAGTGCCTGCGCTTTCGATGAGTTAACTTGAAGACTAGGACTTAGTTGTAACCGTGTTCAAGATGCTGCAAATGCTAAGAAAGGGAAACTGCTATGATATCGAATACTACATTTTCCCTTTTTTGCAGAGCCTCGTGCACTGGAAAAGTTTATTACTTTATCGGAAAATTTACAGAGAAATACACAGAGAAAAATATGAAAACTGACGTTACTATTATCATTCCGATCCTATTACTTTGATAAATATACCTTAAACTTTTGAATCTTTGGAGCAGCCATTTCCCAACACAAAGTCGAAAGGAAGCCATTAAGACCTTGGATTTTTCCTGTGTTTTACTTTATTATTTTTTAATAATAAAGTATTGTGATCGACCTGAAATTTGAAAAAAATGTGCTACCCTGAAATTTTGTATTTACATGTAGTAAACAACAAAAAAGCAAAAAAAAAATGTCCGTCTGTCCGCCGTACGCAAAATCGTTTGAAGGCGCGTAGCTCCCAAACCCGTTGAGGTATTAAGTTGAAATTTTTATGGTGGGTAGGTTGGGTGAACCCCTACGGATGGTATCTTTTAAGGGGGTGGGGATGTAAGGGGGGATGAGGGGGGAGCGTTTTAGACGAAAAATTTTGGTTTCCAGATCTTAGAAACCACTTATGCTAGGAGGCTGAAACTTGGAACTTATGTAGTACTATGATAGTGAACTCATTTGCAAAAAAATTATCGATAAGGGTTGAGGGGTGTGGAAGTGGAGGGGGGGGGGGAAACAATGAGTCCAAAACGCTTGAAAGCCGGGATTGAAACATTCTAAAATCGATATCTCCTGAACGATTGATGTCAGAAGATTGAAACTTTGTGGTTGCCCTTAGGCAGGGGCGGAGCTTCCATAGGAGCAAGTGGAGCAACTGCGCCGGGCGCCAAATTTTTAGGGCGCCACACCTACGGTTTCACCTACCTACACAATTGTTCCGTCATGAACAATCCTGCAATTACCACTAAATTCACTGACTGTAAATTTTGCAATTCTAGAACACGGCATCCTACCACATATACCGTCCAAATACAATTTAACAACACGTCGTACACCCAAATATTTGTTTCATTCCCCTAAAAATATGGTTGCGGTTTGATCTTATCATATAAATATACATGTTCATATCACTCTCTTCCAACTAGTTTTTTTGTATGATAAACATCATTTTCCTACACTGATCCCACACGTCTGCAACGTACTGTTCGATCATACATGTGCGAATCTATTGACTTACTCTTTGGCGCAAATATTTCATCCGCGCCATGGTTCGACATACAACACGCACGGTACAGTGAACGTACAAGGTTTTTATGCGCGACGGCATGCGTTGTATTCCGCTGAGTGCATATGTATTCATGGTATCTGGCGCAGTTTATAAAAGTGCGCCATATGAATGAAATGGGACCTCAGATGCCCCAGGCGCATGCGCGGTGCCAGTGCTCCAGTTCTTCACGCACACTATTTTTTCATTCCAATTCCGATGGGCTTTTTAATTTTCTCTAGGTATGTTTTTTAAATATATAGGGAATTGAACTCTCATGACGTGATCACCACTATACGAATGTAATTAAAAAGTTTTATCTAATAATTAAACGACAATACAGGTACATTTGTTCTAATGTTAACGAAAAAATTTAAATATTTAGAATTTTCACGAGTTGGAAGCACTGTTTAATGGCCAAAGAAAATGTGTTATTTTTCTTGATAGGTTTTATTGGAAAAACGAACAAGTGCTAATAGGTAATAGGTAATACCTTTCAAGTGTTTAAGTGTAAATAAACTTTTAGTAAGTTATACATACCTTCTATATTTTGTTTTTAATATATAAAAATGTCGATTAATCCGAGAAAATTGTCCGGTAGTCAATATCGAAAAAAGCGGCAGATTACTCAAGCTGAAAATGCTAAGTTATCAAGCGGAATTAAAAAATTCCTGAAAGATACTGCAATTTCAACGCAAAATAATTTATTGCATTCATGCAACATATCCTTATCTGAAGCTTCCACTTCCACCGTGGAAATGATAAACCATGAAATTCCGTTGCTAATTGATTTACAAAGTTTATCTGTGCACAATCAACAGCCTTTTGAGGTCCTTAATTCTAACAATAATTTTGAAGATCCTGGGCTGTGGCCAGTTCTGAATGATCGACTCATAGAACGAATAGTAGAAAAGGGAGCGCATCAAATTAGTGGTTTTAAATATCCCCTTACAAATGGTAGAAAATTTAACAACACATTTTACATTAGATCACTGCAGAATGGAGAAACAGTTGACAGTTTTTAAAAAATTATTTAAATTCATAGATTCTTGCATACGGCTATCACTGAAATTGTGTTGGTAATATAGCATATCGTCTTCTGCTTCAGGAGATTCATTGTTCTTCAAAAATTCACAATTTAATGCACATTTCACTTCTTTGGTCACTAGAAAGGGTCCTTCACAAATTCAATATCAGATGTCGAATTCAGGGACGTCATTGGGAGGGGGAGTGAAATTTAAGAATTGAAGGTAACCGTGACTTTTTGATTTTTTCAAGAAAGTCTATTTTCACAGGAGCTTAAAAATGTACGTACGGCTTGACTGTGCGGTCAAGCCGCGGTCCGAATTACGCTTTCCGCATTTTTAGCGCTCTTACGCTCGGTCCGAATTGCGTTCACAACGCATACAATTTGCATGGAGGGGTAGTTTTCTGGCGCTTAAACTGCTCACGGTTTCGAGGATAGGCACTGTGAGTACACTGTGTGCACACGATCGGTTCGAATTGAAAGCGACATAAGCGTACCAACAATTTCGACCGATTGTAAGTACTGTTAGTGATGTAAGCATCATGAGCGTAATTCGGACGGCGGCCTTAATATCGACGCACATGCATTCATTTATAGCAAGGGTAAAAAATCTTGCCCCCTGGGTAAAACTGAAATGACGTCCCTGTTCGAATTGTATTCAGTCGAAGAAGCCTCATTTTCACCACTTTCAGTACTTTTATCCAGGTTGAGGTGTTCATGATACTGCATCACATCCTCACTCTTGGCCGCGGCGTTTCGCTCCTTGAGATGTTTTGATATTCTTCCGTTGATTCTTATAAGATGCAGCTATAAAGACAATCACAGAAGTTGATGGAAAAAATTTTGTAAATCTTGCGAAAGCAAGGCGATCCTTCGTATGAATAAGCAATGCACTTCGATTTTGTTCTATGGTGCCTTTAAAAGTGGGCTTTCTGATATGTAACACAAACCATAAATGGTATTATGAATCATTAGAAATAATTAAGGCGCCGAAATAAGAGCGGCGGTCACTTTACCACCTTCTCTATTTATATCATGCTATATCTTGAAAACTATCCTTCATTTTTCGAAAACAAAATATAAAATTTGGGGCACCAAAACGTAGAAAGTGCGCCGGGCGCCAAAACCATTAGCTCCGCCACTGCCCTTAGGGATACTTGAAGATTGGACAAGGGCTAACATTTTTAAGGGAGATGGTGGGGTGTAGGGTTGGGGGGTGAAAAACTTTGGATTACAATATCTTCCGAACCAATTGCACCAGGAAGATAAAATTTAGTTTCTGTATATGGGATCACAAGAGGAGTCTAATGAAAGTAAATTTTTTGAAGGGGGAGGTGGAGCACGAAAGTGGGGGGATAGCAATTTCTCAAAAAATGTCATTTTTATATCTCAGAAACCGTATCAGATATGATCTTGAAAATTTTACATGAGTTGGGATCGGTAGACCTCTAGCAGGGAAAAAAATTTAGTGGTGGGGGTGTAGGGGTGATGATGAAAAGGGGTAGAAAGGAAAAAAATTCTGATTTTTATTTCTCGAAAACCGTAATGAATGGAAAGCTAAAAATTTAGGATTATATAGAGCCACTATATGTAGAGACATCCTAGAAAAATAAAATTTGTCATAGGGGTAGCAAGGTACTGGGGTGAGGGGTGGTTTTTTATATCTCAGAAACGGCTTATGCTAGAAAGTTGAAACTTAGTACGTATATGTAGATATGCTATTAGAGTAACTAAAGCAAAAAAAAAGTTCAAATTTTTATTGGCGTTCAGAGTTTGAGTAAAAAAATGTCCGTGAATCCACATTTTCACGAATTTCGTTAAAACTTTTAGATATGTCGAACTATCAAAGCAATTTTACTTCTGCGGGCTATTTATATAAGCGCCTAGTAACGTTCTTCAATTTTTTTTCGATATCCAACCCCTAAGTGGGTGTAAAGTGGTTGTGTACATATTCACGAATTCTTATATATTCCTAAGGTATATTGAGATTTGGAATTCATTTTTACTTCTATAAGCTTTAAACGTAGTCGGGGAAAACCCCGATTTAAGTATTTTTTTCTATTAAACCCCCTGGGGGTATTGTTCAAGATTTCACTGATTCCGAAAATCTCTTAGGTTTAATGTGATCGAATTCGCTTTTACTTTTACTTTTACTTTTTTTAATTATTCTATTGATAAAAAAAATACGTAAATAAATAAAAAAAATCTGCCAACAGTCTGGGCGCAACTTTATTATTTTATGGGTAGAAGTCAGAAACGTGTTTAATGATAAGATGCGGTGTAGGTTACTATGCGACTGACAACCTAAGAAATAACCAGGAGGCTATTTGGAACTTTATTTTTTAGGTTGTCAGTCGCATAGTAACTATACCGCATCTCGGCATTAAACACGTTTCGAACTTCTTCCCATAAAATAATAAAGTTGCGCCCAGACTGTTGGCAGATTTTTTCATTAGTTGTGCAAAACTTAGTGTATTTCTATGAAGAAAGAATCATGAGTGTTAAATTAAAATAAAATACGTCGTCCAATAATATAATGACCTTACCATAGCAATCTTAATTTTATTAGTCTTCTTAAATTTGAATTATAAATAAATAATAAAATTTTCTGCAGTAAGTAAGATAACCTTAATTGTTAACAAGTGAAATTTCCTTAAATACAAACGCAAATAAAAAGATATTTTGCATTTATTTTTCATTGAAAACAGTAAACGGCGTTGATTTAGTAACTATATGTTAATAGTTTAACAAATTATCTGTAGTAGAACAATTAAAGGGTCTTAATTACACTTATTAATAAACAAAAATTACGTACACTCTAAAAAACATTTGAGTAAATTTACAATTATTATAGTTGGAAACTGTTTTCCATCGATAGTAATGGTAAAATTACATGCTTGTGTAATTAGAGGAAAAATTGCACAAATAATTTGTAATAATTACAAAACATATGCGTAATCAATACACATCAGTGATGAAATCATTTTACAATAATTCCGTAATCAATAGACATAAGTGGCGTAACTTTTACACAGAGAATGCAATTATTACACACTTTTTGTGTAAAATTTAAATTTTATTATAAGGGAAAATCCTCCATTTAATTCAGATTTATAATTGTACGGTAAAAACATAAACTACATGTCTGTATTAAATTGAATTGAGTTGATAATGAAAACACATATTACGGTTACTGATTCGAAAACTAATTTACAAATATTGCACAAAAACATTTGGCTGATTTTAAAAACCTGATGACGTGAAGTAGAATGAAAGGATGAAATTAATTTTCGCGAACTTGTTTATTCTGGCGTAATATTACACAGTATTTAAAGTAAAATTACATTAAGCCTGTATTTGCTTTATTAATGGTGTAATGTAATTATGACGCCTAAATTTACTCTTTTTATAGACCAAAATAGATATAATTGTCTATCTTATTGTATAATATTACTTATTTGTTCGCGAAAAAAACATTGTGTATTTTTCCACTTATTTTTGCTTTAAATAGAGAGTATTTTTACAAACTTTTAGAGTGTAAGTAACGAAATGTTTTGTTATAACACCGGACGGAAAAATACAGGTGAGGCTATGTACCCTACTTGTCCTCCTCTATGGGCGCACTTGAAAGTAGATTTATAAATAGCAGCTAAGAAAATATTTTTGGCATAAACGGCGGACTATTGTGTCCGAGATGCCGAGAATTGGCGGACTACAGGGACTTGTATTGTACCTGCACCTAGCCGAAAAAACCGTGTAGATTTCCCAGGAATTTATTTAAACAAAAATTGAATTGAATACTTAGAATTTTGTAGTTTCAGTTTTGATTAAAATTCAATTTTGGTTTCTACAATAGAATTTTACTTATTGGAGTTAGCAGTTTCACTCTTAGCGGACAATATGCAGTTATTTTAGTTACAGTTATATTTATTTAAGCAATTAAGAATTCGGATTGAATATTGTACTCGTATCTACATAATTAAAGGTGCAGTATTTTTTTTTAAAAAAACCTGAAAACTTAACAAATTTCTAACATTTGGCACCATAAAAAAATTCTCTCTTAAACTAATTTTTCAATTCAAATAACACGATTCGTAGGTCGGCACCATGTACTTAATATTGATGAAAGCATCCTCGCCGCCATGCACTTCAAGAACCTGTAGCGTTTCATCTATAAGATCGCCTAAATTCATATTGTTCTTCTGGCCATAGTCGATTGCATCCCCGCAATTAACTGAAATGTTAATAATAATAAAAATAATCACCAATCATACAGTGAACTCCCATATGTCGAATTTATCTATAACTCGAATTTTTTTCAATGGAAATTTAATTTTGAGAACAAATCTTTTTGAATTAACTTCGATTCTATAATGCTTAATGAAAACATAAAAATAACGTATTCTGTTACTCAAACATCTTGTTTTAGGTAGTTCGACTTAATGGAAGTATATTTCAATTAACTTACTATTTTTAACTTTATACGAATTAAACATGGGTAAGAGTTGCCGGTAAAATGGTACCAGTGCGGGTCCGACCAAATCCGACGACATAACTAGCTGTTGTAGAATTTTCAAAGAAATACACATCACTTCTGTGTCTCGCGTGCTAAGAGCATCTTAAGATGAAAAGAATTTTTGTATGAATTACTAAAAGACTGCAGATACTTAGCAAACTTACTTTTAATCGGAATTATAAGTTGTGGTATAACCGAATAAATTCTGTCGCCGCCGTGTGCTAATAAATCTAGAACACCTTGTCTAGCGTACGTCTTGTACGGATGCTTAGTTTCAGAGAGGCCATCAAAAAACAGCGGCAGATAAAGACTGTAGTCTAATTTGTCAATATCAACCTGCAATTTATAATTAAATATGTAATAAGTTCCTGATATTAAAATACGAGTATATTAATAAAAAATCTCTCAACAGTCGGTGTAACTTTATCATTTATCGTTCAAAATTCGGGAAGCGGTTAAAATGGGGTCGGGCTAGAATTCTTAATGAATTCTGAAATGCCGGTAGAAGTAATAACCAATTGTAAAAGGTTAAATATCAAAAAAATCGTGAAATAGGTTTATAGGCGATTATGTAAAAAGTCTGTGGAAGTAAAACCAATTTTATATCTTGTGACCACCTTGGGGTTGGATATAAGAAAATCCTAAAACCAGGCTATTATATAAGAACTGGGCAGAGGTTAAAGCCAATTTCATATCAAACCAAAGAGATATGGCGAAAATTGGGAAAACGTATGCAATTCCGTTACACCCACTTGGGGGTTGAATGTCCAAAAATCCTGAAAGAAACATAAAGAAAGCCTGAGGAAGAAGAAAGCCTGAGGAAATGAAAACCACTTCAATCTCTTATCATTACTAAGAGATATAACGGAATTCGTGAAAATGTGTTCAATCCTTTTATATGCTCTTATGGATTGAAAAGGGAGAAATCTTGAAAACAGATTTTAGGCGACTATAAGACAAGCCCGACGAAGTAAAAAGTTATTCGATATCTAATCAGATCTGAGGGATACGGCTGAATTCGTGAAAATGTATATAACCCGTTTACACCCCCTTAGGAGTCGAATTTGAAAAAATTCTGAAAACACTTTCTAGGCATTTATGTCAAGAATGAGTAGAAAAAAATTAATTAATTATTTCAGAAGACCTAAGAGATATGAAGAATTCTCACTGATCATTTATTTTGCCCACTTTCGTAGCCAGTGGATATTTGAAAATTATTTTATCTAAATTTCTTTTCTAGTAGATCTACATACACACACCAAGTCTCAACTTTCTAGCATAATCCGTTCTATAGATAGGAACAACACCCCCATCCCCGTACCATACTACCTCTATCTAATACCAAGTTTAAAAAACGGAACGTTTTTTTTCTTTTTTATCTCTTAGAAACTAATTTAAGCGCTTCAAGGAGATTTTTGGTGATTGTGTAAGTTGTCACGAATTCCGATAAATCTGTTAGATCTAATAAGATATCGAATTTGTTTTAAATTCTATGGGCATTTTTCATAATCGATAAAAAATCTATGTCAGAATTTTGGGATATTCAAATTCAAAGGGAGTGTAAATTGATTGTATATATTTTTACGAATTCCGACGTATCTCTTAGGTGATATCGAATTGTTGTTTGTTTATTTTAACTGCAATTCTGTATAATTGCCTAAAAATTGGAATACAATTTTTTTGATATTTGACTCCTAAGGGGTTATGTCCTTATTTTAATCCTATGTGTTTTTTGGGCAGAAGTTCGGAACGCGTTTATAGCTGTGATGCTGATTATGGTAGAACTAATAATTTAGGTAAACTGGTAAAATTTTTGTAATTTTAAAATAAACCTCCTTTTATTATTATATGTTCAAAATATAACGTACACATGAATTTTCAAAAAGGACTCGGACACCACTATCATAAAATTGCAAACATAGTACAACTAAAAAAAACTTTACACTGTAATTTTATATTCACTTATTATTATTATTATTATTTGTTGGTAGAACCTGTAGAGGTCTTATTGCTTCTCGAACCACGATCTAAGTGGTCTTTTGTTCCTGGCTCTTAACCACTCCCTAGGCCATATCTATTCTCTTAAGAAAGGAAATGATTTTGATCAGGACAGGTGAGAGGTGAGAGTAAATCCACCGAGAGTCTACCTTCTTGATCTGGCAACTGCATCACAATCACACCGAATATGTGCAGTGGTTTCAGATGTTGTTTCACAGAATCGACATCCGTCTAGTGATACTTTGAATTATGAATTGAAATTAATTTTGATAATTGAGGAAATAATGTCCTGAAAAGTATCCCATTACAACCTTAGCGTTATACTTGTTTAAAGAAAGAAGTTCTGACGCTCTCTTACTTGAGAAAGTCAGTAATTTCTTTGACTGTCTAAGTCCTAAAAGTGAATTCCAATAATCTTCCACCTGAAGATATACCTACTTTAAAATGCCATCCTTAATGAAGCCTTTACCTACTCCACAGAATGGTTCCGGGCCAATCATTGGTGAGTTGGCTCCTAGCTTAGCTAGCTGGTCAGCCGATTCGGTTCCCGGAATACCCTCATTTCCTGGCACCCACATTATGGTTAGACTGTTATGATGTGCCACCTCTAAGAAGAGAATGACAGTCCCACACAAGCCTAGAGCTGAAACAATAAGATTGCAGCGCTAGCAGTGCCGCTTGGCTGTCAGATAAGATAATAACTGTAGCGCCTTTTGGTAGAAGTTTACCTGCGCACAATTCTATAGCATGTACCTCAGCCTGAAACACAGTGGCTGTTTGTCCCATTGCCACCCATATATTACAATTGGATTAAAATAGGCTCGCTCCAGTTCCATTATAAGTCTTAGATCCGTCCGTGTAGAAGACCTAGGCACCTTTTCCAAAATTTGGTAGACCAGATTGGCATGATACACGTCTCCCATGTATGGTTTCTCAAAATCGTACACCTTTGGCATGTTATCGTATACTGAGTCGGCTAAGTCTGATTAAATTCCTGTAGAATTTTAAGGTAACCGACAAATTTCTAAAATTTATTATACTGCTGCAGCCTTAAAGCCTCTCTCTGAGCCTCCTTCTTTATCTCTAAGTGTAATGGGGCCATATCTATCATGGCTTCCATTACAGCAGTGGGATGCTAAGAACAGCCCGCCTCTGAATTTTTTGCAGGGTCCTCTGTGCTGTGATTTGTTCAACCTTTGGCCACCACACCATAGCGGCATATGTGATCATTGGTATTATAATAGACTTGTAGGTCCAGTATACCATTTTTGGTCTAAGACCCCAAGTGATGCGACAGAGCCTTCGACACGCCATAAAAGACAATGTTGCTCGTGTGGAGATGTTTTAAGATGTAAGTTCCAAGTCAGACACTTGTCCAAGGTGACACCCAAGTATTTTACATCGGAAGAGAATTCAATTGTAGTTTCTCTCACAATCGGGGGCAAGTTTACCTTCCCTCTTCTAGTAAACGGCACTATAATTGTTTTGTTTGGATTTATTCTTAATCCTTGTTGGACGCACTAGAGATCTACTATCTCTAGGGCCTTTTGTATGCGGTCCGAAATGACACAGTCATGTTTACCTCTTACAGTGATCACCAGGTCGTCAGCATATGCTTGAGTCTCAAAACCCTTGGTACTCAGGTCCTTAAGGAGATCGATCATCCACAACAGTTCACTTAATGCTTCGAGTGTATAAAGTTTCAAAATAATTAGTGATGTAATTTCCTGTGATACTTCATGAAATTAACCATGATACAAATTTTTAACATTTCAAAGTAGGGAAACATGAACTATTAAAATCAAGAAGTTTCCGAAGTTTTATTTCATTTTTATATCGTGTTTCCTTACAATTCTAACTGAACAAATGTAGTTAGTTGGTAACAATTTGATACCCTAGTTGCCGACGAGCTGTGTCGTTTATGGTGGCAAACATGTAGTGTAGTATCAATGCTTTTGAACTTTTAACATCATCCACTGTACGTGTTTCTATTTCATTCCATTTTTATTTGCACATCAGTTAGTCTACCAGTTCTTTTAAATTACCAAAAATAAATTTATGTCCTTTGGACTAAATGAATCAGTTCCACCCAATTTTCGCCGCTTCCACTATAAGAATATCTTCTCTAGTATGGGTATGCTCATATGTAAACGCTAGTATAAATGGCAATCATCACGCGATTTCATACTTCAAGGAACTATACAAAAAATAAGCTATGTAAAAAGTTTAAAAGTAGCTAAACTAAGGTACTTAAAACTTAAGTTATTTTTTGCTGCCTGTCACTAGCTTATTTTAACAACTTAATGAATTTTTTAGACTTTAGTTACCGTCCATCCAATTTTATCACCTCCCGTCAAATACTCCATCTTGATAGGAAGGTCACCTCTATCGTAGTACATTCGAAAGGACGTAGCCCGCGGTTGAGCTGAATATTTCCCTGGAATTGTATTCAAATTAATTAAAATTAATTTTTAATTATTCTGTGACTAGTGGTGTATTACGTTTTTGTGACTTCACAGGTCCTTCTAAAACTTTTGTATTTTTCTGACGCGATTCTATAGAAAAGGGTAGAACAATCCGTTGAGACGCAACAGCACTTCCAATTCGAGAACGAAATCTTTGTCCCGACGTAGACATGAACGACATTTTCAATTTAACACTGATATTTAGTCAATTTATAATTTTGTTTTTTAAATAAGTTAGTTAAAATCTGTTCACTTGTAGAATGAAAACACGGATACTACTATTAAAGGAATGTTTTTTCGACCACACTAAATTTCTGTATACAACGTATCGGTTGCCATAGTGAAAGGATATAACCACATTGTGCCTGATTGATACGAGGATGTACGTATTGTAGTCCAACAAACAATTTGGTGATTATTCATTGCAAGAGTGTAATGTGCTAATTTTGTGCCCATAACTCGAGCTCTGATGACCCAGTTTGGAGTGGTAATATGGGCAGTGGAGAAATTGCGGCCTTATCTGAAAGGGATGCGATTCAAGGTAATTACTGATCACCACTCTTTGGTGTGGCTCGCAAATCTGAAGGATCCGTCTGGTAAGCTAGCTAGGTGGGCGGTCCGAATGCAACAGTACGACATGGAGATCGCGCTCGGTGCCCGCATTAGCATCAATATCAACGGCAGTTCCAGACCCCTGGTGCAGCAAAATGATGTTGCGAGTCTCCGAAAATCCGCTGTCATTTCCGGACTGGCGGATTGAAGATGGACAACTCTATAAGCATGTGAAACCTCGGTATTCCGGATTGGAGGAGAACGACAGCATGTGGAAGTGGATTGTTCCGAAGAGTTCGCGTAAGGCAGTTCTACATCAATACCATGATAACACCCTCGCAGGAGGGGTCTAACTGATAAGGTGTACTGGCTAAAAATGAAGGCGGACACGGCCAGTTATGTTCGCTGTTGTCAGAGGTGTGTCAGAGGGTTAAACCAGAGCAGAAAAAGGCGGCAGGATTGATGACATAAAGGAGCGGTACGACTCGTCCGTGGGAGGTTATATGTGTGGACCTAATTGGACCCCTACCGCGCTCGACGAAGGGTTTCAACTACATATTGACGGTGGTAGACTACTTCACCAAATTTCCAATGTTGTTCCCATTCCGATCGGCTAGGACTCCCGGCATCTGCCGAGAACTAGAACAAAACGTGTTGATGCTATTTGGAGTACCCAAATTCGTAGTGTGTGATAATGGACTCCAATTCCAAAGTAAGGCTTTTAAGGAGCTCTTTCAGTCCTACGGCACGTCGATCTCGTACACGGCGCTCTCTCAACCTCAAGCAAATCCGGCCGAGCGAATGAATCGGGTAATTAAAACCACTCGGTGAGCTTACATGTCAGAAAACCATCGAACATGGGACGCCAAGCTAGCCAAAGTAGCATGCGCAACTCGTACTGCCTAGCACGAAATCCTGGGAGTATCGCCATACCTGCTCAATTTTGGGAGAGAAATGGTAATTGACGGTGGTAGTAATGCACTCCCCAATGGAGGACCTGTGGAAGTCTCGTCAACGGACGTTCAGTCGTACCTCGATAGATTGAAAGTGCTGACCGAGTTGCGCGAAGACACTCAGCGCAAATTAAAGGACGCCTCGCTGAAGGCGAAGAGGGGTTACGACAAACAACGCCGAGAGGTGAGATTCTTGCCAAACGACTTGGTGTGGAGGAGGAACTTCACTTTATCAAAAGCTGCAAATTATTATGCGGCTAAATTGGGCCCAAAATTTGTGAGACCTTTCAGAATCTCGAAGTGTACGTGTACATACACACTAGTGGATGAGAAGGGAGCGGAAAAGGGTTCATGGCATCTGAAAGACCTGAAACCTTATCACGGTAAAAAGGACCCCTAAGAGAGTGGGGCGTCACGCTAGCAGCTTCCTTACAACTATTATTATTATTTGCTATTATTTAAGTTAATATATCTCATTTACTTTTAGTTGTTGCCTTTGTGAAGTTTTTCCAACATTGATACAGAATACCTGGGGTCCTTATGGGACTGGTGGTAGCAAAAGATTGGACCTATTTGTTACAAAATACTTGGCATATGGTCGTTTAACGTGTTCGTTCAGTAACAGGTGTTATGTTTTATGGTTGCGGTTAGTACCCTATAAACCAAAAACACGAAAAATTCATGGGTCCTTATGTACAAACTACTACCATGTTCGCACGCGCGCTTGTGTTCGTGGCGATATTGAGGGTAAATCGAAAAGTAAACATTTCCCCAACTTTTATTCAAGTATGTTCAACATGCCGACCTCTTCCACCTTTAGTGAGTGAAAAAGACTAAAGTATGATCGCCGAGTGCTTATACATCCGATCATCAAGTGCGTATCTACTCGACCTGCAAATGCCATAACAAACTTAGACTTTCAACATCAACTGTGCAGTTCTGATCACGGAACAAATAACTCTTCCGGCTAGTGCAATAGAAGTCGTGTTTCGATTGCACTAGTCGACGAATAACAAAATTGCATTCGGCGGCATGACCCGACGCCGAGGATCGATGCAGTGTCGACCGGCAAAGAATAACGGGAAGGTGCCACATGCCACAGAGTTCTTATGCAATTTCATCCCTCCATTATTCGATGAGCGGTAGAACACAATTCATATGTAAATTCTTTCGACCGATCCTCGATGATCGTTCAGGTGAAATTCGTATGCAATTCAGATTCACCACTCATCGATGATCAGTAGGCTCTACTTCATACTGACTTCAAACTCACTGTTCACTGAGTGCACGTATTGCTATCTCGTTCTTGCCCATTCCAATTTCAAATACAATGCGCGATAGGAGATCTCTCATGTCGGCGAGTGCGGATGAGATGGTCGGATGCATTTCAGTATGAGCAAGAAAGAAATGCGAATACCTCACACGTATTCACAGATAGCAAGTACATAGTTGAACTTGTTCCCAACTGATAATCTTTTTTCAGCGACAAGTTTCGAAACTGTTCGCTGCCTCTTCATCGCCTCTTCATCGATGTTTGGTTTATAGGGTGTGGCTGTTCTAACGGTGGGAATTTGTTTTTTTATATGGTGTTGGAATCATCCCGTATAGTAATACACGCCCTAAGGGCCGTTAATGTATTGGTATCTGTAGGTGATTACTACGTTGAGCAGTCTCTGTGGGAAAGGTACTTCCAGGAGAATGTATTAACCGGTGGGGGGTGTTGTTCGATTCGGAAAATTTCTTGAGTAAGAAATTCTCCAGAAGGTGACGGTGGGATTCATCATCATCATCAATGGCGCGACAGCCCAAGTCGTGCCTTGGCCTCCTGACGGTGGGATTGTTATGTGCTAATTTTGTGCCCATAACACGAGCTCTGATAATCGGTTTCCTTTTCATAGATCGTGGCAAGGGATGATGATGGAAGGAGAGGCCGACTCGGTAACCGGGCGCTGGTACCCACCTGAACAGCCAACGGATTCGATCGCCAAACGCTGCCGACGTTCAACCATCACATTTATTATTATTATTATATTAACTTCAATTAAATTATACAATATTAGAAATTAGGTTTTTGTATACCGTCGACGGGAACGTCCGTAACGTCCGCCGTTGTACTAGGCAACGCGGTCCTCAAAGTAACCAACGCGGATATTCGAGGCCAACTAGACTTACAGGAAGGCTCTGGAGGAAAGGGAAGATGCTTGAAGTCACGTAGTACATTCGGACAAATAAAGTCAACCTCTTTCCCGTCACCGCTGACCATCCCGTACATCTCGGACCAGGAGTACTACTTCGTTGAAGCATGCAGACTTAGGCGACAAGCCGGGACGGCCCCTGTCCAGGAACCGTATGTGAATCCCGGTAACTGGTGGGGAAATGGACGATTCAGTCCCAAAGGCTTCGAAGCACAAGTACAACTGGTCCTCGTTGTGATCGAGTTTTAGCACGAACTACGGAATCGAGGAGAAATCAATTCGGAATGTGGCAAGATCATGCCAGCGATTTATCGCATCAATTGAACCGACCACAGCAGAGTTTGCGAATTCAAGCGAATATCGATCCCGCTAAAATTTGAAAAGAGAGAAATTCTGGAATGGTGGTTGTCAGCGTTTCGAAGTTGATAGGAACGTGTGACATTGGAACGCGAATGAAAAGGGATAAAATGGGAAAGTTCCTTTGTCCGGATCTTTTTTCCCTGATCTGGTGCTGGACTCGACGGATTTCGGATTGGAGAGTTGGTGCGGTTGCGAGGATTGAGGATCGGGAATTGGATTGCGGTTGGTGAGTGGTTTCGGGAACTCGCGTTCGCCGTGCAGTAACTTGAAGCATTCCCTCTTTGTCCGGAGAGTTTAGCCGGGACGACAGAAAAAGAATTGGAGGTAAGCGTTGATGACTGCGAGGTGAGGACCTCCCCGATCGAGAGGTAGGGTAAAGACCCCAGTTCCGAGCCCCCTTAAGGCAAATGTTGACTTTGAGTCATCGTTAAAAATCAGAATATACAGTTACCAATCTGATTTTTTACTATTCTGATTTAATATTTAATTCTTGTTTATTACAATATTCATTCAACAAAAATTGCTATTATACTTAAAGAAAATCAATAAAAAGTTTAAAATGCCACTCTGATCCCTTTTCTGAGCCATGAAATGCCAGTTACGAGCCTCACATGCTCTGATAGCAAATAGTACCTAATATTATTTAAAGAAGCCAAGATTTTGAATAAATATATTTTTTCATTTTAACGAAAAAATCCTTCAGGATGAATATAAAAAATACGATTGAAATTAATATTAAGTATCGTTAAGCTCACATGTTAAACAATGAAAACCAGCCTCATTAGTGCATAGTTTAAAATCACATCTTGAATGGTAAGTTTTAAGGCACAGGACACAAGCTACTCCTACGTCCTTCGTATAAACATGTCCACCACATTCATAATACATAACACCTTTATGAACTGCAGGAACAGGAAACTGTCCATCTTCAAATAGCTTCCTTATATGAGATCCAATCGATCCTTTCTGGAAAGAGATACAGGACTATTTTGCACTACAGCAATTACATGTTGTTTTTCAGTGCAAAATTTTTCTGTAACCTTCAACTTTTTATACTCTAGATGATATCTGCGAGTTTTATAAGTTTAATTCAGCCCAAAAGTTTGTAGCACCTAGAACCGAGCCTCAGACGAAAAAAAAGTTATATATTCTTTTGTGTTTATGTCTGGCCAAAAACTCCAAATCCGCTTGACGTCTGCCTGTCTGTCCGTTAGCACGATAACTCAAGAACGCCTTTTCCTGTGTTCTTGAAATTTTGAATTTGGATGCTCCATATTTCTCTCGATCACTAGGATCTTCAGCGCCACCTTTCTTTAGTATAGGGTTGCTATGGCGGGAAGTTAGCTAAGTTTAAAAGTCGCGGACTGTAAATTTAATTTCGAGTTCGCTATATAGAAATTATGCTCAGCATGAGGATGGAAGAACTCCGTTCTCGATCCCTACCTGAGCTCTTGAAATTCGCGGGGAGGACGAAAAAGTTCGGGTAGAGACTGGGGATTCGAGTATAATGGGCCATCTGGGCCTGAATGCTCAAGATGCACTGCTTTACTGCGTGTCTTCCCCCACACCAAACACCAACAACAACAACAGGTTATTCTGGGTATTCTCAGACCTTAGGGATTGAATATCAAAAAAAATCTGAAACCCATTTTTAGGCGATTATATAGAAAGCAAGTTAAAGTATTAAAGTGTTTGTGTTTGGTTTAAAAACCCTCTACAACTTCCCCTTCAAATCACCACGACAAAATACAAAACAATGTAGAACCCACCCTTAAAATTTAAATTTATTATCGCAAAAGGGCTCGTGAGATATGAGTCGTCAATGTGAACACCAAACTGAAGACATTGGATTAAAATAATATAAGCTTTTTAATTTATTATAAAAAAGGCATAACAATAGGTTTATAAATTATTTGTGTGTTTTTCTAGTTTGTTATCTAGCTCCAGATTGTAGTTTGTATAGTCCATAGTAAATTCCTTTGAGAGCAAGTAGTTCCTTGTGTGTTCCACTTTCGGTTATGACGCCACCATCAAGTACAAATATCACATCCGAATCGATAATAGTAGAAAGCCGATGCGCTATCGAAATACATGTGCGCCCTTCTTTAGCGGCATCTAGAGCATCTTGTACGACCTGGAGAAAAAAAAATTGTGACTACTGCATAATTCCTCAGTTTATAACTGGGGGTCTTAAGTTACCTTTTCACTTTCGGCATCCAAAGCCGAAGTAGCTTCGTCCAGGAGCAGTAGTTTCGGATTACGAACAAGAGCCCGAGCAATGGCAACACGTTGCTTCTGACCGCCGGACAATTGGGTTCCCTTTTCGCCCAATCTTGTGTCATATCCCTGATATCAAAACAAAACATTTTACATATTTCGATTTTAAAAGTTTCATGAATTCTCTTACCAGTGGCAAGGTTGCTACGAAATTATGGATATTGGCCTTTTTGGCTGCCTGAATGACTTCGTCCTGCGTAACATTTCGCGAATTATCACCATACGCAATATTTTCAGCTATCGTTCTATCGAAGAGTGAAGGTTCTTGTGAAACAATTCCCAAATATGATCGCAGGTTTGCCATTGTCACCGATCGTACGTCGTGTCCATCGATGGAAACTGATCCATCTAAGGCATCATAGAATCGTTCCAGCAGCTGAATGCATGTTGATTTTCCGCAACCGGACGGACCAACCAATGCAACTGTTTGTCCTTTGAGAACATCAAGCGTCAGGCCGCGTAAGACAGGTGTATTCTTACGGGTCGGATAGTTGAAGGTAACCGAGTTGTACGCAACATTTCCGACCAATTCCACGTGAGAGTTAGGATCTAAATCGGGCCGATCAACTACTTGAGGAATACGATTGAAGAGTGCGTAAATCTTGGCGGCAGCCTGTACTCCTTTCTGGAAATTCGGGGCGAACGCCAGTGCGTTACCAATTGAGACTGTGCCCATAATTAAAGCTTGAGAAACTCTGCAATATTAAGGTTACACTTCGAATTTTATACTACCCTCCAACAAATAACTCACTTAAAAACATTTTGGTATAGTACGCCCTCGTTTACGACCAAGTAGCCTCCGTAGAACATACAGGCGGCAAAAGCGAAGAACATTAAAGATCGCGCAAATCCGAAAACAAATCCTCTGTAGTGGGTGTTAAATTTTGCTTTCTGTAATGATAATTTGTTTAAGAAGTTTATTTGTCAGTAATATTGTAAATGTATCAGAACATACCTTAACAGATGGAAGTAAAAGTGCAATGTAGTTATTATAGAACATCCTTTCACGACCAAGTGAAGCTACAGTTCGAATACTGGATACAACTTCAACTGCCAACTATGAATGATACAGAAAAATAAAAATATTTTAGGATCTCTAGAGTACAAGATGGGGCTAATCCTGAATGTAAGTCTAATAACGTAACGAGCGTATGAAAAGGATGAAGACAGTACACCTTTGGTTTCTAAGATTTGATGGTTTGATCCTTTGCGCGTTCCTCCATACTACGGACACCTATAGAATATCTCCTTTGAGTCACTTGAGACCGGACGCATTATCTTAGAACCGTTTTTACCGTCAATTTAAAATGGAGTGAAATTAACTCAACAAATCTGTTAGGAGCTTCATCAATATTCTTCTTCATATTCCGCACTGCTATACCTAATGAGCTCCAACATGTATCCTCAAGGCTATGTTCTCAAAAACGCCGATGTAATACTTGTCCAAACGTATTTTCCTGAATGCCTTCGAGTAGAAGGTTGGGTTGTGCTTGAAGTAATAGACAGAAACAGAACAGGACAAACCGCGTCGCAGAGGAAGGACTCTGCTAGGATCCGACAGGATTAACCATCTTTTCTACGCACAAATCTTCAGGATTGGATGGAATTTACTCTTCACTCTTACTGAAGGATATTCCACTCGCGCATCTTTTTATTCCGTTCAACGAGAGCATCATTGAGCTAAGCACGAAGGCCGTCGAAACAGTCATGGATTCGTATTTGAAGGGAACCTACCTTCCAGCTTCAAGCCTACCAACGTGCAAATTAAAAATCAATGGATTCCGATCTGACCGAGCTTGATTGAAGGGGTAAAATGGGATGGATCAGGGACGGAGTTATTGGCAATCCCATACTTTGGACAAGCAATGCGTGTGGTCGGACTCCTTGTTGCTAAAACTGTAACCACGTTTCGGCATCACGGATGATGGATACATCCTAATTTAGGGAGCGACCTCCGTACAATATCGGATGGTTGATGACCTCGGTTCCAGTCGTATCTAATGTTGAAGATTCTTGGAATGGTTAGAATCTTTGCGAAACTGAAATGATACACTTCACAAGAAAGGGAAGAGTGCTGTAAGTGCGATGGCCAACTTATAGCACGCAGCTACAATACTCATCAGAGTTGAAATATTTGGCCGTGGTCTTGGACCCAAAGCTCACTTTCAAACCACATCTGGGCTCTTGGGTTAGAACAGCCATAGATACTATTACGGTTTTTCCCCGGTGGAAACCGTTATACCGACCCCTACAATAAAGGGGCGAACGGGCCTTGTCCGGCTCAACCCAGAGACGGGTCGTGGGCGCCAGTGATTCGATTGAAGGCTACCGTTCCTTCTTTCCTAGACCGAATCACGAGTCTAGGAAAGTTACCGACACGATTCGAACTTCTCTTAAGGTGAAAGAACTCCTAAAAGACGTCACAAAGTTGTTACACATATAATAAACAAAAGCTGGCGTATAAAAGGAAAGAATAACAAATATTTATTGATAATAATGAAAGCCCTATCTACGCCCTCGGATATTTAATGATGAGATAAACCCTGGCTACGTTTTGGTCTACTTAGCTAGGACGTCTCTGTTGTTCGCCGATCTCCTGCCGCAGTCATATCACCAATTATCTTCTCTGCTTCTCTGCTTCGATAACACCAATTATTTTCTCTGCGTCTCTGCTTCGATAGTCAACCGATTTACTCCCGCGTTCACTATTGTAACGTAATCTTGCACCGCTTTTTAAACTCTTTTGCGAAAAACCCTTTCGGTTCGATGGTACACTCTTCTTTTTTCCGGTTCACGTCCGATCTCTACTTCACTCTGATCCAAAAAGCCCCCATCACACCGTATCTTCCGTCCGCGAAAACTTCTAACCGCTAATCCCGCGGGATTATTCCAATCCAGTCAATGACCGATCCGCGCAGTATTTCGCGCATCGTAACATTATCCCGTGACTTCCATTTACCCGATTCACGAACCACCGGTCATTCGCAATCACTGCACTCTACTGGCATATCGCGAACATCACAATCGCAGTAAATGTCAGTTTGGTTATTGTTGATCTTGTTTACATGTCACTCGCGGTGGATTTTGATCGATGTTGTTTATTATTGTTTTATACGCCACTCGCGTTTGTCGTGATACCAAGTCGTGCGGAAGGTTCTTTCTTTGACTCAAAGATCCCAATTTAAAGGCGCGCCGTAACACTCGCGGCACTTTGATCGCTCCCGGACACTCGCGTCGTCGTTTCGGTCACCGTCGACCAATAATTTTTAGTGCTTAACCTATCCTAACTACCTTCTACCTTTAATCCACTAATTCCTAAACCTATCCTAATTCATACACGAGCCTATCCTTACCCGTCAACCAGTCTTTCCTTCACCATAGAGTCGAAGTTCAGTCGTTAATTTCGAATATGCTTTCTTTATTTTTAGATTTGCACCACAAGTTGGGAGAGGCCCAGAGGGAAATGCATCCGCAAGGCGTTCCTCGATGACCCAATCGGTGAGTTAATTCGATAATATACTTAGATTGCCGGAAACTAACATTCCTCTTCTCTTCTTTGCAGGATACTCGTGTGGCGGACCATAACATTCCTCCCCTACTTAAAGAGAATTTCCTAAATTCTCTAGCCTCCTTCGAGGAAAAAAAAAACAACATAAACAAAAAGAATCGAACGTCGATTACATCATAGAAGTATGATTGCGTTTATACGCCGACGACAGCCTCTACTGGGTAAGATTTCTCCTTATTTTTTTTGATTATTACCAATTCATTTCAAATTATATTTCTAATATTACACCCTTCACGCATATATTCTTATTTCCTAATCTTAACAATTCATTTCAACTTATATCACTATTACTCCCTTAACGCATCTTTTCCTTATTTCCTAATCTTATCAATTCATTCCAACTTATATTACTATTACTCCATTACCGCATCTTTCCCTTATTTCCTAATCTTATCAATTCATTTGTGAATCCACTAATATCTTATCCCCTACACCTATTCCTGGAACTGACAACAAAACTTGAGTAACAACAAAAACGAAAATCAGTCCTCCCGGCCAGTATACGCCTTAAGGTCTTTGGCGTGCCATACGCCACCCGGTTTCCCATCGGCATCTCCCAGCCTGTAAGTCCAGGGCGACACTTTCTCTACAACCTCGAACGGCCCTATGTATTTCGGTGCTAAGTTTGCCGAAAAGAACTTGGATGCGTCCGACAATACATGGTTCGTACGCCACACCAAATCTTTTGGGTAAAAATCCTGGTCTCGTCTACGTAAGTCATACCTACTCTTTGCTACGTCCGTGGCGTGTTTAAAACGATTTATGACGTCTTCCCTCACCTGATTCAGGGCTAAAGCGCGTTTCTGGGGTTCGGCATCGACGACACTGTCTTCTCCCTCCGGTTGTTCTACATTTTCCCCACAAGTGGACATATTTTTCCCGAAGTTTACGAAGTATGGAGTACATTTCATCACCTCGTGCGTCGAAGTCCGCAATGCACAAGCAATTTTCGCCAAATTATCGGCCCACTTCCTATGATTCTCCGAGACATAGGCTCTGAGCATCGTCTTTATGGATTGGTTAATCCGTTCCGCCGGGTTTGCTTGAGGGTGATAAAACGCGGTGTACTTAATCGTGGTCCCGTAGGATTCCACCATTCGTTTGAACTCTTTCGCCCTAAACTGAACACCGTTGTCGCATACAATCCATTTTGGAACGCCGAATAAGAGAAATACACTGTCCTCTAACACTTTCGTAACAGCCGTACCCGTGGCTGCCCTGAGAGGAAATAATAAAGGAAACTTCGAGAAGTAGTCGACGACCGTCAAAATATACGTATACCCTTGCGAAGAACGTGGAAGTGGCCCGACCAAGTCTACGCAAACCATTTCCCACGGTTGTTTCGCCTCCCCATTCCGTGAAACCATCAAACCGACGGGCAACCGTCGTTCTGGTTTGATTGCCTGGCAAATCGAACAAGACTTTACGTATTTCCGAATATCTGCTTGCATTTTGGGCCAATAATAACACCTAGCAACTCGAGCTATTGTTTTTTTTGCACCCAAGTGACCAGCTTTCGGGTCATCGTGTTGTTCTTGCAGTATCCTCACTCGCTCTCCTTTCGGTATAACTCGCTTCCAAGCATCAGCAGAATCCAAGTCTGGATATGCGGTAGGAACATGTTTCCACAACGTTGTGCCATTTATTCTCCACTCCGAATACTTTGCTGGTTGCTTTTGTACCGTCTCCAACATTCTTCCGAACCAACGATCCGTCGGGCCCTCCGCCTGCACTACCTCCACTAGAGGCACAGACCGGGATAAGGCATCAGGCACAACGTGATCCTTCCCCTTCCTATGTATGATCTCGAAATCATACTGTTGGAGACGTATTGCCCACCTCGCCAATCGCCCAGTCGGATCTTTGACATTGTTCAGCCAAACGAGAGAATAATGATCTGTCACCACACTAAACTTAGTTCCCTCCACGTAGGGTCTCAACTTTTCGATGGCCCAAAGGACCGCCAAACACTCCTTCTCAGTAGTTGAGAACTTACGTTCGGAGCTAGTTAGCGAACGACTTAAGTAGCATATCACTTTTTCTCCGTCCGGCTGTAATTGTGTCAGCACACCACCTAACCCGAAATTCGAGGCGTCGGTCTGAATTACGAACGGCAGGTCATAATTCGGACAGGTCAAGATTGGTGCCGTGGCGAGTTTCACTTTCGCTTGCGCGAACGCGCGCTCGCACTCCTCATCCCAAACGAACTTCTTGTTCTTCTTAAGTAAAGAAGTTAAAGGTGAGACCAGGGTGGCAAAGTCCGGAATAAATCTCCGATACCACGGTGGAAACCGTTATACCGACCCCTGCAATAAAGGGGCGAACGGGCCTTGTCCGGCTCAACCCAGAGACGGGTCGTGGGCGCCAGTGATTCGATTGAAGGCTACCGTTCCTTCTTTCCTAGACCGAATCACGAGTCTAGGAAAGTTACCGACACGATTCGAACTTCTCTTAAGGTGAAAGAACTCCTAAAAGACGTCACAAAGTTGTTACACATATAATAAACAAAAGCTGGCGTATAAAAGGAAAGAATAACAAATATTTATTGATAATAATGAAAGCCCTATCTACGCCCTCGGATATTTAATGATGAGATAAACCCTGGCTACGTTTTGGTCTACTTAGCTAGGACGTCTCTGTTGTTCGCCGATCTCCTGCCGCAGTCATATCACCAATTATCTTCTCTGCTTCTCTGCTTCGATAACACCAATTATTTTCTCTGCGTCTCTGCTTCGATAGTCAACCGATTTACTCCCGCGTTCACTATTGTAACGTAATCTTGCACCGCTTTTTAAACTCTTTTGCGAAAAACCCTTTCGGTTCGATGGTACACTCTTCTTTTTTCCGGTTCACGTCCGATCTCTACTTCACTCTGATCCAAAAAGCCCCCATCACACCGTATCTTCCGTCCGCGAAAACTTCTAACCGCTAATCCCGCGGGATTATTCCAATCCAGTCAATGACCGATCCGCGCAGTATTTCGCGCATCGTAACATTATCCCGTGACTTCCATTTACCCGATTCACGAACCACCGGTCATTCGCAATCACTGCACTCTACTGGCATATCGCGAACATCACAATCGCAGTAAATGTCAGTTTGGTTATTGTTGATCTTGTTTACATGTCACTCGCGGTGGATTTTGATCGATGTTGTTTATTATTGTTTTATACGCCACTCGCGTTTGTCGTGATACCAAGTCGTGCGGAAGGTTCTTTCTTTGACTCAAAGATCCCAATTTAAAGGCGCGCCGTAACACTCGCGGCACTTTGATCGCTCCCGGACACTCGCGTCGTCGTTTCGGTCACCGTCGACCAATAATTTTTAGTGCTTAACCTATCCTAACTACCTTCTACCTTTAATCCACTAATTCCTAAACCTATCCTAATTCATACACGAGCCTATCCTTACCCGTCAACCAGTCTTTCCTTCACCATAGAGTCGAAGTTCAGTCGTTAATTTCGAATATGCTTTCTTTATTTTTAGATTTGCACCACAAGTTGGGAGAGGCCCAGAGGGAAATGCATCCGCAAGGCGTTCCTCGATGACCCAATCGGTGAGTTAATTCGATAATATACTTAGATTGCCGGAAACTAACATTCCTCTTCTCTTCTTTGCAGGATACTCGTGTGGCGGACCATAACAATACTTTCTGATTACGCCACAAGACCTTTGTCAAACCTGGAGCACAGGATTTACACAGCTGCACGAGCATTATTCATCCTTAACTATACTATGGCATGGGCAGTTCCTTGGTGACCGAGACAAGTGCACAGAGTGGTTAGGTGTAACTTTACAAACTTGGATAGGCTAGAAATAGCGAAAGCATTGACGGTAGCCCTTACACTCCTTTTGAACTTGCAACCTCGTCTTTATTGAGTACGCGGTTATGTTTTCTAAGGATCTATTTGATTGCCAAACTCAATTTTGAGTAGAAGTTTGAGGGCATGCCAGTAATAATGAACTGGGTGGAAAAAAATAAGCCAACGGTGATCTGGGAATTATATAATATGTTATACGAGCGGATCTTTAAAAGAAGATCACTCGGTGGCTGCGGTCTTCGGGAAAGGTCCAACTGCTGGAAAGTCGTTTCCATACAGTTCAGTGTTTAAAAATAGCTCAGCTCTTAGATATAAGGGCATCTATATCCACTCCAATAGCCCAAGGAGCTACTAAATCCATAAACTCCAGCACAGTTCCTCCACGATTTATTATTGTTGTCATCGACAGCAGGGTCAATAAATTTTCGGATGTAATAAGCCCACAATATTACCCTGGTTTCCGAGAGACTCTAATGCCCCGCTTCCACCATCGCACTCGTGCTGGTCTACATTGGCATAGCACGCGAATGCATGGATTAGTGTGTAACCTATACATTCGTGTTCAATGCGAGTTCCCTTGATTCGCGTCCAAAAACCGCAATCGACGTGAAGCTAGCCGAATCTCGACTAGAATTTCGAACTGACGCGAATTTTTTCTTTTCATATTCGCATTCGCGCTAATTCGCGAGATAGGGAAAATGCGACATAATACATCAGAGAAAGAGGACGCCAACTAGCTCGCAGAGATATTCGGTCAAAGCTTTCTGTGATCCTGTTTCTGCTATATTAGGGATACCTTATGTTTATGCACGCAGGTAAACAGCTCCCTTAGAGAGGGCACTTGTCCAATTAAACCAAATGCTGGTCTAATATTTCTACCATCACCACCACTATCTGTATGTCGACTCAACACTTTGTCCACCATATTCTGAAACCCAGCTAGTTCTTTTTCTCCTGTGTTGCATAAATATTCGCCTCATGATATTTTCCAAAAACTTCAACCTCCCTGTTATAAGCCAAAGCGTGCCCCTCCCTACAAAATATTGTAGAATTGGTTCAGAAAGCTCGTCGAATAACTGTTGGGACAATCTGGAGCACTAAAATAACTAAAAAACTTTCGTGATTGGACCAGATTCTAGAAAAACCGAGTTTCTTCTAGGACTTAAATGAAAGACATCTTCGATAAAATTTCTCCAATAGAATTTGGTACATTTTGATCATACTTTTGCCCAACCTGAGTTTTTCTCCGAGTTCCTTAAGTAGGGTTTGTTTTCTTATGGGCTAATTATCCTGTCGCCCAACACCCCAGTTGAGTAAATATATGAAGGAATGACTACGGTAATGGTTCTGATGATAGACCACCAGGCCACACCGAGGCCACCATTAAGCCAACTAATACCAGACTCGGATTTCGCTGTAGGTCTCCCAACTAGGGCAGAATGGAAGAAAGATTCGGTCATATTAATGAATTCGAAACATTCATATACACCACACCGACTGTTCAAAGATGAAGCGAGTATTTTTTCGTCCTATTTTTTACCGGACCACGACCATGCCAGCGATTTCCAGGCGGAGATGCTGGGGATCCGGGAGACCTGTCGAACTTTGAAGGAAGACTCTACGCCGAACGAAATGTTGTAATCCTCACTGAAAGCCAAGCCGCAATCAAGGCTTTAGATTCGTCTATCACCTCCTCTAAACTGGTCCAGCAGTGCTGAGAGGAGCTAACCTACTTAGGAAGTCAGCTCAAAGTAACCCTGCTTTGGGTTCCTCCAAGAGAGGATAGGGAACGGGCAGACGAATTAGCTAGGCAAGGTTCTGCTCTTTAGAGCTCTCTCGTGGAATCTGTTCAACTCCCACTAGGGGCTGTTAAGCACCAAATGTCCTCCCACTTTCTGGCAAACGCGAACTCCAGTTGGAGAGAACTTACCAGTTGCGTCATATCTAGGAAGATATGGCCATCCTACTGCCGAAGCAGAACAGACGAACCGTGTAGAAGTCTCCAGAGTCACGGCGGTCAGCACGGATCACTGGTCAATAGGAGACAACGCGGCTAGGCTGGGACGTTAGAGGGAATAACATCCATTGCCGCAGTTCTGGGGATGCAATTTAGAGGGGGACTGCTATTCATCTTCTTTGCGGGTGTCCGACTCTAGATAGTGCTAGACTTCGTGTATTAGACAAACTTTTCTTTGATAGCTTTGATAAGATCTTAAAAAATAAGATTGGAGAACTGATTCTCTTTTTAAACAGCTCCGGATGGATATTATAATCCATTCCAGCTACAGGTCTCTGTGAAACTCTCAGTATCATCAGCTATCATCGACCAGGGGCCCTATCATGAAACTTTTTCCGCGGCGGATCGCTTTCGCTTTCGCAATTCGGTATCACGAAATCACTTTTCCGCCTTGAGGCGAGCAAAGCGCGGCATCATGAAAATCAAAAGCGAACAGAGGCGACAAAATCCGCCTGTCATCCGACACATCTCGAGCTGTCGTAAACAGAGGCGAGTGAACGCTTGTGATTGTCGAGATTCTCTTCATAAAGTGCTGTGGTCGTTGTTTAGTGACGATAATAAATATGCAAGTCTGATTTGTGTTGAGAATGAGTTTTTGAGCATAATGAATTCTTTAAAGGGTTTCGAAAACGACAGGAAATCAATTCGACATATTAGTCAAGTTCATGGAGGAAAACGAAGGCATCGCCAAGGGCTGTCTTAATGCGCCCCAATACAAGGCCACAGCCCAAAAAAAGTGGGTGGAAATTACATCGCGGTTAAATGAAGTAGGACCTCCTTTTAAAACAGTCGTCGGATGGAATAAGGCAAGTTTTAAAGAAACGTCGAAACTGTTGCAAACCATTTTTATTTGATAGGTTTGGAAGGACTTTCGGTACCATATCAAGAACAAAATGCGGCACAACACAAAATGCCATAACGGTACAGGAGGAGGTCCTAACAATAAAAAATATGAATAAGAATGTATTTACTAAATGAATAAGAAAAGCCTTTATTTTATTAAATTTATATGTGATTTCATAATGCATTTTTTAATTGTTCCCTAATGCTTTTAGCGGCCGCACTGCTGCTGCTAGTACTAACTACGGAAAAATCTCATGTTCATCGTCACTTAAGTCGCCTAAAAGAAATACGCCAACCGAATCCATTTCTCGCGATAATTAATTTGAGACGACCGTTTAAACGAAATTTCGACAACTGACACTGGAAAGTCATTGGAAATCTCGCATAGAAAACTGGAATGACTGACGTTTCCAGGCACTTCCAATAGCGAAAGCGAAAGCGGTAGCGCCTGGTTTCGTGATACGAGAAAGCGAAGCGCTTCGCTTGGGTAAAGGCGGATTTTTGCGCTAGCGGATGCGATTTCATGATAGGGCCCCAGGTTAAACGAGCTATAGTAACAAAATTAATGCTAATTGGGCCCTGTCCGATTGACGGGCCACCACGTAAACCAGAAAAGGGTTAATTTTTTGTTTTCCTCTTACCTTTGTAGATGATTCCATCGATTTACTAGTGCCCATATTTTCCTGTACTTGAACCTTTCTTTGGAAATACGTTGCAATCAAAATGAACGGCGTAAAGACCAGAGCCAGCAATCCCAATCTCCATTCGTAATACATTGAGAGTCCAATGCCCAGCAACAATGTCGAAATCGACTGTAGTATCGTTCCAATTCGTTGACCTGTTGCCTAAATAATTCAAAGGGTTACTGTTTTGAAGATCAAGAATAGTTCGAGATTTTTTACTCCTTGAACAGCTGCAGCATCTGAAGATAATCGGGCACAGAGCGTTCCGGTTCCATTCGATTTATCGTCAAACCAACCAACTTCTTGTCTCAACATCGAACTGAAAGCCAGCTCGCGGATCCTTGCTGTTAATTTCTCACCAGCTATTCCATACGTGTAAATTTGTAAGAACGTAGCGGAGCCAACAACTATTCCGGCGACTACGAAAAATATGCAATACATGTTTGTTTCGGATCGAATATAATCGGGATCATTAGCTGACAAAATCTGATTTAATGGAAACAGTATTAAATATAAATGCAAGGATCAAAACACTATTAACTTACTCCAAGGATTTCGCCGAACAATACAGCAAAAATTGGCATTGCAAATCCCATTATAGCTGAGCATATTGAGCCGGTCAATATTTGTGGCCATTCGGCTGAGTTCCATCGCATAATTTGCATTATTGGAATTTCATTGATTTGATTATTTTCTTCTTCAATTGCCTGTGAAATGGAATTCATTGCATTTAGTTTGGGTCATGAAAGCTGTTTGACTCCTTGGATTACATACCGACTTTTCGATCATATCAAGCTGGAAATCTTTCTCATCTTCATCAATTTCTGGCACAATGGAGTTTGATCGGGCTGTTGGTGTAGTGGCTAAAAAGATAGTTAAAAACAATTAAAAGATAGTTGGAGGATACTAAATGACAGAGGCTGTTTTATACAAAAAAAAAATATCTCATTCGGATAGAATTAACTATGGGAGTGCGGTTAGATAATGACCTGCAAAGATCAAGAAGGAGGGGGCAGGTAAGGCATTTGTGAGTATAAAAGGGCTCTAATAGTATATAATAAAGAAATTAGGGACTCAAAGAGACGCACCTGGCGCAACTTTTGCGAGGGTATTGATAGCCTACCAGAAGCTGCCAGAATGCAAAAGATACTCTCTAGAGTTCACAATAACGGTATTGGACTCTTGCAACAGCAAGATGGAAGTAACACCGTTAGTATCGAGGAAACTGTGCAAGTTCTGATGCAAACACATTTTCCTGGCTCAGAGGAGATAGGGTATCACACGAATGAAATTAGGCCCTATGGGATTATGCCAAATAGCAGAACTAGGGCTTTATCTGGCAGAATCTTTACTCCTAATACAATAGAATGGGCGGTAATGTCATTCCTCCCATATAAATCCCCAGGAGCTGATGGCATCTTTCCTGCATTACTGCAACAAGGATTCGATGTGCTTCTTCCCATACTGGTCAAATTATTTAGAGCCAGTTTTGAATACGCTTACGTGCCACTGGCATGGCGAGACGTAAATGTGACTTTTATTCCAAAAGTGGGGAATAGATGTTGGACTCACGCAAAGTCATATCGCCCAATCAGTCTGACCTCTTTCTTACTTAAATCTATGGAAAAGGTATTAGACAGATACCTAAGGAGCTCTGCTGCTTTCAGCCGGCTCAACAAATATCAATTCGCTTATCAAGCTGGCAAATCGACTGTTAGCGCTCTTCACAATTTAGTGCAAAAAATTGAGAAGACGTTGACAGCCAAGGAAATAGCGTTGTGCTCTTTTCTTGACGTTGAAGGTGCTTTTGACAACACTTCCTACAAATCCATTGAATTACTAACTCGTAAGATAGGAGTAGAAGAAACGGTAACGAGATGGATAGTAGCGATGCTTGACTCTCGTAGAATCTCGGCTCAGATCGGAGGTAAAGGTCTCACTGTACGAGCGGTGAAGGGATGCCCTCAGGGAGGTGTACTCTCCCCACTACTGTGGTGCATTGTTGTAGATGATCTCCTTAAGGATCTGAGCATCAAGGGTTTTGAGACTTAAGCATACGCTGATGACCTGGTGATCACTGTAAGAGGTAAACATGACTGTGTCATTTCGGACCGCATGCAAGAGGCCCTAGAGATAGTAGATCACTGGTGCATCCAACAGGAATTAAGTATAAATCCAAGTAAAACAATTATAGTGCCATTCACTAGAAGACGGAAGGTAAACTTAAGGCCCCCGATTGTGAGAGGAACTACAATTGAATTCTCGTCCGATGTCAAATACTTGGGAACTACCTTGGACAAGTGTCTGACTTGGAATTTACATCTTAAAAACATCTCCACACGATTAACATTGTCTTTTATGGCGTGTCGAAGGCTCTGTGGTACCACTTGGGGTCTCAGACCAAATATGGTATACTGGACCTACAAGTCTATTATAATACCAATGATCACATATGCCGCTATGGTGTGGTGGCCAAAGGTTGAACAAATCACAGCACAGAAGGCCCTGCAAAAAATTCAGAGGCGTGCCGTTCTTAGCATTACAGGGGGACTTAAATCATGTCCCACTGCTGCAATGGAAGCCATGATAGACTTGGCCCCATTACACTTAGAGATAAAGAAGGAGGCTCTGAGAAAGGCCATAAGGCTACAGCAGTACAATAAATTCAAGGCAGGAGACCTTGTCGGTCACCTTAAAATTCTACAGGAATTTAATCAGAAGGACCTAACCGACTCAGTAAACGATAACATGCCAAAGGTATATGATTTTGAGAAACCATATATGGTGACTCTGGGAGATCGTGTATCATGGCAATCTGGTCTACCAGATTTTGGAGAAGGTGCTTCAGTCTGGTACACGGACGGCTCTAAAACCTACAGTGGAACTGGGGCGGGCGTATTTGGACCCAATTGTAAAATATGGACGGCAATGGGACAAACCGCCACTGTGTTTCAGGCTGAGGTACATGCCATAGAGCTGGTAAACTTCTACTGAATAAACCAAAAGGCACTACAGTTATTATCCTATCTGACAGCCAAGCGGCACTGCTAGCGCTGAAATCTTATTGTTTCCGTTCTAGGCTTGTGTGGGACTGTCATACTCTTCTTAAAGAGCTGGCACATCATAATAGTCTAACCCTGATGTGGGTGCCAGGACATTAGGGTATTCCGGGTAATGAATCGGCTGACCAGCTAGCTAAGCGGGGAGCCAACTCACCAATGATTGGCCCGGAACCATTCTGTAGAGTAGGTAAAGGCTTCATTAAGGATGGTATTTTAAAGTGGGTAAATCTTCAGGTGGAAGATTATTGGAACTCACTTTCAGGACTTAGACAGTCAAAGAAATTCCTGACCTTCTCAAGTAGGAGAGCGTCGGAATTCCTTTCCTTAAGCAGGTATAACGCACGGGTCATAATGGGATATTGTTGCGGACATTATTTCCTTAATTATCACCTTAAGATCATCGGTAAAGTATCACTAGATACATGTCGATTCTGTGATATCACATCTGAAATCACGGCACACATTCTGTGTGATTGTGATGCAGTGGCCAGATTGAGAAGGCAGATTCTCGGTGGATTTACTCTCACCTATGAAGACCTGTCGAAGACTCCCCTGAGTAAAATCATCTCCTTTCTCAAAGGAATAGATATGGCCTAGGGAGTGGTTAAGAGCCAGGAACAAAAGACCTCTTAGGTCGTAGTTCGAGCAGTAGTGAGGCTTCTTTAGGCTCTACCAGTTTAAATAAATAAATAAGGCATTTGTTATTTTTTTTTAACTGGACCTTCCTTACATAGATTACCTGTAAAGGTTAAGCCTGATACCTCATTTAGTTTTTGTGAAACAGCTGTCTAAGTAAGCCAACTTCTAGTAATTTTTAAAAATGGATAAAAAACGAATTTCGTGTGTTCGTGTAACCAAAGAAAAAATCTGCCAACAGTCTGGGCGAAACTACATTATTTTTTGGGTACAAGTCTGAAACGTATTTAATACTGAGATGCGGTGTAGGTCACTATGCGACTGATAACCTAAAAAATAACGTTCCAAATAGCCTCCTGGTTATTCTTTAGGTTAAAATAACGAAATTCATGAAAATGTTGGAAAACACCCTTTTCACGCACATTTGTTTTACTCCAGCTCTGTATATCAATAAAATTTTAAACTTTTTTTTGCTTTAACTACTCCTGTAGTACTTCTACATATACATACTAAGTTTTAACTTTCTAGCATAAGCCGTTTCTGAGATATGAAAAACCACCCCCACCTCCGTACCTTGCTACCCCTTTCAAAAATTTATTTATTTTTATTTTTCTGGTATGTCTCTATAGCAGCTCTATATAGTTATCAATTTTTAGCTTTCTATCCTTTGCGGCTTTCGAGAAATTAAAATCAGAATTTTTTCATTTCCACTACCTCCCACCATCACTCCCTACACCCACACCCTCAAATTTTCTCCGCTAGAGGTCTACTGGTCCTAACTCCTGTAAAAATTTCAAGACCATATCTGATATGGTTCATGAGATATAAAAATTTTATTTTTTGAAAAATGGCTGTCCCCCACCTTCAGCGCTTCACCTCCCGCCTCAAAAATTTTACATTCAGTAGACTTCACTGGTCATTATATATACAGAAACCAAATTTTATCTTCCTAGCACAATTGAGTCGGGAGATATTGTAAATCAAAGTTTTTCACCACCCACCCCATACCTCACTACTTCCCTTAAAAATTTTAACTCCTTTCTAATCTCTTAGTATCCATTAATACAACTACAAAATTTCGGCCATCTGACATCAATGGTTCAGGAGATATGGATTTTAGAATGTATCAATCCCAGCTTTCAAGCGTTTTGGACGCATTGTTTCCCCTCCCACTCGCACAACTCTCAACCCCTATCGAATATTTTTTTTTGCAAATGGGTCCACTATCATAGTACTTCACAAGTTCCAACTTTCAGCCTCCTAGCATAAGCGGTTCCTGAGATCTAGAAACCAAAATTTTTCATCTAAAACGCTCCCCCCTCCTCCCCCCTTACACCCCCACCCCTCCAAAAGGTACCAATCGTAGACGTTTACCCACTCTAACTACCATACAAATTTCAACTTAATATCTCAAGGGGTTTGTCAGCTACGCACCTTCAAACGGTTTTGCGTACGGCGGACGGCGTACGGCGTCTTCGGCGGACAGACGGACATATTTTTTTGCTTTTTTGTTGGGTTACTAATCCTAAAACGTGTAAATATAAAATTTCAGGGTAGCACAACTATAAAATTAGTTATTACTTCTACAGACATTTCATGTAATGGCCTAAAACAAATTTCACGATTTTTCGAAATTCAACCCCCAAGAGGGTGAGAAGGGGCTGCGTACGCTTTCACAAATTTTGCAAAATCTCTAGTGTCTGATGAGATATCAATTTGCTTCTTTGCCTAAAAACCGATTTCACAATTTTGCGATATTCAACCCTCAAATGGATGTACTCGTATTTTCATTTCAAATTTTTTTACGGTACTAAAAAGAATATTTCAAGTGTACTTAAATTTAATCTTAATGGAATGTACGCAACTTAAGTTTCGAGATATAAGTTTAGTGCCATGTCTTGATATCACGGTTTTATAACGAAAGTATTTTACTAGTACAATTACATACATGTGCCAAATTTCAACTTTCTTGCTCGAGTCATTATTGAGAAGAAAGCAAAAACAACTTCTACCGAGGTTTTTTAAATGTGAAGCATATTTATTGAGCTATAGTATTCCTGCAGCTTCTTACCCGGTTGATTACATATGTATATCCTTAGCAAGTTTCAACTTTCTAGCATGAGTGGTTCCTGAGATATAGAAAATACTTCGTACCTGAACATAAGCAAATTTATTTTTAGGTTGCACTTCTCTTGAAAAATTCTTAAAAATTTCCGATTATTGTCTGCCATTATTTAAGATTTTAAAAATACGAAAATTCTTAATTAGCTCAAATCTGGACCTTAAACCCTCCCTTCCTCCCCAAGTGCAAGGATAGATCAATTTTCCACTTTTTAGTATAAGCCGTCCTTTCCCATTTGAAATTTAGCTTCGGAAGCGATCGCCTTGAAGGTGATATTTCAAATGTTCAAACGTTCATTAGCTTTTCGAACTGTAGGGCATAGTTCTTAAGATACTTTGTTTGATCTGGTTTTTTTTTTGATCTGGTTTCATTTAAAATGGAAGAGATTGGAGTTAGTAACGGACTTCTCTGTCTTAAATTAATTTCCTTACCACTGTTTTCTTCAGTTCCAATTTGTGTTGTTACGAGATTATAATAATGTCCACTAAGTTTCATCAATTCGTAATGATTGCCCGATTCAACAACAACACCAGCTTGAATTACGAAAATTTTATCAGCATTCCGAATAGTCGATAAACGATGAGCAACAATAATTGTAGTACGTCCTTTACTGGCCTATAAAGTGTATATGAAGAGATATTGAAGATTTGTGATGGAATGAAAGTAGCTGGTTTGTGGTATACCTTTTCTAGAGCAGCTTGTACTTTGGATTCACTGACGGTATCTAGGGCAGATGTAGCTTCATCAAGTAATAAAATTTCAGGATTGCGAACCAGTGCACGTGCAATGGCTATACGTTGCTTTTGACCGCCGGACAATTGTGCGCCACGTTCTCCAACCAACGTTTCATAGGCCTGAAATTGAAGAAACATATTTATTTTTCTAGAGAATAAACTTGTATACAAATCAGGATTTTTGAGTTATTTTTCAGCGCCGAATCTGTGAAGATCATCATACGAACTGCCCAGCTGCGATCAATCACTGCCTTGATCGATTTGATGGCATGAGAGTTGAACATTTTTATAATTCGCGAAAACATATAAGAAACATCTCAACGAATACTTTTATGCTTCAAGGTGTTTTAACACCCTCTGAAGGGTCAATGCAACCCGATGACAGTCCAACACAGTTTTGAAACTGGTCTTTCAGTGAAGGTTTATCTACTTTCATACAATCAAATTGGTAACAGCCAAGATAGAGATCGATTCCTGTTAGGAAATTCGTATGGAAGAGCTTGGACGCAAAAACAACCCAAAAATTCTTAAAGATGGCTCCTTAGTACCATTGCAGGAATTTTATTCTTGTACACAAATAGTTTAAGGACATTGATGGCTATTGATAATATCCTTTGATAATAAATATATTAGCATGTTTAATCTTGACCGATTCTCTGGATCTTTTCTACTATCCTGAGGAGTTTCGTGCGGTTGAATTGATTTCTTAAATCCTGTTCTTCAGAACCTATACTGAATGATTACAGTCCTGCATTGAGTTCGGTTAGAATAGCTAGTTCAATTTATTTCTGATTCAGTTAAGAAGAGTTGGGTGGCACTTTGACTTCCCTTTCCAATGAAAGTTCCTCGATAGGTCATTTTAAAATCATCCCCATTGTCGATTCAGACAAATCATAGCGTCTAGACGTTTTTTAGTGTTACTATTTATGTGGAAAGAACCAGTTGGCAGCCGGTAGGGAGTTGGGTAAGGTTGGGTACAACTACTACTGCGAAGTTTACAGATTTCTCTTCGAGATTCGGGGCGCAGTTATCTCGATACGTGTTATTTTCGCAGACAAATATCTGATAGATTTTCGCAAAATTGACCATCTGATCACGGGATTTGAACCCAGGAATAAATTTCGTGAGAAATCGGTTTGAGGAAGTGCAGGATTAGTTTAAAAAACTGAGTGGTACAATGACTTCATAATTGGTTTCAGTACCGTACCTACATTAACTCTCCTTCCAGATAGGAGAGATATAAAAACTAATTTTATATTTTTGCTACCCCACGCATCTTAGTGATATTTTGGCCAGACGGTAACTGGAGGTCGATGCATTGAGATTTAGAGGTCTAAAATGTTATGAATCCGACAGCCAAAGCTGAAAATTAAGCGCACGTTCCTAAAGGGTATATCCCAGAATTTTCTCTTCTTAAAGATATGTGTTCCTGTCGATGCTATCTAAGGTCATACACGAGCTGAAAAAGTGAAGACCATATATTGCTTCCCGATACTTACATGCGGTAACTTTTTAATGAAAATGTGTGCATTAGCAGCTTTAGCAGCGGCTACAATCTCCTCCTTGGTTGCATCCTCCTTGCCATATCGGATATTTTCGTAAATTGTTGTTCCGAATAAGACCGGCTCTTGTCCAACAACTCCAATATGTTCGCGAAGCCAATTTACATCTAAATCCTTAATATTCGTTTCGTCGAGAAGGACTTCACCACTAATCGTATCATAAAATCGTTGAATGAGTTGAATGCAAGTCGACTTTCCACAGCCTGATGAGCCTACTAAAGCTACAGTCTCACCTCTGTTTATAGTTAAATCGAGTCCTTCGAGAACCTGAAAAAATGAGTAATTTTTAGAACGACAACATTGGCGGCTATGCAAATAGGGCAGTACCTTTACGTCAGGACGGCTTGGGTATTGGAAAAATACATTTTTGAACGCGATATTTCCCAAAGCTCTTAATGGCCTTAGACCTTTTGCACTAAGGGGATCTATCGTAGGCACTTGTTCAATTAAACTAAATACTTTGGCGCCAGCACCTTTAGCGATACCGAAGGCTTCAATATATGGTGAGGCCATGCCCAAATTCATGGATCCCATCATTACCGAAAAGAAAACCTAAACAAAATTGAAGTAATGCATTAGACTTATCCCGGTGTATCTAACAACATAATCATACAGTGATCATTACGCCTGGCGTATAAACGATATCTTCCGGAGCCCAACTAGCTTGATCCAGAATTAATCCGATACCATACCAAAAAGCTAATGCATATGATGCATATATGAAGAACCATAGGAGTCCAAATCCTATTCCGGAGAAAAATCCTTTTTGTATGTTGATCTTTCTCGCATCGGTTAGATTCGTTTTATACCGTGCTACTTCTTTCGATTGTCCGCCAAAGGCTATGACGGTCCGTATAGCACTAAAAACTTCCTCGGCTATAGCACCGGCTTTTCCGTAGGCATTCATTTCTTTTTTGGCCAATCGTCCAGTGACCTAGGGAGCAAAAGATAGTAAAAGAGCCTTATTATAATAACATTTGGATTTTACAGCGCACAAATGATGAATCACAGAAACAAGGATAGGTGAAATTTTCAAGATCCGTACTATTAAAGGTTTTTACACTATTTTCTCTATTTCACTGGAAAATGTACTTATAACATTTGTACACTACACAATCGATTTGATCGTTGATACTTACGACAGAAACAAGTCCAATTGAAATAAATGTGACTGGCAAACTACTTAAACAAACTAAAGCTAGCTGCCAGCCTTTAATGAAGGCTAATGTTATCGAACCGACAAAAGCAGTCAGGAAATGCACAAACATAACCACCTTCTCGCCAAGTCCTTCTTCAAGCTTCGACAAATCTCTGAAAATTAAAGAAAAATTATTTTGAATGCTTTAAGAACTAACAGTAGCAAAAGAAAATGGTATTTGCCAATTTTGTTTATTAAAAAATAAATTGAATCAATTTTTACTTTATTATTTTTTAATAATAAAGTATTTCTTTTGAACCCTATGATCCTCTTATAATGAACATAGTGCCAGTAGTGGTTTTTGAAATATAAAAATTCGATTACTTTCATTCCTCGCATACCGCCACTGCAGATAAGAGTCCACCGAATCTACCTACTGTATCTGTAAATCTTAAAGCCTTTATTTGATAAATTCTGAAGATATTGTTACATGTACCCTGGCAACGCGCACAACTCAATGACATCAGTTTTCAGTGAGGAAGCCACGCCTCTCAATATCCAACTGTAATGTGGAGTATTGAGTAGTCTATATGAGTAGTCTGTATATGGTACTTCTGGAAATCTCTAATTTTTTGTCCATACCTTCCGTCCGAACATTCCACGCAACCACAACGGAATATGCTGGAAATCTCTCGTCACAACACGTGCAGTATATACGAGTAAGCGTACATAGGCAGTTTTAAAAATGGTGAAAGGGACACGACGGTCAGTTGTACGCGAAAGGGTTTGTAAAGCGACTTTGATTGGTAGCAATGATCGAGTAGTACATTAAATTATAGCCCTCTTTCTATTCATGATTTAATCCTTAAAAAATATTATATTTGCCATATTCCTTCTCTACATCTATTTAGCATCAGAGTTTTATCTTCATTCGTTTTTGAGATAGCATGAACTAAAGGTTTTGCTTCCAACTCCGAACGCCACTCGTTCTTTAAAAATTGTCCTTTTATAACCATCATCAACATCAAATCGCGCCCTGGCCTCCTGAAGTCGTCGCCTCCAATCGTCTCGATTCAAAGACGCGTCCTCCAGCTGCTAATTTTTGAGATGGCTTTGCTATCTTCATCAACTGAGTCTTCCCATCGCTTGCATGGTTTGCCTACTGGGCTGTTACCACTCGCCTTGCCTTTAAGAGCACATTTGGGTATTCTTCTGTCTTCCATTCGCTCTACATGGCCAGCCCACTGCAGTTTAAGTAGTTTGATGAACGCTGAAGCTTCTGGCTCCTTGAAAAGTTGATACAACTCATGGTTGTATCTTATTCGCCAGTCCGTTCCTTCCTTCACAGGTCCCAACATTTTTCGGAGGACCTTTCTTTCGAATGCGTTAACTGCTTTTTCGGAAGCTCGCACTAATGTCCATAGGTTTGTTCTTTTTGCCAACATTCAGTGTACACTACACTTTAAGTGTATTACACCTAGTACAGGATTACACCAATTTTGAACAGTCAAAAAGAACGCGTTAGTGTAGAAACTTGACAGATAAAATTTCGAACTTTTTTATTTGCTTTATTCTTTCACTTCTGTCAATGCAAATTTATTGCCATTCAATATTCTTGCATGAATTCATTCAAAACAGTATTTTCAAAAAATTCAAAAACGCAATTTTATCTGCATACAGCCATCAATTTTGATAGATAGTAAACTACACTAAAGTGTAAGAAATTCTGTGGTAGCTTGTGTCGAGATAAGAAAAAATCATTTTTCAAGTTTTCAATTGCATTTTTTAAAAGAATTGTCATTGTTTGATAGATTTTTATCTTATATAATATATTATTATTGTGTTGTATTATTAAATTCAATAAAATAAGATCTCCTAATATATTTTTTATTAGTTTATTTATTTTGATACACGTAAACGCCCAATTATTTTCTCGACTTAAGCTGTTATCGCTTTTTACCACAGAATTACACCTGCTCTCGAGCGAGTGTAGAAAGTGTACACTTTCTACACAAAAATTATCTACACTCTACAAAAAGAACATAGGCCTCTGACGTCACTCGTCAAAAAGAACAGCAAAAGTGTACACTTTCTGCCCTAGTGTAGATAGTGTAGGCAAAAAGAACAAACCTCATGTCTTGCTGACATAACAGGGCACAGGTCGTATATTAAATAGTTTTATATATTCGCAGCTTATTGTTCCTGTGCACTTTCTTGGATTTCATTATTGGAAGTACCGAATAATACGTTTTATTTGCTAGCATGATCCGTCGTTTGACTTCGTCCGTTTCGTTGCCGTCTTTTGCTAGATTAGCCCCAAGATATATGAAGTTATCCACACTCTCCAAATTATACTCCGCAATTGTTATATTTTGTCTGATATATATTATATTTTGTTTTACTTTCGTTAATGCGCAACCCGACTTCTTTTGCGGCGGAGTCAAGATTGACAAATACCTCCTTAGCACTAGGGAAGGATCTTACGAAGATGTTTATATGGTCAGCGAATGCTACAAGTTGGGTGGACTTGAATAGTAGTGCCTCATTGGTGTCGACTGGAGTTTTTCGCTTAACATACTCTAGTGCCAAGTTGAAAAGCATGGGGCTAGACCATCTCCCTGCTTTAAACCACATTCCGTTCGAAAGCTGATTGTGGAATCGGTTTGTATTCTCACTTGTGATTCAGTGTTCGTCATTGTGAGTCTCGTGAGTCGGACTAATTTTGGTGGAATTCCAAAATCAAGCATGATTTGATACAGTACCCTCCTGTCGATACTGTCATATGCTTGTTTAAAATATACGAAGATTTGGTGCATTTCTGTGTTATATTCCCAGCATTTCTCAAGTACCTGTTTCACCGAGGATATCTGGTCTGTTGTAGATCGTCCAGTTCTGAATCAACCTTGGTATTCGCCAATTGTTTCGTTAGCATAGGGCTTAACACGACGTTCAATTATTTTTGTCAGTATTTTATAGGACGTACACAACAATGATATTCCTATGTAATTCTCACAGCAGAGTTTGTCTCCTTTCTTATAAATTGCACATATAATGCCAATCGTCGGGTATATTTTCCTCTGTCCAAAGTTGGCATATCATTTTGTGTTGTATTTCCGCGACACATTTTCCACCGTTTTCAGAAGTATTTCGTCAATTCCCGGCGCTTTGTTGTCTGGTCACATAGGGCTGCTTTCATTTCGTCTAGTGTGGGTACCTTACTAGCAAACTACCACCTTCCTTAAGGCCTTACCGAAGCTACTTCCCTGCCTCGTAGCCTCGGTAAGGCCTTCTGGAAGGTAGTTTGTTAGTAGGGTAGTGTCGATGATGGTTCTTCTTCGTCAGTTGAAACCTCAATTGAGATGTGGTCTGTCATAATCGGTGCTAATGGAGTGGGATTGAGAAGATGTTCGAAGTAGGAAGCCCATCTCCTTTTAATTTCTTGTGTGTCGGTGGTGATGTTGCCCTCTGCGTCTTTGCAGAGACTGGTTTTGGTCTTATATCAATTTTTTAGGTCTTTTACTATTGCGTATGCGTCGCGCGTTTTATTTTGTCTCATATTGTCGTCCATTTTTTGAATTTTGTCATTATGGTACTTCCTTTGCTTTTGCCTGCAGGCCTTTTTTTGCAAATCGCCTAAGCTCGTCATATGTCTTCTGTTTATAGCGACCAAGTGGTATCTTTCTACTTTAAGGTCTGGACAGGATGGTCCGGTTTTTTTTCGGTTCGGCGAAACCTTTGCATGCTCTGGGTTTTTTTTCCAGATGACCGTTTTTCGGTTTTCATCTAGTCGACGGGCTAAAATCTCATACATTTCAATGGGACATGATTTTCATACTTTCCGGAAGGCGGAGCCTAAAAACCGAATAAAATCGGGCCTATGTGCTTCCAAGGAATAAAAATCTAAAGTCATAATTATAGCTCTAGACCAACTCCCACCTTAGCCTCCAACACCAGCATGGCATATAGTGGAATAGCATTGTATTTATTGTCGATTCAGATCCCATTTATGCCTACCGAGATTCTCAGGGTATTCTAGAAGTCATGTAAGTAGGTTTGGCCAGGATCGTTACTATTCTACACTCCATATCAAAAAAGAACTGCTGTATAAAGTTATGCTTTCTTAAATTTTTACTATTAATGGATTATTTTATAACGTAAACTTACTCATTCATACGACTAGCGAATTCTCCACTTTGGTTGAAATCGTACCAAGAAATATCCTGATTGAGAGCTGATTTTAAATACAATCCTCTAATTCTAAATATCTGTAATAAATAAAAAAGGATAATCGCAAAATTGAGAGGAAATTAATTAAAATAGTGAGGAATACGATGCACTTACTTGATTGTGGGCGGCATAATTGAAACATGTTATTGCTACATAACTGCAGAGAAGCATGACTGCACCAAGAATTGAATTGTACATGGCAAAGCTATTAATCGAATTTAAAAATGCATCGGTTGTATCCGAATTAGACTCATTTGAATTCAGGCTTGCTCCTTGCATAATCATGGACTGGAAATAGATAACATTATATAAGTCACGTTTTTAGTTTAGTTCTACCAATGAAATGTCAAAATAATAGTGCCAAAATGACGAAAACTTTGGAAATATGCTCAAAGTCACCCTGCTATGGGTTTCGCGTCAGAAGGATATAGTAAGAAATGAGCGGAATGATTAACTGGCAAGGAAGGGTTCCGCTCTTCCCAGCTCTTTTGCGGAAACAGTTTACATGGACAAACTCTCGTACTTTCAACCAGCGGCTAACTCCAGAGGGAGCAGTCTAACTGCCTGCGTCATATATAGGAAGATGTTGGCATCTCATAACCGAACCAGGGTCAATCTTTTAAATAAGACCCGGGCAGAAACCTTTGAGGATCACGGCGATCACTGGCCAGGTGGAGATTATGCAGCCAAATGGGACATTCCCAGGACCAGGACACCTACGAATAGAGTTTCAAATATCCGGCAATAGCCAGAGTCCGACAACAAACACTAGGCTGATGCTTTTATGACGATCTGAAGGAGATCTCGAAGAAGAAAATTAGAATGTTAATAATCTTTCTAAATATTACAGATGATTATAACTGAATAACCCATCTAATTCTATCACAACAATCTCTAACAACCGGGTCAAACGAGTTTGAGGCATTAAAACGACGCCCTTGTGCTAATTGATCTCTGTTGGATGGATGGATACAACTCAAGCAAATGAACCAACCATGTTTGCGCATTTAAAACTCCAGAAGTACTGATCACATTTTAATGAAATTTTATATACATGTATATTTATGGCTAACTTAAACTATGGGCAACTTCGTCTTTGATTTGTATTAAGGCGTAGTCCCCGCTATTAGTGTTCGAATTCTTTTCAGAACCACTGTTCTGCTTCGCCTTTCGAGACGGATACTCAACTGCATACCTATATGTCATGCAAGCGCGCAAAAGAATAAAGCAGTGATTCTCAAATGCTCTTTGAATCACGCAAAAAACTTCTGAATCACGTTTATCCTCAAACTATGTACATATAAACATACCGTACTCATAATAGCTAGCAAACCAAACGAATAATATTCTAGATAAAATACTTAACTACGATTTATGATTTATATTGTAGTTGGGGATAAAGCAGAATATGGAGTACGCATATAGTTTACTTTTTTTAGGACTCTCACTTGATTGAAAAGGTCAATATCTACTGCTTTCAACTGCGTATCTGGAGCTGTAGGTAAATCACTGAATGAATAATTTTCCTTTTTCAAGGAGTTTTGTATGGGTCCTGCAGGGAGAATTCTAAATTTTAAATTCCTAGCTTAAAACATTCTGAAGTTATCGACCGAAACTCGAAACCCGAACTACCCGAAGAAGTGAATTGATTTCGCTCAATAGCATACTCGATCTTACTATTAATGCAAAACTAATTCCTGTGAAATTCCGATTTAAGAGTTATAAAGCGTTCCAAAAGATTAATAAACGTATTTTTCAAGAACTTTATATGGCAGCTACATTTGATTTTTTCATAATAATTCGTGTAAGCATTGAAATATTAAATTGGGCAATATTTTAAATTTCTAATTTGAAGAGTTCTGAAGTTATTGGCCAATATTTGTGAATACGTTTCTCAACGACTTTTGGTATGGTACACTGAAAGAAAAATTTGATTCTTCCATAGTTGCAGTGACCATAATTTAGTTATTATAACTATATTAAAATAGTTATGGTTATCCTAGCCATAGCTTATAATTCACACAAACAAACTATGGTTGCAATAAACATATTTGGTGATTTTAAATTAGTAAGGTAGGCCTAACCATGCTTGTTACATGATGTAAAAGTATTTAATGATAACAGCAACTATATTCCATGATCAGTACAACTATAGAAATTTATTGAATATTTCTCACAACTATACTATGGTTTGTACCATTTTGTACGATGATAATACAAACATATTATGGTTACCTAAATTATGAAACAAATATCTATGTCATAAAAAGACGAAAATCACAATTTCTTCCACAGTGAAAGGTATCGTTCGTGAGTTAGGTTCATTTATATCTGTGCTTACTAGCGAAATGTATTCAAGTGAAGTTGAAATTTTAAAATTGAAGTGTTAATAATTAAGAAATATGTATATGTATTGAAATTTCTTATTTTATATATGTATATTGAAAATATTAAGTATTTTTCAAGTTATGAAAATATATTTATATTCAACTTATAATACTATAAATTTTTATTACAATTTTGCAGATTTGCAAAATAAAAATATTCATAAGAAAATACGCAGATTTTCCAATTACTATATTTTTATTATTACAAAATCCTCTAGCTGTACAGAAATGTGGACTTCATAAATTTTCAGCGATCTGGGAAGACATTTTATCCGGCATTTGACGGGACTTGTCTACCACACAGAGACAAGAAATAAGAAAGTATTTACTTTAATGAGAAGTGAATACAATTTTAAAGTGAGTGAGGATCCCCAGTGCCATTTTTTATAATATCATAGTATCTTAGTGTTCACAGCATTATGGTTATTGGTTATAAGAACTATACATCATTGTTTGTCTCAACCTTAGCTCTGTTTGAATCAAACATATTAATGTTTCTTAGGATCGTAATTATAGTTCTCACAACCATGTTCTGTAATTGTTACAACTATTTATATGATTGACGTAATTAGAATATGTTTATCATAACTAAAGTTATAAGATACTGAATGTTCAACAGAACATAAGTTAAGTTCGTAAAACCAAAACTATGTTTGCGTTAACCATACAACAAGTTTTCGTTTGTTTGATTCAATCATAACACATTTCTCAGAAACATAACCATAGTTGTAATAATCAAATTACAAATATTTTCATGATTGATATAATCATATTATCATACTATGTTTAAAGCAACAAGACAGTAAAGTTAGTACAACCATAACATCAGTTATCAGAACTGTGTTACATCTTGTAACGAGGTTCACGCAACTATAAATTTAACCATAGTAAGGTTCTCCTAAAATATGGTTATCACAGTCATATTTTTCTTTGAGTGTAGGTACTCGAAGGAGTAGATGGTTCTTAATTTAAACTTAAAACTAATCGGAATAAAATTTCAAAGTCGTGACTAAACGATTTCTTGAGTTATAGTAATATTCATAAATTCAGTGAAGTCGGAATTTTTGTATGGCAGTTACAAGATGGACTTATTGTATTTTCTTCATATTCAGAACTTTATCTGCAACTATTGGAATATCGACATATTCTAAGCCGTAGCTTAAAGCGTTCTGAAGTTATCGGTCAATATTCTTGAATACGTGTTTTAAGTACTTTGCTATGACAGTTACCCGAAGGAGTAGGAGGTATCCGTTCTTTTTAGCGAATGGTGAGCAAATTTCAACTTCCTAGGTCAAAGTGTTTGTGAGTTATGCGTTCGGATAGACAAATGTACAGACAATCGGACAGACAAACATACAGACGGAAGCAGATTTGGGGTTTAATAGGAAAAAAATTTTTCGTCCGAGACTCCGTTCTATGCGTTACAAACTTTTGGACTGAATTAAACTTATACTACTGACCGATCTTAGCTAGAGTATAAAAAGTAAGATTATGCAAAGTATGCTAATTCGAAACCAGAGTCAAATTGACTAGGGAATGACAGTAACTAAGAGACAAGACCGAAATTTTCGTATTTTTTCCACGGGCCAGACTGACATTCGTTTCATGCATTTCTCGCTTGCAGATCGCCTATTGAGAACCACTATAATAGAGCAGTTCAGATCACTGTAGCCGGAGTTTTGTATAGTAGCAGAGGCGTTACCCTCTGCAAACGCGGCCGTAGCAGTGGGACGCGACTAGTTAATAAATAAAGAACAACTCTTGTCTTTGGAAAATATGCAAAAATTCTTATTATTTTTCAATAATTTCCAAATACAGCTGTCGTCGTTGTGTTTCGAAAAACATACTCTTTTGCACCACCGGTGTATTTATTAATCTAAAACATACAATCTAATCCAGCACATCACAACTGGATCTGGAAAAAAAAGATCATTGATTTAAATAAAATAAGTGAAGGTAAGATTAAACAGCCTTGAGCGACATTAGCACTTATTTCGAAATCTTAGGAGTAAACAGCATCTGTGTACTACGCAACTTTTGGTTTGATCCTGAATTAAAATCTAGTGATTTTTTTGGCATCATCATGAGTACTAGAAAGCACTCCTCAAATAAGGATCCGACTTAAGCGGGGAGGGTAGCGGTCACTTAGCAATTGTATTTGCATATAGCAAAGGTAAAAAACAAGAATCTGAATCCAGTCAAGGTTTGAGTTTCGATGGAAAATGAAGCGGCAGGAGGAAGGAAGAATCTACCTTCGCGGTTATTTTGTGTTTTACTTCGTAAGAAGCGATGGATTCATAGACCAGAACCTAGCCAAGGTGTACACTTCGCTAAGTGGTTAAACCGGCTTGAGAAAATGATGGAACCTGATATATGCTTAGTTTTGATGAAGAAAGAAAACAAAACCTGTTAAATTTGAGGAAAATGCATGAGTGAACACCTATAAATTTCTTAACGAAACAGGGTGGTACAATGGGGCTCGTTGTTGACCTAAGCGCCGAACCCTTTACCACACTAATGGCGGCACCTTTCATCATCATCATCAATAGCGCGACAGCCCGAAGGACCTTAAAATATCCTGAATGCACTTCATGGCTCAAGCCAAGAATACTGGAATTCTAAATGATTTGGTTCGAATCCTTTTTAGGAACATCAGCGTACCTTCATCCTTCATTTTCGGGAAAAGGTTGCTAGGTTCTCGAAACCTAAAAAGATGAAAATCGTGGCTTTGGTTCAAAGGTAAGAAAAAAAACTGGATGCTAGGAAAAGACAGGAACATGTCATGAGCCTGATTCGAACCCAAGTTCTCTGATATGATGGATGAGCGCGCTTATACTAGGCTACCGAGGCAATATGTGTAAAGTAACAACTCCATCAAGTTAAAAGTAAAATCATCGACTTACATCAGCTAAATCGCCAAAAATGAATGTGTTTGCAGGTGCGGTAAGACCCGTAGCCAAGCCGCCAAGAACACCAATAAGTATTAACATTCTGTCCTTCCATGATGAAAATTTGTACTGTAAAAATAAAATACGATTATAAATAATTAACTTTACAAGAAATGTTTATAAACTTACTAATTTAAAAAATGATATAGGTGGGGCTTCCGGTTTTAGATCGTCTTTTGTAAATACTTCTCTATAGAATAGTAAAAAAATAAAATTACTTTCATTTCATTTATTTAAGATTTAAAGTTTAAGTGCTTGTGATTAATAAATCAACGCAACTAAAAATATGCTACAGAAGATGGACAAAAAGCATTAAGTGTTAAAGAATGAAACAAGAATTTGAATATTTATGTTAAAATATCTAAAAATCTTAGTGAAATCTCCTTAGCTAATATTTTATCCTTAAAATGAAGAAACTACGTTCTTTAAATCTATGAGGTACAGTTGCAATGATTTTCGCCCACCCAACATTGCAAATCTGTGGTAAAAAGCGATAACAGCTTAAGTCGAGAAAATAATTAGGCAGATACGTGTATCAAAATTGATAAATAAAGTAATAAAAAACATATTAGGAGATCTTATTTTATTGAATTTAATAATACAACATAATAATAATATATTATATGAGATAAAAATCTATCAAACAATGGCAATTTTTTTAAAAAAATGCAATTGAAAACTTTAAAAATGATTTTTTCTTATCTCGACATAAGCTGTTATCCCTTTTTACCACAGAAATATTATTATTATCATATTTTGTTTCAGCAACGTTCACACACCCGCACATCTCTTAAAAAAATAATTTAGGTAGATTTCAAAAAGTATTACTATTCTGAAATTTTCTATTTTCGTGTTTTTGAACTAGTAGCCAAAAAATAAACAATAAAAAAGATTTTTGTCCGTCTGTCCGCCATAAAAAGTGGACCTTTTACTTGGTAACATATTAGAAGTGACGGTGTGAAGAAGGAGTTGAGGGGGTTAGAATTTTAGAAGAAACATGTTGGTTCCTATATCTCAAGATTCGCTTACGCCAGGATCCGGAAGCTTGGACGTTTTATAGCGTCATATGTAAAAAGTATGAAAAAAAATTATAGTCATATGATCATCTTTTGAGAAAAAATATAAAATGAATACGGAACTATTTTAGCAAGAGCAAATTTTAATAACACATCAATTAAAACGAAAAAGTAAGAACTACCTATAAGAAAAAGTAAGGACTTCCCATAAGTGCAGACAATTTGATTATACAAAACATTGATGGCAATTGCTGAACTGTAATGTACGCAACCTTAACATGAACAAATCGGGAGGAAGGCCCCAACCATTGTTTATTTATTTTGATGGCATTTTATTCATAAGAGCCTAGTCCCGAGTATTTCAGTATACAATAACTCTCGGAAGTATTCAGACACCTAAAGTCAGGCTTCAATAGCAGTTATGTTATTAACGCGAATGTTTCCTGTAGTTTTTCTGTATAGTTCGCTATTTACGCGGAACGCGTTTATACGGCAAAGATGCCGTATAATTTGCTTTGCAACTACTAACACAACTGAATTATGCAGCCTTTATATATATTAGAGCTATACGGCAAAGATGCAGTATAAATTCCTTAACAAATACTTCTTCTATGGCTGGATAGCCCAAATTGAGCCTTGGCATCTTCGAAGATATTTCTTTTTCTGTTGAAGCTTCTCAACATTGTTTTATTTTCGGGGACGGGTTGTTGGTCAATCACCTAACTTCGGTGTGGGGTAGGTGTTTCTAAGGGATAATTAGGAATGGGTATTACTGACAAACTCGTGAATTTGAAGAGTTTCAGCTAAATGATATTAAAGTATAACACATACAGTATGGGAACAACCTCGGTACCTATTGCAAAAATTAATTAAAATTCAAGTGTCCGTACGATGGAAGGCATATGACATACAGACAACCCCACAAAAAAATGTTTCGAAAGACCTTCCTCTTAACATTAAACGTATTCCTTACTCCCACCAAAAAATGAATTATAAAGTTGAACCTAGATTGGCAGATTCTATGTTTATACAATTTGAATAAAAACATAGGATAAGCCTCAAAAAATTCTGAAACCGAGTTTTAGCCGATTATAGATAAGAGATATGTCGGCATTCGTAAAAACGTACACAATAATCTTATAACATCTTAGTTGTTGAATATGGCAAAATCCTGAAATCGATTATATGTACAGCCCGTAGAGTCTTATTAGACCTAAAAGATTTGTCGGAAATCGTAAGAACTTACAGAACTACATGACACAAGCATCCCTAAGAGGTTGCATATCGAAAAATTCTTAAATGAATTTACAGAAGATTGTAATTAAAGGCCTTAGAAAAAAATCTGCCAATGGTCTGGGCGAAACTTTATTATTTTTCGGGTCAAAGTTCGGGAGCGGTCGAAGTCGGAGTGTATCATGAGTTGGTTCGAGATTATTAGATTTCTTGGAAAATTATTTTTGTTCTTAATATAAAAATATTTAAAATAGAGATTTTTAGCCGATTAAACATTGAAAAAGTCCGTGTAGACTATTCGAATTTCAGTATATTATGTACACTAAAAGCCCAAAGAAGCAAAAACGAATTTGTTGCCTTATCAGAATTAAGAGATATGACGAATTGTTAAAACGTATACAAACCCATTACTTCCACTTGGGGTTTGAATTTCGAAAAAATTGTGAAACAGGTTTTTAAACGATTTCATAAGAAGCTACTTGATATCTCATGAGACGGATTTTGAAAAATTTGTGAAAACGTAAGCAAACCCTTTACACCTCCTTGGTTCTAGAAATTCGAAAAATCGTGAATTGGTTGGCCGTAATAATCAATTTTATATCTCACCAGAACTAAGAAATGGCAAAAATTGTGAAAACATATACAAACCCTTGGGGGTTGAATATCAAAAAATTAAGAAATGGGTTTGTAGGTGATTATATAAAAAGTCGGTGGAAATGAAAAGCGATCTAATATCTCATCAAACCTAAGAAATATGTCGAAACTTTGAAAAGCATACAACCCCCTTACACCCATTAGGATTGAATATCTAAAATACTAAAGTTGACTTTTTGGCTTTTTTATATAGGAAACCTTAGGAAGTAAAAATGAATTCGATATATCACCAGATATGCAACCTCCTTAATCCCACTTGGGGGTTGAATATCCAAAAATCCTGAAAGGAGTTAATAAATAAATATGAAGACAGCACGAGAAAGTAGGAACCAATTCAATTTCTTATCATTTCTAAAAGAAATGACGGAACTCGTGAAAACGTGTTCAACCCGTTTATACCCTCTTAGGGGCTGAAAAAGGAACATGCTACAAGGATAGCTCTATCTAAATACCAAGTTTCAACTTTATATCATTATAGGTTGTCGAGAAATTAAAATCGGAACTTTTTCTTTTTCTCCCTCTCCCATCCTTACCCTCTACACCCACACTTCCAAAATTTTGTTTTCTGCTAGGGGTATATTAGGCCTACTTCTGGTAAAAATTTTAAGCATCTATCTTACACTGTTCTTGAGATATGAGACGTGATTTTTTAGAAAAATTCTTATCCCCTCCACTTTCATGCTTCATCGCCCTCTTAAAAAATTTTGCTTTCAACAAACTTCATTTGTCAACCTTTATACACAAACCAAATTTTATTTTTCTAGCGCAATTGGTTCGTGAGATATCATAATTTAAAGTTTGGGTGGGGGGTAACTCTTGTACGCCACTGCCCCCACTCAAAAATTTGTTTGCAATCTATTATCCTAGTATACCTACAGATATTCATTAAGTTTCAATTTTGTAACTTTAACTGTTTAGGAGATATGGATTTTAGAATGTGTCGATCTCGGATTTTTTGCGTTTCGGACGCATTATTTTTCCCCCCACTCCCACACCCCTTCACCCATATTGACAATTTTTATGCAAATGGGTCAACTACTAAAATTCTATATAAATTCCAAATTTCAGCCTCCTATCATAAGCGGTTGCTGAGATCTAAAAACCAAAATTTTTAGTCTAAAGCGCTTCCCTCTCCTCCCCCCCACACCCCCACCCCTCAGAATTTGGTCACTTCAAGGGGCCTACCCAGTCTATTCATAAAAATTTAATATCTCAAACCGTTTGGGAGCTACGAGCCTTCAAACGATTTTGCGTACGGCGGACGGCGGACAGACGGACTGAAATTTTTTTTTGCTTTTTTCGTGTCTACGAGTCATGAAACGCGAAAAAAAAATGTTTAGGGTAGCAATTTTTTTTTTTTTAAAAATCGACCACAATACTGTATTATTAGAAAATAATAAAGTAAAATTCGTGAAAATGTATACATACCCTTTTCACAAATACCTCCGTATGTGAATGCAAACCTCCGTATGTGAATGCAAATCCGGTTTATTCTGCTTAAATTTATTTTTTAGTACAGCTACATATACATTACAAGTTATAAGCCGTTCCTGATATATAAAAAGCAGCCCAGTCTATATAAGAAAGTCACTACCGCTATCAAAATTTATTTCTCTTAGTGTTAAGCTTGCATTACACTGTATGCCACTATATCAAATTTGCAGTAATAAACAATGAGAAATATTGAATTAGAATTATACTTACGGTATCCGGTCGGTCAAATCCGATATATCGCATTGCTGATTACTGCAAATTTGACATAGTGGCATACAGTGTAATACAAGCTTAATCCTATCTTGTCTATATACAGGCGAGATACGGCTCTTAGCTTTCTATTAGAGATAGGAAGTGAACTACTCTAAAAGAACACTTAATTGAGGTGAGTGAGTGAAGTAACTCAGTCATTTTGGTGAACTGCAGTTCAATTTGAAAGGTGAATAAAAAAGATTAAAACGAATGAAGAAAGAACGAAGACTAACAAAGTGAACTGCACGAACACGGTAAGATGAGAGACAGGGAACCAACCGAACTTCTCGTTTCGTCCGTCACCGTGTCTCTCAGAAACACACACAGCGAAGACACAACTTAATTCTTCACAAAGTAGCAGCACTCCTCTCTCAGTAGTTTATCATATATTTCATTCATATTAATTTCATATGGTTGTGTTATTTTGCATTGCGTGAAGATATTGTTACATGTAAACCTGGCAACCGCGCAACTCGATGGATTACGAATAAGGGAAACAGCAGCAACCGAATACCTAGTTGCAAAATAACCCAATCAGAAACCTAGTTGAAGTATATAAGGCCAAACAACACGACTATATCTCCCCTCTAATCGAATGCGCTCGAATGTACTAGAACAGCCTAGAAGATCAAATGGAATGCTCTCAAGCTTTCCAGAACCCTCTACACACACCACTGAACGAAGATTCAAGAACAGTCTCGACTACAAACAAGTAGTATAAAAGCAGGTGAAGCTTTCAGCGAGGGATATAGTAATTTTTATTACGTCGACTGTGACAGCCAGCGTGTATACGCGACCGTATTGGTGGAAAGCGATATAAATAAGCGGGCGGTATTGCCATATAGTGCGAATAATTGTGCGAATATAATTAAAGTGCGAATTAATAAATTGTTACTTATTTTGATTTTAAACGAATTGTGTTTTACTTGAAATCCCGGCGAACCCCTAGCTCGCAACAATATGTATACGCGGAACGAGAAGAATACCATGTCATTCCATTATAAGAAAGAGTTGCTGTACATGGATCCATCGCTCTTCTTCCTATTTCTCAACCCACGAGCATAACTGAACTGGCTAACGAGTGAACGGCTGTTTTGAGAACCAGCACAATTGAACGACTGATAGAATAGTGAGTGACTACACGAAAAAAAAAGGAAATGTACATTGTACATTTCACCAATGTAGCTGCAAATATGTGCGGAAACATAAAATATGTATTCCTTACACGTAAATATGTTATCATTACTATTTTCTGACAAGTTCTGATGTACATAGGAACATTAAGAATTGTACTAATTTTCAAAAATACCAATGTAAATAATACACATAAATAGTTTTCTGGAATATCTAATTTGTATGTTACTATTGAAAAGTAATGCAAACTAAGAAAGTGTAGCAGACCCATTTTTTGTGGTGTATGACATCAAATCATATGCACTGTACACATAATATGTAACGTTTACCACAAAAATTGTAGTAGTAAAAAACAATCGCTCTTCTTTGCGGTAGATTTAAATAAATCAGTTTCGACGCGTCTTCTTTGTAAAATAGTCAATATACAAGTGTGTTAATAAATCAATTAAACTTATTAAATAGAGTTTGTAATTGAAAGTTTGTTCAAGTGTTATCAATTGGTAGAAAAGGTGCTCGAATTGGTCCTTTTTATTAATTAAAAACTGAGTATATTTACCAAAAATAACAATTATACAGAATTAAGCATAATATAGAAACAAAATAATCAATAATAAATAAAAAAAATCAACAAAAAAAAGGTTTTTTTTTTGTTATATTTTTAATCGATCTCCCCAACATGACCCTGTGCCATATTATACTCCAATAAAAAATATATTTTTATATTATTATACAGGTATCTATGGACAGCAAAAGTGGGACTTATTACTAATCGAAGGACTGTTAAAAACGCAACATATTTCTAGAACATTTTCGTTGCAATTAGTACTATTCTCTATTCATTCATGCTCGTTCCTACATTTTCAGAACTACGAAAATGTTTCAAAGTTTACGCTACATAGCAAATGTTCTCAAAACATTCCATATTGTTGTTTTTACTTTTGTACTGTGTTGGTTTAACAAATTTTCATCATAGATATTACAATTTTTTTCGTTACTGACATTTCTAATTGTATTGACCACTCTTTCGTTGTGAACTATACAAATTGCGAAATGTGATTTGTACACAAAAATAGTATTAAATATAATTAAATTATTCTTATCACATTTTAATAACAACATTTTATAATGGTACTGAGAACTAAAAATGATGGTTAGCTGAAATTTCACCATCAGAATAGTAACGAGAACCCTTGTCGTTGGCAGTCAAAACTATTTCTTTTTTTCCGTGTACTGGTTAGAGAAGTGAATAGCGTAGATGAACAGTTCAATTTAAGGAGTAGTAAAAAGTGAGTGACTAGTGAGTAGTGACTACTGAACGGCTGGTTAGAGAAGAGAAAAGATGAAATGAACTGTTCAATTGAAGTACTTTACTGAACAAGCTCTTTAAATTATAAATGACTAGTTGTGAAGTAGGTACTTCACTCAAATGAACTGTTTTGTCCATTTCTACTTTCTATTCTTAGTTAAGGCCCATAGACCCTAGCAAGTCAAACTTGCTAAAGTCGCTCTCAGACATTTATTGCTCTATGTGTATACGATTCCGAGAGCGCGTTTGCCCAAGTTTTAGCTCTAACCAGCAAATTCTTGCCTTTGGTTCTCGAAAAGTAAAAATCAGAATTTTTTTTGTTTTCCACCCTCCCGACAAACATTTTTTTCTCCGCTAGAAGTGTACTGAGCCTAACTTCCGTGCTCTACCGCACACTCAAAAATTTATGATTTTGCATACTCCACTCCAAATTTATTTTTTCTTGCGTATTTAGATTGCAAGATATCGTACTTCACAGTTTTTCACTTCCTACCTGTACACGCCACCTTCACCCCTTAAAAATAGTGTGTCTAGTAAACGTCCTTTAATGTGCCTACAAGCAATCACAAAGTCGTAATCTTCTGATTGAAACCAAATTAATTTTAAAATTTCTCAATATCGACCGTTTTACTCGCATTGTTTTTCACCCCATCCCCTCATCACTTCATGCATATCGACCATTCTTTTGCAAATGGCTCGATAATCATAGCTCTATATAAGTTCCAAGTTTCAACTTTCTAGCACAAGTGATGGTTCCTGAAATAAAGTAATCAACATTTTTCGTATAAATCGGTGAAATTACCCCTCCTCCCTCTCACACTCACCTATTAAAGCTCCGCCCAATCTACCTACCAAAAAAATTTTGAACTTATTATCTTAACGGGTTTTTGAGCTTCGAACCTTCAAACTCGTACGGTGTATACGGCGGACAAACGGACATTTTTTTACTTCACTGGGGTCTAGTAGTCTAAATTTGAGGGTGGTACTTTTACTTTATTATTTTTTAATAATAAAGTATTTTTTAGATCGATTACAATACATAATTATTAAAAAATAGTAAAAAAAAAATCAATCACAGTATAGAAAAATTATTGATGAAAATCGGATCACACGGGGGGGTGGATTCATGGATCGTGTAATGAAAAAAGTGAAAATTGTTCGGGTTCCTCGTTTTTTGGAAAACAATTCAATGTTCAGAACAAATTATTGTAGCCAATTATCGCGACGATAAATTTTGATTCGAAGAACTATGAAACTTTCATCATCGATTTTATTATTAAATTTACGAACAGGTGATGTTTCCCATTGCATTGAAACGTGCATTTAGCTATAAGCTGTAATTATGGCGTCATTAAATTAAATTAATTGGACAATACGACACTCAAGGGTTCAAGCTATACCACCAAACGACCCCTATTCCAGGTTAACATACTCTTAACAGGATAACACTGAGTTCACTGCAAACATAACAACTAGACCAATACTTTCACGAAAGTTTATCGATTAAGAACTCCGACTAGAAAGTCCACCCTTAAGCCAACAATCAATTCGTCCTTTAGGACATACTTAAATCGCGAAAGGCATAAAACTTATAAGGATTAAAAACAGGATATTACGTATAAAGTTCATTTTCTAATTACTTCAAGCTAACCATGAATGAACATCTGTCAGACGATAGAAGTACGACCCGATTCAAAAATACACAACCAACTCCTTTTGAGCTAAATCAAAAAAAATCGGAAGCACCAAAACCGCACACCACTCGCGTACTTTCGTTCTATCGGAAGGACACTCGGCACTCATATGAATGGACAACGCGACTCCTAGTCCTGCAAAAATGCCGGAATTATTTTAAAAAAAAGACCTTGTCAGGGACGAGTTTCTCATGTATACACAAGCCGAAAGGAAATTTAATACAGTCCCGACGGGGATAAGGATATGTCAGCAGTAGGCGCCGTGACGCTCAATCTAAAACTCTCCCTTGCAACAAGTTTTGAACTTGAGCCAACTATCGAATATCTAAATTAAGTGGACACACTCGAAGCCCAAATGCGTTTTATGCGATATTTCTGTGGGCGTTATCCTTTCGGAAGGATTTTATTGATTAATATGAAAAGAAAGTCAAATACAGTTTTATGGGATTGACGATTGAATATCCATTAACTGATAAAGTAAACTACTGATTATTTCTTAATGAGGCGATAATACGTCACATGGGTGCTGATTGTTATTTGAGTAGGTGTGCCTTCAAGCTTTCAATATTGATTGAAAATAGGAATCTGATGAAGGAGCCGCGCCACGAGTTTTTCACGGGGAGACATTTATTTTTTGAGACCACCCTCGATGTATTCTTACCTTGTCATGATGGAGGAGCATAAGGTCCTTGTGTCGAACCACGATGACAGTAGTTAAGTAGCTCGGATCATTCCGACCAGAAGGCCAAGATTTAGTTTTAGTTTTAAGAAGGGGCGAAGCGTAGAGCCACCGCGCACACTAGGCACCAAAGGTACCCATAGCGATTCCTTCAGAACCTCGTAAGTCACTAAACATCCCCTAAACAACCCAGATCCCTAACGAACTTGACTAGCTTATCATGCCCTATTGACCTCAGGTCCTCCAAATTGTCAAAGAAAAGACTGCCCAGCCACCTCAGTCGCCTCCTTCCAACCGCCTGACACTCACACAAGGGGTGATGTCCGCCTCAGCATATAGGTCAAGGCAATACCTGCATACGTCATAGTCAGCGATCCCCATACGCATAGCATGCTTCCCTAGCAAGCAGTGCCCTGTCAGTATTCCGACAAGTAGCCGCAGACTTCCCCTACTCCATGTCAATATCTCCCTAGTCTTTCGTCTGTCCAACCTTGGCCAGAGTGCCCTAGAAGACTAGAAGGCCAAAGTGGAGTAAAAAATGTTGTAACGGTTCGATAATGTTCGAGACCATGTCGAAAACGCCCCAATAACCGATATCCTGTCCGAACATTCATTCTTAAAGAATAGGAAACTTGGAACCTTCGACGAACACCCAAGGGGAGAAGTGATGCAGGTGAATTTGGAAAATAGGACGAACATAAAGCTGAACATTCGAGAAGCGAGCTGAAAAAGAAGATGAAAGGTGGTGGTGAATCTACAAAGCCAAAGGCCGAATGGTAAACTACACAGAAGTACCAGATCTTGAACCCTACTATGAAAGACGGGAAATTGTAATAGTATAACCATAAAATAACTCAAGTCTGCACCCTCAGTAGCAAGCTAAACAAGGCGAAAGGAGAGGGTATATACCCACTGTTCTGGTAGGTGAAAATGGAACTCAAAGATTTAATTCAACTTGATCTAGCCATGATGTCAATTTTCTGAAGAAGTCGAACCAGCTTTAGGGAGTTTGAAGATCCTCGTAGCATTTTCGCCTGGTTGTTGGGATGGGAGGACCACATAAACTTTGAATGGGCTTGTAAAAGGAAGAGGACGTCTTAAAACTTTTTAAAAGTGGAAGACTAATCTTTGCGGAAAGTGTTGGCAAGATTTTAGATTAGATTTTCGAGTTGAAGTTGGTTTGGTTATCTCTGTCACTGAGGAATTGGGCTCATTGTGACTTTCCCTGGATCATCTATGATTTCTCTTCGATCCCTGCGATTTCAAATAAGCTTAGTATTTTTCGAAGAGGAATAGTCTGGAATTCCGATGGTATCATGAAACCCTGACTGAAGTGACGAACTCTTTTGTGAGCAAAGTCCCTCACATTCACAGAGGATATGCTCTGGTGTTTCGTCTTTGTTATTGCAAACTCTGCATATTTTACTCTCAGAGAGACCAATCTTATGAAGATGCTTCCTCATGTAGCAATGTTTACCCAGAGCTCTAAGGTCCGGGTCTAATACCTGCTTAATGTCTTAGCAAAAGTAAGAAGAGCTAAGATTTCATAAACATAGCCAGAGCTCTAGGGTCCGGGTCTAATACCTGCTTAACTATGTCTTAGCAGAAGTAAGAAGAGCTAAGATTTCATAGACATAGTCGGCTTGGAAGTAATGAAGGAGCATCGCCGGAAGTAGATGGCATAAATAAAATCCAATCCTTGTGAAAGACGAGGTAATTATAGTTCATAAATTTTTAAATAGATCTCCCAAAGAAATCGCGGCAAAATGAGTTAGAGTACTGAAAATATATTTTCACGAGTTAGAGAACTGAAAAAATATTTTTAAATGAATCTAGCGTTGGGCTGGCGTTGCTACTAAATCTCAAGACCACCTCTGACGGCTTTTATGGCAGTTTATGATACTCTAATTCTAACACTGGGACCGTAAATGCCACTGTATTCCTCCACAACAAAGGCTTGAGCTGAGACTACCTGCCATTCTGACTTCTAAATGAATCAGATAACATTGCAAATCCTGGTTACTAAGAGGATAGTTGGTTGTTCCTTTTGTAGTATGAGCAATTCCTCCATAAACTCGTAGTGACGGGTAAACAACCACCGAGTGCAATATAATAGCTTATATGAGAAGAGGACCAAAAGTTCTTATTCTGAGTAACAAAAAAAAATTATTAAAAATTTGAACAAGGCTTTATTTTTCAATATTTTCACCCTCTATTTCGCCCACCTCCTATTTAAATTCTAAGATCTTATCTTCAATAGTTTTTAAGATCTCCCCATTTTCGTACTCCATTGACCCCTCAAAAATTCTATGTTCAGCATACTCGCACTTGAGTTCTTATAGTATAAACACATAACATATTTCATTTTTCCACAATAATTTTTTCCGAGATATCGTAATCTAAAGTTTTCTACCTCTCTCTTATCAACAGTATTTCTAATACATTTCTCTAGTTTGCCTACAAACAACCACCAAGTTTCAATCTTGTGGCATGAACCGTTCAGAAGATATGGATTTTAGAATGTCTCGATTCCAGCTTTGCAGTGTTTCCCTCACTCTTGTAGATATTGTTACATGTAAACCGCGCAACCGCGCAGCTCGATCATTTCACATAATGGAAACAGCAACAACCGAATACCTAGTTGCAAAATAACCCAATCAGAAACCTAGCTGAAGTATATAAGGCGAAACAACACGATTGTATCTCCCTTATTATCGAATGCTCTCCAATGTACTAGAATCCAATGAGGATCAAAGTCGAAAGATCTCTAGCTCACTAGAACCCCCTACATACACCACCGAACGAAAATCAAAATCGAAAGCTCTAAAGCTTTCTAGAACCATCCACATACATCACCGAGCGAACATTCAAGTACATCCTAGACTGCAACCGGCTAGTATAAAAGCAGGTGAAGCTTTCAGCGAGGACATAGTAACTTTTATTACGTCGACTGTGACAGACACCTAGTACGCGACCGTATTGGTGGAAAGCGATTGATAGAGTCCGATCGAGACAAGTGCTATGTAAAAGCGGGCGGTATTGCCATACAGTGCGAATAATTGTGCTAATAGAATTAAAGTGCGAAGAATAAATACTCACTTATTTTTATTTTAACCGAATTGTGTTTTACTTGAAATCCAGGCGAACCCCTAGCTCGCAACAATATCTATGTAATCGACAAGGTTTTGGCTCCACTATCGTAGTTCTATATGAGTTCCAAATTTCAAACTTCCTAATATAAGCCGTTCCTGAGATATTACAACAATTTGTCGTCTAAAAGGACTTTACCTGCCCTCACATCCCACTCTTTGTCTAAATTGACTCCAACTCCAACTCCAACATCCAATCTAACCGCTAAAAACTTTCTTAAAATGCATGAAATACGAAACTTACTTGCTTCCTTGTGATGTAGAACTAGAAAGAAAAGAAAAAGAATTTAGTATTTGACAACTATAAAATATCTATTGAATAGTCAAAAACATGATATATGGGAACTTGAATAATGTCTCTGTGTTTCCCGACAGATGGTGTTAGCTTAGCCTTTTCGCATCAGGTAATACTAAGAGCTAACTTCATCGTGAAGGTCCACCATTAGGCTTGTAAGTCCGAAGTGTAAACAACATATTTTTTCAAAGCGTTAAACATGTCGAATTTCGTATCAAAAAAAGAGTATTAGCGGAGAATTTTACTGCATTACCTTTTTAAAAAAAATCTGCAGTTGCAGCACATAAAATTCTTGTGGAGACTTACGGCGACCATACTCTCTACTCTGTCGGAAACAACAAGCAGATATTGCTTTCAACGCTTCAAAAATAATGATTTTGCTGTTGAAGATAAAGAACGCTCTGTCCAGTGGCGGTCATAGAGCGGGGGCCATGGCCCCTATGGCACCCTAAAAAATTCGTCAACCAACGTTCAGTTATCTTAACTTATCTTCTTTGGAGAAAAATGATATGAGACTATTAGATACACTTAATAAAGCATACAAACAACTTTGCAATATTCAATGAGAAAATAGAAGAGAACTCTGCACACCTCTACACGCTTCTCGATCACTTTTCCCTTTCTCAGTTGTTCAGCAAATACACGGGACCAGTTTTTCTACTGTGGAAGCGAGACGACGGTCAGTTCTACGCGGAAGTGTTTGTAAAGCGAATTCCATTGATAACATCGATCGAGTAGTAAATGTAATCAGTAAGCGCTGCCTAATTTGTATTAATTGATTGCGAAATAATAAAGCGTAATTCTTTTGTTAATTTTATCCGAATTGTTTTTTTTTTTTAATTCCTGCGACCCCCTAGGTTGCAACAGTAGCTATTTGATAAGATATTCTACGACGTTGTGCAGAGGCACATGACTGTTTACGAGTACAATGATAATAATCTACTAAAAATATTTGGATACGATACACAGGGTATGTTGTTAAGATAAGTGTTGCACACATATAGGGCTTAAGAAACTGAGTGAAGGTAGGTAGGTAGGTACGCGTGGCTGCCCGTGAGAACACGGACACACTTAGAACTAAAAGGTCCGTTGTGTTACCACAGGATCATCGAATCCGGTCCAACTCGTCGAACCATTTAGAGCTTGCAATAAAGCGTTGGATTCTCGCGACCTCCATTGCGGCAAGATCACCACGTAGTTGAAGAAGTAAGCTCCAAGATGAGCTTTCCTTCTAGCGGATAGAGCTGGACAGGTACAGAGAAGGGACTGTCTCCTCCTCCTCCTCATCCAGGTAGCTTCTACAGAAGTCGTTTGAGAAGAGGCCGAGTCTTTTAGCATGTCGACCTATAAGACAGTGTCCGGTCAGGATACCGACTGTGGTGCTGATATTCGCCCTTTTGAACAAAGTCAGCCTTTTAGAGCGTTTTAGATCCAGCTTCGGCCAGATCTGTCTCGCAGTGTGACATGTAATACCGTCTGCCCATCTTGAGTTGGTTTTCTCAATAGTAGTTTACATGTAGAGAAAGGCACATCCATATTCATCCATATACCGCGCCTAGCGAGTTCGTCAGCCATACAGTTCCCTGGAATGTGCCCTGGCATCCAGCACAGAAGAATATTGAACTGTTCAGCCATCTCCTTAAGGGGGTCGTCTAGTGTGAAGGCAGTTTTTTAATGCTTTTTTGAGGATTTTTTTTTTGACAAACCATTAAAATAAAATAATTTATAAATTGTATATCATTTTCATTAACATTTAAACAAACTTTGTGAATTTTTTGAAGTCATTATATAGAATATAGTCGGAGATACGCCGCCCAACAGGAACACATATATAAAAAGAGGTGCTCCACTGCTGCCATGATTCCGGCCGTTCTGCTTATGTGAAATCAAAAAACCAAACGCAATTTTAATTGTGAGACTTGAGGCTCTACATGGACCTAAAATAAAGTTAGAATTACAAAAAATAATTTTTTTTTACGCTTTACAAAAAAAATTCAATTTTTAGTATTTTTTTGGGTCTATATAGCTGATAAAAAGAAAACTAATGAAGCAATCTTAATTATTTTAGTTCAACTTGTAGTTATATATGTATTAAAGATGCTGTATAAATTTGAGCAGAATCAATCAAATAGATTTTGAGATATCATGGCAGCAGTTTGAAAAAATCATGTTTTGAGAAAAACGCGTTTGAAAGTTGTTGCATATAATTAATAAATAAAAATTGGTTTCACCATCAATCCGATATGCCTGCACCATAGAGTACACCTTCCTCTTCTTCAAAAAAGTCATGCAAGGCCGTTTTCTCTTCTCTGTTTGAGTCTAGTACACAAAACATACTGCAGTCACGATCGGCTGCAAGCCAATCGTATAATACTCTAGATGAATACTGAACTCCGATTTATATTGTAGTTGGGGATAAAGTAGAATTACGTGTGTGCATGTTGTATGTCCTTTATTAAGGACTCCCATTAGATTGCTACTCAAAACTAAAAGACAATAGTCAGTGTTTAATTTCATATCTTGAACTGGGTAAGTCATAAAAAAAAAATGTCCTTTTTGAAGGACTTTCACATGGAAGGTGCTGGAAGGACTTACTCGATTTCTTACATATTTATCCCTTTCCTTGGAACCATTTAAAAATGAACGTGTACAAAATTTCAAATTCGTAGCTTGAAGTGTTCAAAAGTTATCGAAAAATATTGTTGAACACGTGTCTTAAGGACATTTTGTATGGCAGCTACCAGAAGGAGTAAAAGGATTTCGCTGATTAGTAAACTCGAACTTCGTTTTTACTCAAAACTAATTTGTACAAAATTTCCAATTCATAGCTAAAAGATTACTTGAGTTATAGTAAGTTCCGTAAATTAAGTGAAGACGTTTTGACAGGATATTTGTATGGCAGGTACACGAAGGACTAATAGAATTTTCTTCATACTCTTACATTTAGCTCCAACTATTGAAAAAATAACACATACAAAATTTCAAAGACGTAGCTTAAACCCTTCTGAAGTTATCGGCCAATATTCATAAACACGTGTTTTAAGGACATTTTGTATGGCAGCTACCCGAAAAAGTAATAGGATTTCGCTGACTAGTAAAGTCGAACTTTCTTTTCACTCAAAACCAATTTGTACAAAATTCCGAATTCGTAGCTAAAAGATTACTTGAGTTATAGTGAGTTTCGTAAATTAAGTGAATACATTTTGACAGGATATTTGTATGGCAGCTACACGAAGGACTAACAGGATTTTCTTCATAATCATATATTTAACTCCAACTATTGAAAAAATAACACATTCAAAATTTCAATGTCGTAGCTTAAACCCTTCTGAAGTTATCGACCAAAATTCTTGAACACCTGTTTTAAGGACATTTTGTATGGCAGCTACCCGAAGGAGTAAAACGATTTTGCCCGTTAACGAACTTAGTCTTACAAATTCAACCAAACATCCAGATTCAAAATTTCATGATCCTAGGTGAAGGCGTTCTTGAGTTATCGTGCTAACGGACAGACGGACGGACGGACGGACGTCAAGCGGATTTGAGGTTTTTGGCCACAAATAAACAAAAAATAATATATAACTTTTTTCCGTCCGAGGCTTGGTTCTATGCGTTACAAACTTTTGGGCTGGATTAAACTTATAATACTCTATATGATTTCATCTAGAGTATAAAAAGCTAGATAAGCAGTTGGGCTCGAGAATATTCCATGCGAAGGCCAGCGCTGCGCCACCCCGCGCGCTCCGTATAGCTCCTCCGGTTTACGGCTGTAACTTTTCAACGGCTTCAAATTTCGAAAAATTCTTTTACACACGTCTTCTATACATGTTTTAGATGTGATTTATGAAAAAAAAAATAGATTAGACACACTAGACGACCCCCTTAAGAGATGATCGACATTCAGCGGCGACCTTTGATGTTGTCGAGGCCGATTCCAAGGATTTTATTGCCGCTTGGCTGTCTGTGAAAATGCTAATATCACTAGTAGGTATTACATTACACCTCAGCCAGGACAAGGCCTCCTTGATCGCCATAAGCTTCGCCTGATAGACACTACAGTAGTCCGGAAGGCGGAAGGAGTTGCTAATGTTAAGCATCTCAGAGAAAACACCTCCACCTACCCCGCCTTCAGTTCTGAAGCCTTCCGTGGGCGGACTCTTCCGTACGTACCGAATCCCTTTCCCATTCTAGACGGGTTGGGATGGTTGTTAGGAAATTTTTGTCAAAATCATAACTGGGAGGGGTGTAGTCGGTGTTTTCAGGAATGTTATTAAAGTGATTCAAGATTGTTGAGTGACCTGCATATATGCCAGTCCACTGTGTAGAGGCCCTAAGTCGAATGGCTGCACTGGCTGCCATTTGCTTGCCGAAAATATCTAGGGGTGGCAGACTGAATAGCATGTCTAGTGCTGCAGAGGGAGTTATTCTCAGAGTTCCACTTATGCATATGCATGGTGATCTCTGTACCTTCCCTAGGGTGGTGCGGTTAACCGCTTTGTCTAAGGCCGTCCACCAGACAATAACACCATACATAAGTATCGGTCTGATGACGAACACGTAGAGCCAATGAACTATTCGGGGTTGCATACTCCATTTTTTGCCAATGGCCTTTTTGCACGAGTAAAGCGCAACTGTTGCTTTCCTTACTCGTTCCTGAATATTAGGTTTCCAGTGAAGTTTCCTATCCAAAATAAGACCCAAATATTTTGCACTATCGGTAAAAACTAGACTGGTACCATTCAGAAACTGAGTGAAACACCGATACAAATTTATGCCCGTTTTCATACCGTTTTTGAGATATTCTATTTTAGGTATTTTTTTACGTTTCTGCTAATGATATTAATAAATTCCGAACCGAAATTTTTTTTAAATTGCTTACATCAGGATAGTCTATTATAGCTATTTACACAACATTATAAGTGTAATGCCACATTTAACGAAGGAAAACGCGTCAACGTGAGAATAAATCACGCGCTAGTGTAGCCACTTAAACTCGTTAAGTAATGCGTTGTGCCGTTCGATGGGCCAAAAAGCAGCCAGTTGAGCTATCACTTAACGTCTAATGACGTTAATAACGCCTTTTTGGATTTAGCGCGCTAAGACGTTGCTATATCTGCTTTTATCGTCATATCGCATTACGTTAGGAGCATCCCGTATGGCACCAGCATATCGCATTAGCTAAACCAGTTAAGAACATATTTACATTGAACTAAAATCATTTCCTCACTATTTTTGGACATATCCTTTCGTTTGGAAAGGATTTTTTCCATAAGCAAAAAAATTTAAGCTCGATTGATCTAAGTAGCGGGATCAAAAGATTATTGGTAACATGATACATGAATGTTGCACTTTAATAAAAAAAGAATTGCTCATTTACAAAAATGGTTTATGGCTTCCAAAGTTCATAAGCTAGAGCAATAAATTGACCCTCTTTTGAGTGGTGGCAAAATAGGCTTTTACGATAACACAGAAAAAAATTTGGGCAACAATCCCATTTTCCACTTAATGTGGCGTGAAGAACAATTTTTCCCCTAGAATGTTATAAAAACGGATATAAATCGACCATCCCATTACATACAATAATAAACAAGGGCTTGGTTAAAAGTTCAAAATGTTTATCGTTCAATCGTCAAAACTATTTAATTTCAGAGATCTTGATATTAAGAAATGAATATCAAATTATGCTGAAAATCAACATAATCTCAAAAACGGGTACATGTTTTTATGATTGTCTTACTCAGCTTTTCGAGCTCTATAAAACATGTCTTGCTCCTAATTTATAATAATACACTCTGTATATGTACCCATATGCGAAAGTATTTGAAAATTATTTTTATGTGTTCCTAAGCTATTAAGATTTTTATGAAATATTGAAATTTGAAGATTACCAAAAACATTTTTTTATTTAAAAAAAAATTACGACAAATAATTTTGACAAGGTCGATTATACGGTAAAACAATAATTTTTTAATCTCATTGAAGTGATTACAGAAATATTATCGACAGAATGTTTCATGTTCGTATATGTTATGTTGACAAGTACCTACAGAATCCAAAAATAAAATTATTTATTACGAACGGCGTACACTTTACTAACTTCTTTATTTGGTCGTTGCCAAAAAAACAACTACAACTTCGACATTTGCTTTAACTTTTGTTCAGTAAATTTTTGATAAGTCTACATATCGATTACCAGCGTTATTCGGTTGTATAGAAAGTGAAGTAAATTGCTAGATAAAAAAATCTGTTTGGCATTGAATAAAAGAACAATTTACTGCTGATAAAACATAGACTATACAAAATTTTTTTAATATGATAGAATATTCGTTTTTTTGGTATATCGTATCAACTTGATAACGCTAATAATCTACAATTTTTTTTTCCTTATATGTAGAAATACTAAAACGTGTTAATAGTAGATAATCTAATGAATTTCATTGATTGCGTCTGAAATCGAAAAACAATTGATATGATATGAGAATAAGTCATTAGTCTTCGCGATGGACCCTCAAAAGATTTCGTGATTTTGGTCAGAGTTACTTAATGGATTTCAATAAGGACTAGCGCTGGTTACGAACTATTCAGTCGTGCAACTTTTTAATTGGTTCGAGGTGCGCACACTATTTTCTGCTTGCTTACACTTTTTAGTCGGCGTTCATGCGCACACCATTGAACCAGTTCGGCCGATAGTCACAGTTGATTGAAACTGACCGACTATAAACTCACTAGATATTTGTGTCATGATATCAATTTATCAGAATTGAATGCAGCGTAATATTACAATAAAATCATAAAGAATACCGGAACACCACATTTGGTAAACCTAGATAGATAGATTGGAAATAGGGGTTGGTATGGTTAACCTCTGTCACTGCAGCCACAGTTGGGCCTATTGTGATGTCACTCGGTTTGATTTTCGATCCGTGCGCTTTCAATGAAGCCTAGCATTTTGCGAAGAGGAATGGTCAGGAATTCCGATGGGTCCATGAAACCCTGACCGAAGTGACGAAGCCTTTTGCGAGTTAAAAAGTTGGTAAAGCTATAACTATCTACACTGTAGTCTGTCTCATATTAGGCACATTTACTAGCACGAGATGCACGAAACACGATCAAGTGGAGCAAAAAAAAAACCGATTGTCATAGATTTTTCCTCCTGTGCCCATGTTCATAAGTTTCTGTGCATAGAAGAGCTCTTGCCCGATAGTTGGGCAACTTTTTAATCGAAAGGAAATCGTTGACCACCCGAACCATTTACTCAGAATGTTTTCGAATCAGTTGGTGAGCGCGTTTCTATATAGTATAACTGCCTAGTTATATGGAAACGACTAAATTGTTGTGCTCTAATTCTATTTGTCTTTTGGGATATACTGCAACTAAGGTTGCCAGATAGTTGGCTGCAGAACCCGCCGAGTAATATTATGAAATAGCCCAAAACCCACGTGAAGACTTGTAGCCCAAATACCGCGCTCAATTTTGCAAACTTAAAGAGCTACTTAAACACAATTGCGATTTCAACGACGAACTGTGTTCCAGAATTCATAAGAAACACTGTAGTGTATAATAAATATTGTGTGAATACATTAATTCGTATTTATCACCATTTTAAATATTTGAAAAACATACTAGGCGCAAATTAAAGGTAAAATTATACTTGTAAAATAATTTCGCCTGGTTTTCAAGTAAAACATAATTCCTTTTCATTTACTATTTTATCGTTTTTATCGATTAAAATCACTTTAAAAATACGCTTTCGTGTAGACCGTCGTTTCACTCTCGCAGTAGAAAAACTTATGCCTCGGCTCTGCGGCGTTTATGTACTGCATGTGTTGAGTCGACAAATAATCCAGCATATTCGGTTGTTTGTGTGGAACGCGGCAGAAGTACATAGAGAACATGCGAGAAGTATATAGAGCTCTCTACAATATTGCAAGGTTTTTGTTTTTCTCTCGAAACTTTAATATCAATAATAAGTGAGTTGTTAGGGTTATCAGAGTACACATGTAACAATAACTTTGGAGAAACTGAAATTTTTGCAACACGTATCTGTAACTTACCAATCCCTCAAAAATTATAATTAATAAATTATGCAAAAAATAAAGGAACTCTATGACAGTCATCAATATTGGTAAATTTATTGTATCTTGTATGTTATATTTCGACGGGTATCCATAACTTCAAAGAAAGTGGTTCATTTGTACACTCAACCAAAAAGATACATCCAACCAATTGAAATCTACATCATCATAATGAAGAAATCATTGTTTTTGAGCCGATGCAAGAATTCATTAATATTATGCAAAACCGTTCATCATTTTGCGGTCTGCTTTGGACACACAACCAATAACATAAATTATGTAAAAATTTATTGTTACAATGAACGAGTTCATAATATTGATAAAATCGATTGATATCGATATGATGAATTTGAACATTAATATTATGAACGTGGAACTTGATATAATTTCGCCTTTTTATGCCATATGAACGATTAAAGGTTCCCAGACACTTATGCGAAATTTTTGCTGCTGCTGCGACTGTTTTTCAGTAGAGCAATTGACACCATCCGATTAAGTGCCAACGATTATAGTGTGTGGGAACCTTAACAAAACGAAGCAGCCAACAGAGGATCCGAAACCTTGAGCTGTGCGATAGTCTTTCTCTTCAATATAATGAATGTGTTCATAATTACTATAAATGTAATCAATAAGTTTTACGAATACCAAGCAAAGATACCTTGTTTATAAGAACTTTTTAATCAATATGATGAAGGCGTGGATCAAAATTCCTAGGTTTTGATTTCTGAGAGTATATGTGCCCTTTCCATATATACAAATTGATGAACATATTTTTAATGAAATGATATTGATAGTATTAATGTTCGGTTCATATATCATGAAAAATATTTGATGTTTTTCTACATTGTTGTAACGATATTTTCATCAATCCGAAGAATTTCGTTTAATGAAATGAATTCATTAATATTAAGAACAGTATTATTTCAGTGTAGCAATTCCACAAATAATGAACCGATTCTAAATTAATTTTAGTTTGCAAATATTAGATAGATATCGTGTGAACTACTATTTTTCAATAGAATGACTGGAGAACCGAAAATTTAGTGGCAAGAGGATTTGGGATATAACGTAGTTTGCAAACGTTTAATTTGAGCCGTTAACACTAGCAGATTTATTTAAAAATTAAGTTTTCTTAATTTTTTACTTTATTATTTCAATAATACAGTATTGTTATCGATTTTTAAAAAAAAAAATTTGCTACCCTCAAAATTTTTTTTTTCACGTTTCATGACGAGTAGACACGAAAAAAGCAAAAAAAATTTCAGTCCGTCTGTCCGCCGTACGCCGTACGTCGACCGCTGTACGCAAAATCGTTTGAAGGCTCGTAGCTCCCAAACCCTTTGAGGTATTAAATTGAAATTTTTTTTATGAATAGACTGGGTAGGCACCTTGAAGTGGCCATATTTGGAGGGGTGGGGGTGTGAGGGGGGAGGAGGGGGAAGTGTTTTAGACGAAAAATTTTGGTTTCTAGATCTCAGCAACCGCTTCTGCTAGGAGGCTGAAATTTAGAATTTATATAGAGCTTCAGTAGCGGACCCATTTGCAAAAAAATTGCCGATATAGGTGAAGGGGTTTGGGAGTGGAATTAAAAATAATGCGTCCGAAACGCAAAAAAGGTGAGATCGACACTTTCTAAAATCCATATCTCCTAAACGGTCAATGTCACAAAATTGAAACTTAATGAATATCTGTAGATATACTAGGAGAATAGATCGGAAATAAAAATTTGAGTGGGGGCAGTGGCGTACGGAGGTGGGGGTTGAAAAACTTTAGATTACGATATCTCACGAACCAATTGCACTAGAGAATTAAAATTTGGTTTGTGTATAAAGATTGACAAATAAAGTTTGCAGAAAGCGAAATTTTTTAAGGGGGCGGTGGAGCATGAAAGTGGAGGGGATAAGAATTTTTCTAAATAATCACGTCTCATATCTCAAGAACAGTGTAAGATAGATGCTTCAAATTTTTAGCAGAAGTAGACCTAATAGACCCCTAGCAGAAAAAAAATTTTAGTAGTGAGGGTGTAGAGGGTGAGGGTGGGGGAGGGTGAAAAGGAAAAAGTTCCGATTTTAATATCTCAACAACCTATAAAGATATAAAACTGAAACTTGGTATTTAGATAGAGCTATATTAGTGGCATCTTGGAAAAATATAATTTTTTATAAGGGTAGTATGGTACGGAGGTGAGGGGTGTTTTTCCTATCTATACAACGGCATATGCTACAAAGTTGAAACTCAGTATTTTTATGTAGATCAACTAGAAAACTAATTTAAATAAAAAAAATTTCAAATATCCATTGGCGTTCGGAGAGGGGGCAAAAAAAATTATCAGTGAAAATGGAATGCATATATTTTCACGGTTTTCGTCATATCTATTATGTCTTCCCAAATATTGAATTCATTTTTATTCTACGGCTTCTTCATATAAATACCTAGAAAATGTTTTCAGGATTTTTTAAAATTCGACCCCTAAGGAGGTGCAAAGGGGGTTGTAAACTTTTTCACGAATTCTACTATATCCCCACGTCTTATCAGATATTGAATATCTTTTCACTTTCACGTACTTGCGTAATAATCGCCTAAAACTTGTTTTTAAGTTTTTTTCCTTTTTCAGCCCCTAAGAGGGTATAAACGGGTTGAACACGTTTTCACGATTTCCGTCATTTCTTTTAGAAGTGATAAGAAATAAAATTGGTTCCTACTTTCTCGTGCTGTCTTCATATTTATTTATTAACTCCTTTCAGGATTTTTGGATATTCAACCCCCAAGTGGGTGTAAGGAGGTTGCATATCTGGTGATATATCGAATTCATTTTTACTTCCTAAGGTTTTCTATATAAAATAGCCAAAAAGTCAATTTCAGTATTTTAGATATTCAATCCTAATGGGTTAAGGAGGTTGTATGCTTTTCAAAGTTTCGACATATTTCTTAGGTTCGATGAGATATTAGATCGCTTTTCATTTCCACAAACTTTTTATACCTCAAATCCGCTTGACTTTTATACCTCAAATCCGCTTGACGTCCGTCCGTCCGTCCGTCCGTCCGTCCGTCCGTCCGTCCGTCCGTCCGTCTGTCCGTTAGCACGATAACTCAAGAACGCCTTCACCTAGGATCTTGAAATTTTGAATCTGGATATTTGGTTGAATTTGTAAGGCTAAGTTCGTTAACGAGCAAAATCGTTTTACTCCTTCGGGTAGCTGCCATACAAAATGTCCTTAAAACACGTGTTCAAGAATATTAGCCGATAACTTCAGAAGGGTTTAAGCTACGACATTGAAATTTTGTATGTGTTATTTTTTCAATAGTTGGAGTGTAGCTGCCATATAAATATCCTGTCAAAATGCATTCACTTAATTTACGAAACTCACTATAACTCAAGTAATCTTTTAGCTACGAATTCGGAATCTTGTACAAATTAGTTTTGAGTGAAAAGGAAGTTCGACTTTACTAGTCAGCGAAATTCTTTTACTTCTTCTGGTAGCAGCTATACAAAAGGTCCTTAAAACACTTGCTTAAGAATATTGGCCGATAACTTCAGAAGGGTTTAAGCTACGTCTTTGAAATTTTGTATGTGTTATTTTTCCAATAGTTGGAGCTTAGTGTATGATTATGAAGAAAATCCTATTAGTCCTTCGTGTAGCTGCCGTACAAATATCCTGTCACAATGTATTGACTTAATTTACGAAACTTACTATAACTCAAGTAATCTTTTAGCTATGAATTGGAAATTTTGTACAAATTAGTTTTGAGTAAAAACGAAGTTCGAGTTTACTAAACAGCGAAATCCTTTTACTCCTTCTGGTAGCTGCCATACAAACACGTGTTCAACAATATTTTTCGATAACTTTTGAACGCTTCAAGCTACGAGTTTGAAATTTTGTACACGTTCATTTTTAAATGGTTCCAAGGAAAGGGATAAACATGTAAGAAATCGAGTGAGTCCTTCCTGCACCTCCCATGTGAAAGTCCTTCAAAAAGGACATTTTTTTTCGATGACTTACCCAGTTCAAGATATGAAATTAAACACAGAATACTGTCTTTTTGTTTTGAATAGCAATCAAATGGGAGTCCTTAATAAAGGACATACCACATGCACACACGTAATTCTACTTTACCCCCAACTACAATATAAATCGGAGTTCAGCATTCATCTAGAGTATTATACGATTGGCTTGCAGCCGATCGTGACTGCAGTATGTTTTTATTTTGATTTTATCCTCGTAAGTCGGGTGTGTTGTAAACTAGCAAAATAACACCATTAGCATTGGCCGAATAGCCCAAAAAGCTATAAGTAGCTTTTTGAAATTTGTACCCGCGAATTGAACATTTAAATAGCCCAAATCGCGGGAAATAACCCAATCTGGCAGCCTTAACTGCAACGTTCAGCTTAGTGAAATTCAAATTCAAAGTCGACTAAAGACGAGAGCTGTTCAATAAGTTAGTGACTTTTCTTTAAGCCTTCATAAAAATTCTATCAACGGTTGTCCAGGAGTAAGAAACTTTCGTGCTTGCCTAGTGACTAGCAGATAGCGCCACCGATACCTATCGCTTCATATGGGATCTAGTTGAAATTTTGTGTGTAAGTAGATTTTCCTAAATAAGATAACAAATATTAAAAATGAAATTACGCTTGTAGTTTGCTCGCTAGAGACTTACTTCGAATAATTGAATTATGAGTTTGTAATGCAATTTAATGGTCATATTATGTACATTCCGTTAAATTTAATTTCATTATATTATCAAATAATTGCTCTTCCTATTTCTATTCTATTATGATGATATTACCCTATCTTATACGTGGTGTTCAAAAAAATACCAATCTTATGTCGAACAAGTGCTTAAATTAGCGTATAGATAATAGTTTACGTATGTTCCTGGATACATCTACGTAATAAAGCCATGACACGAATATATAAAAGAACAAAGCTTCCAAAGTGTCCTGAGTCATGCTGTACAAATGAGTGTCATAAAATGATAATTATAATCATAGTATTAAAATCCAATATCGTTATCAAATAATTTTCGATGTTTTTAAGTGTTTACACGAAAGATAAAACGAAGTTATTAGGAAAAAATACGACAGAAATATAAATAAAATACGTATCCATTTCTTATTAGAATTAGATCAATTTTCATTTGTACTGAAAAAATTTGAAGCCGTAATACTCGTATTGTTTATTTATCTGCTAACCAATTGAGACTATCTGTTATTTAATGTTATTATAATCGATTGGCTTTAAAAAAAATGTATTGCTAAAAATTTTGTATTTTTACCTGTCTAGGCTAGTACCCCAGGCAGAAACAATACCAAAAGTCCGTCTGTCCGCCATGTAAGCCGTTCGCAAACGCGTTTGAAGGCTCGAAATCCTTTGAACTATTAAGTTAAAAAAAAATTTGTTTAGTGGGTAGATTGAGTAGAACCCCTTAAGTGGCACCAAGTTTCTTTCCAATGAAATTTCAAATTAGTTTTCGCTTCTACCGACTACTTATAATAAGGTTTTACTAACGGGTCATCGTCCACTCTCTGTTTTGGAATTTTAGACACCTATAAGAATTGCAAACGCAATATCTCGAGTGTTATAAAACATGTGTTTTTTTTTCATTCATATTTAAAGAAATAAATTATAAACAAAACATTTTAAAAAACACAAACAACTTTAACAATTTTTTATTGTTTTTCGGCGTCACAGTATTCACAGTCACAGTATTTGAAATATCGCTTTTGTTGTTAAGCTCCGTTTGCCCGGTAATAGTTTTTGCGATAGTTGATAGTCGTGATAGATACTGTCGTGATTTTCTCATCGTGTGAACTGCATGACCGTTGCTTTCACACAATCATGATACATTATCGCGATATCACGTTCGACGAGAGAGTCGATAGCATTATCGCGAAATTTATCAAACTATCACGCCAACTATCGCCGTATAAACCAAACTGTAGATTTTTTCACTTTCACGAAACCGTTAGGTTAACATCGAGTTGTTAAATTAATATCGAGTTGACGTTAGATAGCCTACTATCGCATTGTGGAACTATCACGCCGAATATACAACAGACTATCGCACTGTCGAAGACTGTCGTTCTGTGTTCTCACGACAATACTATCATTAAAATTATCACCGTGAAATCGGGGTGTTAAACCGTTGGACGAGAGAGTTGATAGCACTATTGCGAAATTTTGAAAACTTTCACGCCAACTATCGCCGTATAAACACTCTTGCGATTTTTTCGCTTTCGCGATAATTTTTTTGATATCGCATTTGCAAATGAAAACAATGAGTTGATGCAAGATAGTTTGCTATTACATTGCTGAAGTATCACGGCATGTAGACATTAGTACTATTATTAAAAACTATTGCCGTGAAAACGAGACTTTAGATTCAAAATATTTCACTAGTGGGTGTAACCTACGATTAGAATTAATATCTGAGTAATCAACCAAATCAGTTTAAAAATGAGGTGAACTTCAGTGTATGTAGCTCATCAACAATTCACGGCATATTTTGGCCTGTTGTAATTCGTGGAGATGATTCCAATTTCATCAGCAGTTGCAAATAATTGCATACACCTTGTGTTGAGTCATAATGCAACTATTATGAAGAGAAATAATTTGTTGGCAAGAGATTGCTTCAATAAAATTTTCATTGCAGCAATCGAAGTTCATTTATGCTAATAAGAATTATTTTGGAACTATAGATATTCGGTTGTACAAAAAATATTCGATTAAGGTCATTGGCGGATACAGGGGGGGCGGAGGGGGCGACCGCCCCCCCCCCCTCCTCCAGAGCAATTCTGAATTTTCTAAACATACATACCTACTTCAACCGTTCTCCGATTTTTTTTACTCCACTGCAATGTGTACTGTAATTAGCATTTACTGTAGTTCTGCGGTGCAATGCAAAGCACAGAACAGAACCATGATGGTGGATTTACCATACAATCAACGTTTGAGGCGCTCCTCTATCCCCACCATAAAATCAACCAATCAGATGGCTCGTGCAGTCACAAGAGTCTAACATTCTTCAACTTTTTCTCCGACGCACGCTTCCATATGTGTACATACATACAATGTACCACACAATTCGCAGATCATCGTATTTCTGTCGTTTCGTACTTATAGGCAAGTTGCGCCGCAAAGGCATGTTGAGTGTAAATTGCCTTCAACACAGCAAAGAACACAGCCTACGAAAACCGGTTTGCAATGGCCTGATGGGGGTAGAGGCTCGCCTGGAGGCTCGCCTCAAGGGTGAGTGTAAACGCACCATGATAAAAAGACTACAAGACAACATATTGCGTAGGTAAAGGGTCATTTCATCACGTACCGCCAAGAATGACGAAATTTGTGACCTTACCATCTCCGATTCTTTTGAAAATTTTTGTACTTTAAGAACTAGTGAAAAAAATAATTGAAACTCAATTTTCTGTTTCTATTTCATTTTTTTTGTTAGTTCTTCTTCTTGTTAGTTCTTCGCAAAAATGGTGTCCGAGTCCTCTTTGAAAATAAATATCTCTGGTAATTTTTATCCTAGAATAATAAAATAGAGCTTATTTTAAAGGGGAAGGTTGTCGCAATAAAAATTATCCTTGAAATTGTTTTCAAGGATAATGATTTTGTCCTTTATTCCTGAATATCTCAAAACAGTTTTTTTTTTTATTTTTTTATATTTTTTAGGCTATACTGTTTTTCAAAACAACCCAAAAAATTAACTTGGGATCTCAATGGGATCGGGGTCAAAAAAATCGAAGAACATTATAGTGGTGCTCAATTATTTTATAGAAAAATTGTCATTTAATCAAGAATCGCCAAAAGTGTGACCTTATCATCGCCGGTTCTTTTGAAAATTTGTGTACTCGAAGAACTAGTGAAAACAAAATATGATTTCAAGTTTTTGTTTCTATCTCATTTTTTTTGTAGTATGTTAAAGATTTCCCAAAAAAGATGTCCGAGTCCTCTTTGAAAATTCATATCTCTGGTAATTTTTATCCTTGAATTATAAAGTAGGGCTTATTTTAAAGATTGTTATTGTTTTTGTTAGTTAAAAAATAAGATAGAAACAAAAACTTGAATTTCAATTAATTTTTTCACTAGTTCTTCAAGTACAAACATTTTCAAAAGAATCGGAAATGGTAAGGTCACAACTTTGGCGATTAATGATGGAATGACCCATAATAAGATGAAAACAATATGATCCCGTTTTTGCTAAGTGCAGTCTATGTAGCTAAATTCATACAGAACTTGATCAAACAAAATAGCCAAATCAAAAAAATTTCCGCCCCCCCCCCCCCAAAAGCAAAGTCTGGATCCGCCACTGATTAAGGGAATAAACACGTACTACGTGCAATAGAAGCATTCTCAACCACAATCAACTTACGTTGTTTGCTCGATTCTGTGGGAAGAACCGAACAGAAAAATGTCTAGCAACTCAATTTTGATTACCGCAATATTACCTATGTTAGTTGTTGCAATAAAATATTGTTCATTACAAACGATTTTCGGCATCATTCTGCTGTGGTAACCGAATGTGTGTTCCGACAACCGAATGTATGTTGCGGTAACTTAGTTAATCCACACTAAGTTAAGTTGCACTTGTTGAAATGAAAATGAAAGGTCTGCGGTGGAGCAGTGGTTATGCTGGCCAATCCAAAAACTTTCAACACGGGTTCAATTCCTACCTACAGTCATGGATTTTATTAAGTCAGTAAGTAAGAAATAATATTTGAAGTAGTATAAGTATATATAAGTATAATATTTTTAGAGTCTACCAACAGCCCGCGCATTTGTGGCTAGCAAAATTTTAAGAGATTCTAGTTGGCTAGACAAATAATTCAGTTGTTTGAATATATATTCGATTCCAATAAACGAAAATTCGGTTCGGCCAACCCAGAATTTCGGTTCCAACAATGGGATAGGAATTTTTCCAGCAACCGTTGTAATTCTTTTGGCTCGTATTTCTATTGTAGCAATAGATCTGTTCTCTCAGTGTGTGATGAAACAGCTCTTTCGAATATAGTCCAACGCAGTTTTCAAACTGGCCTTTCCACTGAAGGCTTATTTTATATAATGGATTATCCATGTCGGCAATATCAACAACCAAGGCGGCAATTAAAAGCGGACGCCGAAAACACAACAAAAGGCTCTTAAAATTTAGCTTCTATGGTCATGAGAAAATTTAATTCTCGATTAAGAACTTTCTTTAAATAAATAACCAAAAAAAAAAATTGAGCTGAGCGGTACCCGTAAACCTATAGACTCGGTGGCAACTACCACCCGCTAGTTACGTCAGATCCTTTGGCTATACCCTAAGTGCAGAACGCTTCAACCAAGGAATCTGAAATTTGATATGCCAACGTTTAATTTCCTTATCAGGTTAAACTGGCAGTCATCTAAACCGTAGATCAACTAACTTAGACTATTCTTTCTTCTCTATCTCGCATTAAGTCATAGCTCCCACCGAAACCATATCCCAATATTGTCATATTATTTTCAAAATAAAATTATAATCATTGTTTACAAAAACCGTTCTAGTTCTTCTAAAATCACATATGGTTGAAAAGACAGTAACTATTTCGAGTCTGAGTTTCTGTTTCTAGTAAAAAAAAACTATTAGTAAGGTTTTAGAAATATTAGTATGTTATTAGAAATTAGAATGTGAGTGCGGCATCAACAAACGAGAACGACTAAATGTTTGAATGAAATAAGCGGGAATAATTAGGCTATCAAAAGTATTCGCACACTTCGAAATCATGATCAAATAAATATGAAATAAGCGGGGATAATTAAGCTAACAAAAGTATTCGCATACTTCGAAATCATGATAATATCCCAAAAAACTAATGCTGATCATTTTTTTATTAGCTGCTTATTATTATTACACCATACTGAAACTCATTGTTTTGTTTATTCACGATTCGTCAAGCTTCTCAATGCAATTTATTTACATTTTTCTAGGACGTTATCAATCCATGGTATGTTATCGAAGCACTCGTAACTAATCGAAATACCCAGAGATCATATATTGATAGTTGCTAATTGTTAATCGATGATAACACAAAAATGGTGGTGACTTGACAATTTTATAAATTTAAGGAATTGATAAAAAAAAACACACTAAATTTTTATTAATGAGCTGCCATTGTTATTACGAGTAAAATAAGTCTAGATATATAATAACTTTAATTAAGAATTATTTTTCTGAGTAATTTTTTGTTTTATTTTTTTTTTCTGTTAAAAAAATTTGAATAAAAAGAGAAAAAGAGAATAAAATCATGAAATCAAAAATACTCTAGCTTAAAAATAATGTAAAAAATAAATCTTGCTCACACGAAAATAAATAATAAAATGTAACTTACTCGTCACCCATTCGATTATAATACGATTCGATTCCAGCATCCAATGGATCCTTCTTTGTATCACCATTCCCTTGAGTAATTTCTAACGTCTTCATGATTATAACTTACTTTTATTAAATTTATTATTTTAAAGAGAATCGTAATATTATTTAAATATTTTCTTTCACCGTTTCACCAACATTGAACCTTAATCAAACCTACGTGCACCAGAATAAAAATTGGACTAAAACCATTTTCCAAATTGTATCGTCTTTTATTTATGAAAATAATCTTTTTTAAGTGATTTAGATAATAATCGATAATAATATTAGCGATATTTATATTTATACGTATGAAAAGCTCTTTAAGCTTATGATAATCAAAAAGAAATACGCGTAAATAGGACTAAATCGTCAGTGCGAAAATTCCCAAATCTTCAAGTTGAATTTGAACTTTTTATTGATTGCATTGAACAGAAAAACCGTTCTATTGTATATCGTTGGAATATAATGGTGAAATTTGGTGCCAATCTAGTGAAATTCTATTTGGCAATTTTTAGTATGATCGATTAAAAATTTAACATGTGTTAAATCTTGAGTATATAATAATCGCATATGTCCGATAAAGTACTGTACAATTTTCATTGACGGTATTCATGCAGATAAAAATGATTAAATTTCGAACAAGTGTGATTGGCCAGATTATAAAATACTTTGGAATCTGGATGACATACAAAATTCCTATTTTATTTATTTATTCGTAAAATGTGAATGAGCACAAATTCAAATCTAGATTCGCATATTTGTCTTGGAGATTCAGGAAGTATTTTCTTCGATACGTGTCTTGTTCCCATTAGGCGTCTGGAAGCAGTGGCGGTGCTGATAGTTTTGGGGCCGGCGCACTTTCTACGTTTTGGTGCCCCAAATTTTATATTTTGTTTTCGAAAATGAAGGACCATTTTTCACTATTTAGCATGATATAAATAGTGGAGATGGTGTTAAAGTGACCCCTGCTGTTAATTTGGCCCGCTAATTATTTCGAATAATTCAAATATCATTTATGGTTTGTGTTACATATCGGGTTTACTGATATTCTAGCCTTAGAGTTTGAGAGCTATAAAGTAGTGAAAATGAGGCTTCTTCGACTGAATACATACAATTCGACCAGGGACGTCATTTCAGTCTTACCCAGGAGTCAAGATCTTTTTCACTGCATATAAATTCATTTGAGTCGATATTAAGATATGTAGTGTATGGTATGCATGCGCGCTCGCACAGTTCAAGGAGTACGTAAATTTTTTGAACTCCTCTAGAAATAGACTTTCTTAAAAAAATCGAAAAGTCACGGTTCCCTTCAATTCTGAAATGCCCCCCCCCCCCCCCCCGCCAAATTACGTCCCTGAATTCGGCATGTAATATTGAAACAAATTGTGAAGGATCCTTTCCTACTGACCAAAGAAGTAAAATATACATTCAATTGTGATTTTATGAAGCAGAATGAATGTCCTGGAGCTGAAGCCGATAATTATATGCGATTTTTGCCTATAAAATTGATTTTGTTACCTATTTTTCCTCTGGTTTTATGCACACATTTAATTTGGCTCTCCGTTGCCATATTACCACTCATTTCAACGATAGTCGTATGTACAAATTTCTGAATTTAAATAATTTTTTAGAAACTGTGAGGCTTTCTTCCAATTTTAAGTAATTAAGTTTAAAGGATTTGCTGACATAACGAAACATTGTGGCCTTTGAAACGTAATTACTATTAGCACTTATTTTTTTCCACAATAAAACCTAGCAAGAAAAATATCACATTTTCTTTGGTCGTCAAACAGTGCTCCCAACTCGTAAAAATTCTAAATATTTCAATTTTCTCGATAACATTAGAACAACTGTACCCGTATTGCCGTTTAATTATTAGATAACACTTCTTCATTGCATTCGTATACGAGTAGTGGTGATCACGTCATGTTGACAGGTCACAGTACCGTGCGTGTTGGATGTCGAACCGTGGTGCAGATGAAATTTTTGCGCCAAAGATTAAAGCTTGTATTACACTGTTTGACCAAGCGGTCAAATTGCAGTAATAAGCAATGCGAAATAGCGAATTCAAATTAATCTTACAGTATCCGCAAGGCCAAATTCGCTTTTTCGCATTGCTTAAGCTATTATTACACTGTTTAACCAAGTGGTCAAATTGCAGTAATAAGCAATGCGAAAATAGCGAATTCAAATTAATCTCACAGTATCCGCTCGGTCAAATTCCCTATTTCGCATTGCTTATTACTGCAATTTGACCACTTGGTCAGACAGTGTAATACTAGCTTAAGTCAATAGATTCGCACATGTTTGATCGAACAAAACGAATTACATGCCGGATCGGTGGAGGAAAATGATGTTGCCCATTAGGAAATAGAGCGCTTCCATTACACTACTATCGCGCTTCTTTGGAAGCTTGGATCGCTTCTTTTGCCATGCCTATCCTGTTGGTTTTTAGCATTACGTAGCTTTATTTTATTTTAGCTTTATGAAAGCTTTGTTCCATTCGAAAAATATGAAAACGCTCCCTTAGGTTACAATTGCGAAGCGCTCGCTTGTCGTTGCCCTAGGTAGCGTTATTGAATCATTTTAAGTAAGTTTGTAAGGCTTCCTTGACACTGGCCTTACTAAGTAGCGCTATGGAAGCACGTTTGGAGAAATATTCTGTATTGTTTAAGTACAATAGAATTTTCATTCTATTGTGGTGGTACGTCACGTCACATTTAAATAATCCTATTTAACTGAGTTATTTCACTAAAGTTTTGAACGATTTCCAACTTCATACATATTATTGAAATTAAATCGAAGTTGGCATATTTTATAAAAAATAAAATTTTTCAAATATTTTTTTGAAGTCTTATCAAACTCCTTACCGAATAAGGTTACAAATTATTTAACATTATAAAAATTGATAAATAAAATTAATTAATATGGTGAAATCGATTAACATATAATATCTAACTATGTTAAAGTTATTAAACTAAAAATAATTAATATTGTGAAATCAATATATAATATCTGACTATGATAAAGTTATTAAATAAATAATTAATATTGTGAAACTAATATGTAATATCTAACTATGTTAAAGTTATTAAATAAATAATTAATATTTGTGAAATCATTAAATAAATATCAAACTTTGGAAATTCGTCAAATATTAACAAAGTTAATTTAAAGGATATTATACCTGTATCCTCTACACTATGTAGGTAAGTTAAAAAAATATTTAAAATAATTCAAAAATAATAAATTTATTCAATATACAGGGTGTTTGGCACTCCGTCCGCCACCTTGTAAGGGGTTATTCCTTGATATATTTGGATAAAAAAATTGTTCTACAGGGTGGGTCAATTTTCAATATCAGTGGAGATATAGGGTGGTTAAGAAAAGTGTTTTTGACCGGTACCCTCACTCACTTAAAACGTTATATCTTATAAACGAATTATCACAAGGCAAAGTGTTATAACAGTCTACGAGTAAATTGTAACTGTATCCAATCTTGAGATATTTACTCGAAAACACAAATTTTTCCTATGTCAACCCTAAAAATTCAGTGATCAATGTAGTTTTTCTCAGAAAACCCCATTATAAAAATGTTATCTTAATTTTATTTTTTTGAGAATGCAATTTTTTCATGGTGAAGCTACCATAGAAGCACCAGAAACTCATCTGAAAATTGCTTCTATGGTAGCTGAACAAATTCCATTCCCAGACATAAATAATGTACTTACATTCAAAATACTGTTCTTTGCTTTATTTTCAACACTTTTTAACTTTTCGCTACACTTTAAAATTCACGTGTTCACTTTGCAAAACTAATACACAGAATATAAATTCTATTGTACTTAAACAATTGAGAATCGTTTTCCGGAACGTGCTTCCATAGCGCTTCTAAGGACAGCGCCAAGGAAGCATCTTATACTTGCTTCACAAAATTATTTAAAATGCTTCAATAACGCTACCTAGGACAACGCCAAGGGAGCGCTTCGTACTTGCTACCTAGGGGAGCGCTTGCATATTTTCCGGATGGGGGTTATACAAAATCGTTTATGTATGTTCTATGTATTTGGAAAAGGGTGCTACGAACATGTATTTATATGATAAGATTAAACAGCAATCACATATTTAAGGGAATAAAACAAACGTTTGGCAGTACGACGTGTTATTAATTTGTATTTGGATGGCTAGGTATATGTAGGTAGGATGCCGTGTTTTAAAATTGCAAAATTTACAAACAGTGAATTTGATAATTGCAGGTTCGTACATGGACGAACAATTGCGTAGGTAGGTGTAACATTAGGTGTGTCGCCCTAAAAATTTGGCGCCCGGCGCAGTTGCTCCACTTGCTCCTATGGAAGCGCCGCCCCTGTCTGGAAGAATCGCGCAGATAAACCAAGATTTACTAACTGGGTATAAAAATTGAAATTTAGTTACTATAGTCTTCACAAGCTGGCGGAATGGCGCTACCAGATGTAAGATTCATGGAATCAAAATGAAAACTGCATTCCAATTAGCCTCCTGGTTATTGTTTATGAAAATATTTTGAAACCGATTTTTAGGCGATTATACAGGGTGGTCCAAATACAAGTTTCTTTTTAAAAATGCAATAAAATGAACAAAATTAATTTTTTTTCCATGTATTATGGCTTTATTAGTAAGAGTAAACATTCCCATTAATGATGGAACACAACTTCGTTCAAGTGGCTGCCTCGGCTGGCTGCGCAGTAGCGCATTCTGTCACTCCAATTTTCCAAGACCTTGTTGATGGTTTCGGGCTGTAGCTCACGGGTTGTTTGGATGATATTGGCCATAAGTGCTTGAATCGTTTCTGGATTGTTGGCATAACATCGGTCCTTCACGGTTCCCCACAAAAAAAATTCAAAGGGGTCAAATCGCAACTCCGAGGCGGCCAATTGACATCGCCAAGACGGCTGATAACACGATTTGGGAATTTGGTGAGTAAAAGATCGATTGTGGCATGGGCTGTATGGCATGGCGCGCCATCCTGCATGAACCAGAGCTCGTCCAAATCCATGTCTTCAATTTCAGTAAAAAAAAAGTCCGATAACATGGCTATTCACCGTTGACCGAAACGTTGTTTCCAGCCTCATTTTCGAAGAAAAATGGTCCAATGATGCCACCACTCCACAATCCGCACCAAACTGTCACTCTCTGTGGATGTATTGGCTTCTCGACAATAACGTGCGGGTTTTCCGAGCCCCAGAGCGGCAATTTTGTATGTTAACGTAGCCGCCGAGATGAAAATGCGCCTCGTCAGAAAATATGATTTTTCGCTCAAAATCGTTGTCCAATTCAAGCTGCTCTAAGGCCCAAATTGCGAAGCGAATGGTCGTGCGCCTTCAATTGCTGAGTCAATTGGACCTTGTAAGCGAATAATCCGAGATCTTTGTGCAGAATTCTCCTCAGGCTAGTGCGTGAAATGTTGAGCTGTTGAGATCGACGGCGAGTTGATGTTCGTGTAGTGAGTCTCACACTCTCGGCTACAGCAGCCACATTCTCGTCTGTGGGCACCGTACGACGACGGGAGCCATGAGTGTTGTCCAACAGGAAGCCAGTCTCACGAACTTTTTGCACAAACTTGCGTACACCAGGCGCGGTGGGTGCTTCATTTCGGCCAAAACTTCTTTTAAAAAAACGCACTGTTTGGTCTACACAGCACTCACTTTGGAAATAAGTTTTCAATATTTCCCAACGTTGTTCAAGCGTAAAGCGACTCATTTCGTTCCGCGGAGGTATGATACTGACTTTCTGTCAAGATTTCGAGCAGGAAATAGCTTTCAGTGTCAAAATAACCTATGATTTAAAAAGAAACCACAAGATGGCCCACCCTGTATATAACAAAATCATGAAATTTTTAAATCATTATGTATGTATAAGCCCTATAGCAGTGGCGTGGCGTGATAATTCAACAAGTGGAAGCAAATGGTTAATATCAAAAATCTATTATTATATTATATTCTTTCTACAAATTGAACCTCCTCGATTAGCTACAACATTACTAATATAAAAGCACCCAGCAATCACGAACGGGGACCAGGAGGTTATTTGGAACGTTATTTTTTAGGTTGTCAGTCGCAGTCACCTACACCGCATCTCATAATTAAACGCGTTCCGGACTTCTACCAAAAAATTAATTAATAAAGTTGCGCCCAGAATGTTGCAGGTTTTTTTTTTATTTATTTACGTATTTTTTTTTTAATAGAAAAGTCAATAGAAGTAAAACCGAATTCGATCTCATTAATCCTAAAAGATTTTCGGAATTCGTGAAAACTTGAACAATACCTTACACCACCCGGGGCTTAATGTCGAAAAATGCTTGAATCAGATTTTTCTTCTATTAAATTTAAAGCCTGTGGAAATAAAAGTGAATTGAATATCTCATTAGACCAAATATATGGAAATTCGTGAAAATGTACACAATCACTTTACACCCCCTAAAGAGTTGGATATCGAAAAATTGAGAAAAAAATTTCTAGGCGCTTATATAAAGAGCCCGCAGAAGTAAAATTTATTTCGGCTCGTCCAAAATGTATAACGAAACCGTGAAAATGTGGAAAACCCCTTTTCACGGACATTTGTTTTACTCAACCTTTATACCAATAAAAATCTGTTTTTTTTTCTTTAATTAATTCATTAGCATTCGTACATATACGTACTATACTTTCTTGCATAAGCCGTTTCTGAGATATAAAAAACCACCACCCGCCCCTGCCTTGCTACCCATGTTAAAAATTTATTTTCTCTAGAATACCTCTATATTGGCTCTAAATAGTCACTTTTTAGCTTTCTATCTTTTGTCGTTTTTGAGAAATCAAAATTAAAGGTATTTTCTTTCCACCCCCTCTCACCATCAGCCCCTTCACCAATACCTGCAACATTTTTTCCCTATTAGAAGTCTACTTAGGCCCAGTAGACTTCTAATAGGGAAAAAATGCTGTAAAATTTCTAAGATCATATCTGGTACGGTTCTTGAGATATAAAAATGAAATTTTTTTAAAAATGGCTATCGCTCCACCTCCCACCTCAAAAATTTTACATTCAATGGGCTCCACTTGTAATCCTATATACACAAACCAAATTTTACCTTCTTGGTTCGGGAGATATTCTAATCCAAAGTTTTTTACCCCCACCCCTATACACCACCACCCGATTCAAAAATTTTAGCTTTTGATTAATCTCCTATTATCCCTTAAGACAACTACAGAGTTTCAATCTTCTGGCATCAACCGTTCAGGAGATATGTATTTTAGAATGTTTCAAGCCCAGCTTTCAAGCAATTTGAACACATTGCTTTCCCCTCCACTCCCACACTCCTCAACCCTTATCGGCAATTTTTTTGCAAATAGGTCCACTATCATAGTTCTACGTAAGTTCCAAGTTTCAGCATCTTAGCGTAAGGGGTTCCTGAGATCTAAAAACCAAATTAAATATAATTCAACTACATATTTATCACCATTCAATTGCAAGCTTTGTTCAGAATTCAATTCCTTCCTATCCTGGTAGCACTTATGTCTTATCAGATCTCTACTTGCTGGAAGCTTCTCCGCCGCAGCCAAGAATGTGTTGTACTACATGCGGAAGCAAATTCCTTATTGCATCCAACGGCACGTGTATGAAAATTTTTTTGCGTGACGTCACAGTGGGTTTACTACGGAATGAAATGAACGCTCATACACCGAAAGAAATGATGTTGACTTAAGAACTATACATAAATAGATAATATTAATTTAGAAAATTTTACAAAATAAATAATTGAGTTTGCCAAAACTTTAGTAAGAAAATAATTTTTGTTTTTATGATAATGCTATTCTACTTTAGATGATTAAGATTAGATGATTATTAATCAATCCAACTAGTTGAATTGTCAGCGAACAATTTGATTAGCTTTGAATCTGCTATTTGGATGGAATATTTTTCCAATTATAAAACCAGCTAATTAAAATGGTTAAACTTACAATAATTAATAACATAATTAAATAGAAGAATCAAATAATTTCAGTTGACTCTTTAGCTAATAAGTGCCTTACTATTGCCGATATTGACCTGTTCATTCCGGATGGAAAGTTCGGCCTTAAAGCTCGATTTTGCAAAAAAATCTTGGAATGGAGAAATGAAAACGTAATGGACTTCACATGAGTGTTACCTGCATATCAAATAATTAATGTAATTTTTTTATTAGGTATTTTCTACTCCATTGGCGGAAACACTATCAATGAACAGTTCGAGCTCAGTAAGCAATTGGATTAGAACCCATCAATCGACACCAGAAACACCGAGCAGCCAAGAAAATGCATCCAATCATTTTATAAGTAGATACTCAGAATGGTCACACGGACAAGTTAACATGTTCATTCAGCTTAGTGTCATGTAAAGAAATCTATATATTTTTTACAGAACCTGGTACAAATACTTTCCGCAATCGTACCTGAAAAAAGTGCTCTAAAAGCGTTCAATGAGAATGGAATTTTTACAAAAAAATTGGCAACAAATTTTAAACTGCATTGGACAACATAGGATACACACCGAGTTACATGTAAGGGAGACAGATTATCTGCAAGCTGTCGATCAAATTGGGGAATTTTTTCCAAAAGAGAGCAAAGTAAGTTATTGCGTTATTAACTTTTACAATTTGTCTTTTTTTCATTATTTTATTTATTCTTATATTTTACTTATGTTGACTTCAAAATATTCACAGGAATGTTACCTTGGCACAAAATCACAAAGAGGCAAATTAGCTGAAAAATATTACTCTTAATGCAAGAAATATCAAAAACATGGCCTTATTAAAAGTCGATATTATTTTGAAAAGGAAAAGTGACGTTAGTGCAAAAGAGACGTCTACAAGTGAAAAGCTATATAATAAGGAATCAGCCATACGAATGATGGTACCATTTAAATAAGCTATTTGTTTCAATTTCATATTTGTAAAACATTTTGTGCTTTATATTTTTCCACATACTTCTAAACACTTTGATGAAGCCTATAAAGTACAATAAATTAAGAATATACATGTTTGTAAATGTCATTACTTTTATAAAATATTATTAATAAACATCTTAACAAAAAACTATATAATCACTTTCATTAATCACCCTGTAAGAATCATCATCGAGCTGTTATTATTATAGATTTAATAAATTTTCCAAAACATATTAGTTATTTTATTTAATGAATTATTAATTGATTTTTCTTATATATTACAAGAATCATGAAATACTTTCGTTAGAAAGAAAATATGGATTTAGTTGTTTTTCCTACAATTTCTAGTTAATTCTTGTAAAGATTAGAAAACTTGTATAATGGTTTAGGTTGATTGATCCAAATATATAGATAACTCATATAGTGAATATAGACAATTCTACAAAATAAGTAGATATTTTAAATAGTTTATTATTTAATGTTTTCATAGCAAAGTAGTCACGTTTGCTAAACAATTTGCTAGTTCTGGTAAAATAATTGAAATTTCTATAAATTTTAAAAATTTTAACTTCATCCATTATTAAATAGTTGATGCAAATAAATAAATTAATAGATTGAAAATCGATCATTTTTTCTATATGATTTAGGCTATTTATTTCACTAAATTTTCTAATCATTTCTTTCAGTGTAGATGCAACTTTCAAATTGCTTCCATGTGTCTTCTTCTTGGTTTCTTTTCTCTTGCCTTTTTCGTGGTGTTGCCAATTCGGCTGTGTGAGATATTCGCGAGTTGTTTCTTGCGAACTTTTATTTAGACTGTGCCAAAGAAAATGTTTGAAACATGAATTTTTTCTCGATTTTTCTGCGCGATTTAGAAAACGCACTTTATATATTTTTCAGCAAAATTTAAGGGAAGCAATGCTTCCCTTACTTCCATGGACGCCACGCAACGCCACTGCCACATAGAAGCAAAAGCGAGTTCGGAATTCGTGAAAACTTGAACAATACCTTACATCCTCGGTGGTTTAATTTCTAAAAATGGTTAAAATGGTTAAATCGATTTCTCTCTGGATTATATGCAAAACTTTTAGAAGTAAAAGTTAAGTTGAAATCTCATTAGACCTAAGAAATATATCGGAATTCGTGAATATGTACACAACCCCTTTACGATGCCTTACGTGTTGGATATCGAAAAATTTGGAAGATCGTTTCTAGGCGCTTATAAAAAAAAGCGCACGGGAGCTTTATATATTCGTATAAAAACCCTTTTTAGAATCTTTTTTTCGTCCTATTAGAGGGTATAACACGTTTTCACGAATTTTGTCATACATCTAAGAGATGAAACATGAAATTGGTTGTTACTCCTCGGACTATCTTTGTAATTACCTAAAAATTAATTTCAGGATTTTTAGATATTCAAGCTTTACCCGAGTAGAAATTTTCTCAGGCTAGTCTGATTTATTTATTTATTTCAGTTTCATCCAGACCTGATTACTTAAGCTAGTATTACACTGTTTGACCATGTTGTCAAATTGCAGTAATAAGCAATGCGAAATAGCGAATTCCAATTATTCTCGCAATATCCACTCGGTCAAATTCGCTATTTCGCATTGCTTATTACTGCAATTTGATCACTTGGTCAAACAGTGTAATACTAGCTTAAAACTAGTATTACATTGTTTGACCAAGTGGTCAAACTGCAGTAATAAGCAATGCGAAATAGGGAATTTGACCGAGCGGATACTGTGAGATTAATTGGAATTCAGTATTTCGCATTGCTTATTACTGCAATTTGACCACTTGGTCAAACAGTGTAATAAAGGGTGTTTTTTTAGGTGCATGAGAACTATCGATATCGATAACTGTGGTTTGACAGCTGAGAATGTCAAACTGTGTTAACATTTCTGTTCAGTAAGGTTTGGCAAGTCATCATGAATCGTTTAACGCCAGAACAACGCTTCCAAATTATGGAAATTTACTTTGAAAAAAATAAATCTGTTCGCGAAGTTCATAGAGCACTTCGTCCATTTTACGGTCAACATAATCGGCCTAGTGAGCAAGCAATTCGTGCAGTTATTGATCGTTTTCGCAGACAATCCTCACGCCGTTAACGAATCACCATTACATTCATTAAAATTGACTGTTTGGTTCGGTTTACACGCTGGCGGCATCATCGGTCCTTGTTTCTTTCGAAATGAGGAAGGAGCTGCCGTTACGGTGCATGGCCAGCGCTATCGAGCCATGCTGACTGAATTTTTGTTTCCAAAAATTAATCAGTTAAGCATCGCCGACTTTTGGTTCCAACAAGACGGCGCAACTTGCCATACAGCGCGCTTAACAATCGATTTATTGCAAAATCAATTTGGTGACAACTTGAATTCCAGAAGTGGTTCTGTTAACTGGCCCCCTCGTTCGTGCGATTTAACGCCTCTGGATTACTTTTTATGGGGCTATATTAAGTCATGCGTTTATACCGACAAACCAGCAACTCTTGAAGCATTGGAAGCCAATATTCCAGCCACTATTGACGCCATACGGCCAGATTTATTGGAAAAAGTAGTCAAAAATTGGACTGATCGAATGGACCATGTAACTCGTAGCCGCGGCGGACATATGACGGAAATCTTATTTAAAAAATAAATGCCATGAAATTATCTACCAGCATATAATAAAAAAATTGCATTCCAACAATATTTCTGTCTTGTATTATAATTTTAAGTTCTCATGCACCTAAAAAACACCCTATACTAGCTTAACAGTTCTTTACAGTTTTTAAAACAAATAAAAACGATCATTAAATAAAACAAAAATTAAATAAATTATTAAATTATTTTATTTAAAGCTGACTTTAGCTGTGTCTAATAAGATAACCACAAAGCTTCAACCTTCGGACATCAACCGTTCAGGAGATATGGATTTTAGAATGTTTCAATCCCAGTTTTCAAGCGTATCGGACACATTGTTTTTCCCCCCACTCCCACACCCTTCAACCTATATCGAAATTTTTTTTAAGCAATTGGGTCCACGATCATAGTTCTACATAAGTTCTAAATTTCAGCCTCCTAGCATAAGCGGTTTCTGAGATATCAGCAAAACACTCCTCCTTCCTACTCCTTGCACATCCTCCCCCTACCAAAAGATACGCCATCGCCATCCATCGGTCCCATGATATGATATTGGAATATTCCCTACCATATATTAGGTCAGATATTCATATTCGTATGTATTAACTGATATCACATATTCCAATGGATTCGCTGATATGAAATATTCACGAATATTTTATATTCACCAATATTTTATATTCACTAATATTTTATGTTCACTAATATTTGATATCAGCGAATCCATGGTGATGGCGTATCTTTTGGTGGGGGGAGGATGTGTCAGGGGTAGGAAGGAGGAGTGTTTTGCTGATATCTCAGGAACCGCTTATGCTAGGAGGCTGAAATTTAGAACTTATGTAGAATTATGATCGTGGACCCAGTTGCTTAAAAAAAATTGTCGATATAGGTTGAAGGGTGTGAGAGTGGGGGAAAAACAATATGTATGAAACGCTTGAAAGCTGGGATTAAAACATTCTAAAATGCATATCTCCTGAACGGTTGATGTCAGAAGGTTGAAACTTTGTGGTTATCATAAGTGATAATAGAAGATTAGATAAGGTCTAAAAATGTTACGGGGGGTGGTGGGGCGTTGAAGTGGGGGTTGAAAAACTTTGGACTTCAATATCTTCCGAACCAATTACAGCAGGAAGATAAAATTTGGTTTCTGTATATGGGATTACAAGTGGAGTCTACTGAACGTGAACTTTTTGAGGAGGGACTTGAAGCACAAAAGTGAGGGGCTATTCCCTTCATAAAATTAGATTTTTATATCTCAAGAACAGTACCAGATATGATCTTAGAAATTTTACAGGTGTTAGGCCCAGTAGACGTCTAGCAGGGAAAACAATTTTGAAGGTGTGATTGTAGGGGGCGATGTCGGGAGAAGGTGAAAAGGAAAAAAATCTGATTCTTATTTTTCGAGAACCGCAAAGGATAGAACACTAAAAATTTACGACTACATTGAGCACATTCTAGAGAAAGAAGGCAGGCACTTTAAGAAAGAAAGGGTCTGGGAAAGCACACCTGTGCAATTTCGAACCTACCACCAACACATTAAATAAGGAAAGTGTACATGAGTAAGGGAAGATTATGCTAGATTTAAACAACGAATTCAACATTTATCGGATGGGGAAGGACTGAAGGGCAAATCTGTTTATTTATTTTAGCTCATACTAAGTAACAAAAGAATATATAGCAATATTTGTACCTTTTAGTAGGTAAGGAAAAGGGTAGTTTGTAGAGTCGTCAGAGAAGCCGCACATACCTCCCATGAATCCATAGGAAAAGGACGATCGGTAAATGTCTGCTTTGAAGATATGAATGACAATGTATGCAATTTATTGTATGAGGAAAAGAAGAGTAGGTTGGTAAATTAGTGCAATTTGGATCCAAGTAAATAAAGAATAAATAGATCGGTAAATCTATGGTATGAGAAGGGGTCGATGGAAAATAAATATCATAATATTTGAATATTTGATATCGGACTATTCCTAATATCTAATATATCCAAATATTAGTAATATCATAGTGAATACTAATATATTCGTCTCATCTCTACTCATAGCTGATTCATTTCTCACTGAAAATTACAGAACTGAACTACTGCTGATGAGATATCAAAATCGCATAAGAGTTACTTTCCGGGTTTCTGGATATTAAACCCCAAGGTGATGTAAGGTGATGTTTCCGAGATATTTTTTAAGTTTGATGTGACATAAAATTGGTTATTACTTCCACGAGCATTTCATGTAATCGACAAAGAATGGGGAGGGGGGTCCGGTTCTAAGTTCATAGAGGTCTCAATACCTTATTTAAAGACTCTCCAGCAATGAAAACCAAATCATTACCAAAAAATTATTTCGATTTTTAATTTATTTAAAAAAAGGCAATAGCAATAAAACACTATTATAATAATAAGAATTTGAATTGTGCGCTTTGTTCGATATCTAGATCAAGATTGCAACTTGTATAATCCATAATAAATTCCTTTGCGAGCAAGTAGTTCCTTGTGTGTTCCACTTTCGGCTATGACGCCACCATCAAGTACAAATATCACATCCGAATCGATAATAGTAGTAAGACGATGAGCTATCGTAATACAAGTACGACCTTCTTTGGCGGCATCTAGAGCTTCTTGAACGACCTGAAGGAAATAACAAGAATTGCAAAATTTTTCAATTTTTTGTCCTTTCATAAGAGGAGGTCTTAAATTACCTTTTCACTTTCAGCATCCAAGGCGGAAGTAGCTTCGTCCAGGAGCAGTAGTTTCGGATTACGGACAAGAGCCCGAGCAATGGCAACACGTTGCTTCTGACCGCCGGACAATTGGGTTCCCTTTTCGCCCAATCTTGTGTCATATCCCTGATATCAAAACAAAACAATTTACTTAAATCGATTTCAAAAGTTTCATGAATTCTCTTACCAGTGGCAAGGACACTACGAAATTATGGATATTGGCCTTTTTGGCTGCCTGAATGACTTCGTCCTGCGTAACATTTCGCGAATTATCACCATACGCAATATTTTCAGCTATCGTTCGATCGAAGAGTGACGGTTCTTGTGAAACAATTCCCAAATATGAACGCAGGTTTGCCATTGTCACCGATCTTACGTCGTGTCCATCGATGGAAACTGATCCATCTAAGGCATCATAGAATCGTTCCAGCAGCTGAATGCATGTTGATTTTCCGCAACCGGACGGACCAACCAATGCAACTGTTTGTCCTTTGAGAACATCAAGCGTCAGGCCGCGTAAGACAGGTGTATTCTTACGGGTCGGATAGTTAAAGGTAACCGAGTTGTACGCAACATTTCCGTTCAATTCCACGTGAGAGTTAGGATCTAAATCGGGCCGATCAACTACTTGAGGAACACGATTGAAGAGTGCGAAAATCTTGGCGGCAGCCTGTACTCCTTTCTGGAAATTCGGAGCGAACGCAAATGCGTTACCAATCGATACTGTGCCCATAATTAAAGCTTGAGAAACTCTGCAATATTACGGTTACACTACGAAATTTACGCTATGCTACACAACAACAACTTACTTAAATATATCTTGATACAGTATTCCAAGATTTACGACCAAATATCCTCCGTAGTACATACAAGTGGCAAAAGCGAAGAACATTAAGGACTGAGCTAATCCATAAACAATGCCTCGAAAGTGGGTATTAAATTTCACTTTCTGTAATTATATTTTCAGTTAGAACGTGGTTTTAATGGTGGTTTAAGTTTCAACAGTACCTTAACAGATGGCGCTAGTAGTGCAATGTACTTATCATAGAACATTTTTTCACGGCCGAGTGATGCCACAGTTCGAATACTGGATACAACTTCAACTGCCAACTATAAATATGAAGAAATTAAAATTAAGTAAAAAAATGTCTCTTATGTAGAAAAAATCTTGTCAGAAGGGGTCATAGACAGGCGTAATACCCAACCGCAGTAATTCTCTAGTTGGGTGGTCCAATACGACAATTAATTTTCGGATTTTTCGATATTGATGGATGTTGAAAAGGCCTTTGTTAATGTCACAATGAACTACTGCTCAAACTCATTGTACATCAGTTTTCAATGAAACTAGTGGGATTAGTCAGCTCCTACTTGAGTTAAAGATCGTTCAAAGTATTGCTGAATCAGAAGAGATTGTTATTAAATAGCATTGAAGTTTGAGTGCCTAAGGACTCGAGTTTGCCTGCCCTGCTATTCTTCGTCTTTATGGCAGACGCATCCGGTACGGACCGCACGGTCTCTTGATTTTATGAAGACTATACGGCCTTCATGTGTCAGTCGACTCCGACCATAATTACGAGAGTTTTACAAACGGCAGCGTGAAGACTGGTTTAAGCTGAAAGGATCAACGTTAATCCCACCAAGATCTATCTTCGGGGACAATATCTCTTAAAAGCCAGTAGTTAAGAGCCTAGGAGTAAAATTAAGGAATAAACTGACTGTTGGTCAAGACATTTAAACAGCCTTGGATAAGTCTAACTTGGCCACCAAACTTCTGTACTATATGAACCTTACCCTTTACCCTCGCAGTAAGTTGCTACTATACAGGGTGTTTGGTACTCCGTCCACGACCTTGTAAGGGGTTATTCCTTGATATATTTGGAGAAAAAAATTGTTCCACAGGGTGGATCAATTTTCAATAACAGTGGAGATACAGGGTGGTTAAGAAAAGTGTTTTTGACCGGTACCCTTACTCACTTAAAACGTTATATCTTGAAAACAAATAATCACAAGGCAAAGTGTTATAACTCGTTTTTTAGGCAATCGGATTACCTTTCATTTGATGTAACAGTCTAAATTGTAACTGCACCCAATCTTGAGATATTTACTCGAAAACACAGATTTTTGCTTAGTCAACCCTTAAAATTCAGTGATCAATGTAGTTTTTCACACCCCATTATAAACATGTCATTTTAATTTTATTTTTTTATGAGCCGTTTTATTACCTATAAAAGCTGCATACATATGTATGAGTTACGATTAACATTTTGGAAGTAATAGGTAAAAATACATATCGCATAAAAATTAAATATTTCAAAAGTCAGTGCATGTGCATGTTGATCTACACTACTTGCTTGAACTAAAAGAATTTAATAATGGTTTTTATGTTTTATTTAAAAAAATTTTGTTATAATAAATGTTCAAAATGGCCACCTTCATTTTGAATGCACGCTAAAGCTCGTTTGGCGAGTGTTCTCTTGGTATTCATATTCCTCAACTGCTGCCTTACTTCTATTGCTGCCGCATCGATCCTGATATTTAGATCTTCCAATGTTTCTACTGGCGTTGCGTAGACAAGGTCCTTCATCCGTCCCCATACAAAGAAATCCATAATAATAAGATCAGGAGATCTTGTAGGCCAGTGTATCGGTCCATTTCTAATGATCCAGCGATTGCTATAATTGGAATTTAACCAATCTGTGATCTGTCGGCCGTAATGAGCTGGAGCACCATCGTGTTGGTGAAACATGGAAGCCAATCGTACCAGTGGAATATCATCCAATAAGTCCTGTAGATCATTTGATAAAAAATGTAAGTAATTGGAGCTATTTAGAGTACGCGGAAGTCTAATAGGTCCAAGTAAATCGTCACCAATCACACCTGCCCATAAATTGACGCTGAATCTGTGCTGAAATGATGCCGCTCTTCTTGTGTGTGGATTGCTCTGAGCCCACGTATGTAGGTTGTGGAAGTTTGTGATACCGTCTCTGGTAAATTGGGACTCATCCGTCCACAGAATATTGTTGAAAAAATTGTCGTCATCTATTTGTCGTTCAAGGAGCCAATTGCAAAACTCCATCCGTTTGGGGAAATCAATGGGTAGCAGCTCCTGTACTGGTGTGTGATGGTAGGCATGGAAGCGTTCTACTTTTAAAATACTCCAAACCTTCCAAGTAGATATGTTAAACTGCAATGCCAAGCGTCGGATACTGATCGATGGATCATTTTGCACTGCTTGCAGTATTCTTTCCTCAATCTGAACAGCGATTATAGGCGCAGGATTTGCATTTACTCTCCTTGTTCTAACGCTGCCAGTTTCCCTAATTCTACTGTAAACGTCCTGAAATACTCCCCTGTCAGGTGTCCGTCGATGGGGATGTCTCTGATGGTAAAGCCTTGGCGCGGCTTGTCCATTTCCGCGACACTCTCCATAAATAAACACAATGTCAGCATATTCTTCATTGGAGTACTCAGACATTTCGAAATTATTTTTTTTATTCTACTGACACCTTCTTCTTTTAGCAACGTAACTAAAACTGATAAAAATATGGAGGTAGTTTTGCTTTTATAGGCTTTTTATTTTGTAAGGCACCCTATTAAAAAAGGCATAGTACCGCACCCAGTATTACCTACCACATCAATTATGTTGAAACTCAGTTACATTTCATTGTTTTTCTACATCCTTTAAATAGAAATAAATGTGCAATAAAAATACTTCAGTACTACCGACAAATTAAACGAGGTCCACTTTATGGCACTGTCTTTTGAAATATTTGATTATTATGCGATATGTATTTTTACCTATTACTTCCAAAATGTTAATCGTAACTCATACATATGTATGCAGCTTTTGTAGGTAATAAAACGGCTCATAAAAGAATAAAATTAAAATGACATGTTTATAATGGGGTTTTCTGAGAAAAACTACATTGATCACTGAATTTTAAGGGTTGACGAAGCAAAAATCTGTGTTTTCGAGTAAATATCTCAAGATTGGGTGCAGTTACAATTTAGACTGTTACATCAAATGAAAGGTAATCCGATTGCCTAAAAAACCAGTTATAACACTTTGCCTTGTGATTATTCGTTTTCAAGATATAACGTTTTAAGCGAGTAAGGGTACCGGTCAAAAACACTTTTCTTAACCACCCTGTATCTCCACTGTTATTGAAAATTGACCCACCCTCTGGAACAATTTTTTTCTCCAAATATATCAAGGAATAACCCCTTACAAGGTCGTGGACGGAGTACCAAACACCCTGTATAAGTCGATCATCAATCCTATTCTTACCTATGCTTCTACAGTATGGAACTACACGGAAGTGTAACATTAAGCGTGCGTCCGACCAAAGACAGAGCGCCCAGGCGTAGTTGGTATACAGCGTCTGCTGTAGTAACAGCGGAGATTATGAAATTATCAATCTCATCGTTTGACGGCTACAAGTCACCAGGAGTAGAAGGCGTCTATCCGATAATGCTAAAAGAGGGGGCAGATGTGCCGATCCTCAGAAAGATATTTTCTGCATGCTTGGCGCTTGGATACGTCCCATCTTCATGGCAACCGCCCAGAGTAGCGTTTATCCCGAAGCCAGGGAGAGACGACTATACTCTGCCCAAAAGTTTTAGGCCAATCAGCATAACACCGTGTGTTCTAAAAAGTCTGGAATGACTGGTAGAGAAGCACATTAGGGAAGTGACTCTCAGAGCGCATCCTCTTTGTTCGAAACAACGAGCGTATTAGAGCGGAAAGAGTTGTGATTCAGCGCTCCACTCTCTGGTATCCAGAATAGAAGGGGCGCTGGACCGGAAAAAATACGCGCTGGGCCTTTTTGTGGACATTGAGGGTGCTTTTGATAGTGCGCCCTTTGAATCACTGTGTGATGCTGCCAAAAGACATGGGGTGGATGACATTTTAGTTAAGTGGATTCACTCCATGCTCTATTCGCGGAGACGGGGAATGGGCAATATGTTACAACGGGGGTCAGTAAGGGCTGTGCTCAAGGCGGGGTTCTTTCGCCATTGTTGTGGAGTATGCTCATCGACTCTCTGCAGAATCTGAATATTCAAGTACAAGTTTACGCTGATGACGTTGCTGCTCTGGCTGTCGGGCTATCGCTCAGGGATGTATGCGACAAAATGCAGAAAGTCCTATGTGTTATCGATGGCTGGTACAAAAGACACGGACTTTCAGTGAGTCCTAGCAAAACCGCTCTAGTTTTGTTTACTAGGAAAAGAAAGACTGAAGGTTTAGTGTTACCAATGCTGAAGGGTGAAACTATTCAGCTCTCGGAGAAAGTTAAGTATCTTGGAGTAATCTTGGATAGCAAACTTCTCTGGAGGGAACATGTAGATACAAAGGCGAACCGTGCGCCAGTAACATTCTGGCAGTGCCGGAGAGCTTTCGGAAGAACATGGGGTCTTAGGCCGTCAATGGTATATTGGTTATATACAGACATTATAAGACCCATCCTAATCTATGCATCAGTGGTTTGGTGGACTAAGTCCGAATTTGCATGCATTAGAGCCAGTCTCGCTAAACTACAGAGGACAGTCTGCATCGGTGTAACAGGTGCCTTGCGTACCACACCGGGTGCGGCACTCGATACTCTGCTCAATCTGCCACCGCTTGACATTGTTGTTCAGGCAGAAGCAATGAGAGCTACACACAGTCTAATGAGATTAGGCCTGTGGAGAAAAGAGCATTGCACGGGTCATGGAGAAATGGCTCTAAGATTGTCTGGTAACCACATCTTCGATATGCCTTCGGATGCTATGACTTCGACCTGTATGCGCAAAAGGAAATATCAGGTGGAGATCCCGAGTAGGGAGGAGTGGGAAAACCAGTCCGCACTGGATGGAGAGGCAGGATGATCTGCATTTGCAGCGACAGTCAGACCGCTCTACAATCCCTAGATAATCCAATCGTCTTTTCGAAGATGGTACGTGAGTGTAAAGAACGGTTAAATTCTGTTGGCAGATTTGCCTCTGTTAGGGTTGCCATTGCTGAGTGGGTGAGCAAATCACACATTGAGAGATGGCGGCTTCTTCCAAGTAGACGAACCGCTGCTTTTCTTCTCAAATTAAGCAGAAAGGAATGTGGTAGTATATGGTTGGGGTCCTTACAGAGCATAACTCGTGTGGCCTACACCTGGTCAGACTGAGGATCATTGACGAACCCATGTGCACTGCTTGCGACGAGAGCGACGACACAACGGATCATTACCTTCTCGAGTGTCCAGCTGTTGCACGTATACGACGTTAATACTATGAGGATGGAAAAACTCCGTTCTCGATCCCTACCTGAGCTCCTGAAATTCGTGAGGAGGACGAAAAAGTTCGGGTAGAGACTGGGGGATTCGAGTATAATGGGCTTTGCTGCGTGTCTTCCCCACACCAAACAACAACAACAATAAGCGTGTACAGGTACAGGTAAAGCAGAATTGAGAACACTCAGTTACACAGGGAAGCGAGGTTTTTCAATATGTCGTCCGATCATGACAATCCGCTAATTCGTCGTAGTTCTAACCACGATGAAAATGCTCATTGGAAACCACAAGCGCCGCAAGATGGCACTTTACGATCCTAGGACATAACCCCAAATGGATGTGATGGACAGGTAGTTCGTTCGGTGAAGCTTACGTGTTCTGGTGCTGAGGAGTTTATTCAGAAGCTCCTACCACGTCGGCCGTGGCTTGTTCGGAGATAGTGTTCTTTCCGTCTATCAGTTACATACAATGTCAGATATAATACCATAGGTTTATTACCTATTGAGGTGACGGAATCAGCGCCTCGAACGTGACTCATCTGTATGTCGACTGATATGAATATTTGATGAACCGATGTTATAAAAAATAAACATTTTCAATTAAGGTGGATTTCCATTGTCATCGCTATTCTGCTTCAGAACGTTGAGCGAATCAATCAACCAATCAGATTTTAGTTCAAGTGGCAAGTGAAGTCTGCGTCGCATGTCGCAAGTCTGTTATTTATTGATATAACCATCCTGAGTGAGTTACAATAAGGGAAGACAAACACAATAGATCCACTGAGGCCGCAGTGTATTCGGATTTTTAGACCGTCCTCCACCATATTTAATCTAATCTAATCTAAAGGCTGTCTGGAAACTACCGTGGTAAGGTAAACACCTTTTGTGATGAAAATAAATGACTATAGATTCTCGTTATTATCGACAGGGTCGCTACTAGCGATTAGTTGCGCAAGCGCAACAATGACGAGTATGCATCCCTGACAAGAGGAAATATCTAACAGAAAATTCCGAGACCATGACGAACCTGCTGAGTGCTGAGTGTAGGGAATTCGTTCAAGCTGCCAGATGCATGCAGTGTCTTCCAAGCGGATATTTGGGCTGTGTTGCAGGCAGTAACCATCCTGTTAATGGGGGAGACATGCAATCAGGATATCTCACTCCATATTGACAGCTTGGCTGCCATCAAGGCGCTGGAATCGGTCACTTTTAAATCCCAGCTAGTAAAACGCTTTCGAGAAGTGCTAAAGGTTCTTTGTAGTCAGAACAGAGTACTGATTTGCTGGGTGTCGGGACATAGTAATAAAGCAGGGAACGAAAAGGCGGATGAGCTGGCGAGAGCGGGATCGCCATCAAATGGAAGGGTTGAGGAGGAGGTTAGCCCACCGATATACGGCATCAAAGTGCTAACTCTAGGTGGGCAGGGCTGACAAGCTACATGATTTCTAGGGCTTTGTGTCACGCGCTGGATAGTCAAAAAACTAGGAATATATTAACTTGGGATAGAGGAAAACTACGGCTGCTCGTCGGAACACTGACAGATCATTGTATGCCGAGGAAACATGCCATGCGATTAGGGCTAGCCGAGACGGATGTATGCAGAGGTACTGTCATGATCTGTACGCTGTAGGGGACATCACACACATCTTGCGTGAATATCCAGAAGGCGAATGAGATGGTTAGAAAGTCTTTTCTTCGAAAACATTGAGGATTTGAGGTCGATAGGGCATGACAAACTGGTCAGGTTCGGCAGGGATTTAGAGTTTTTTTGAGTGGTATGAGCGGCCCACGAGGTTTTAAAGGGATCACAATGGGCCCGTATGGTGACTAGTGAGCGTAGTGGTACTTAGCGCTGCGCCGCTTCCTGAACTGAACTTAACTGATGACGGTCCTGGTGGTTAAAACGGCAACAATCAAATTTGTATTCACAAAAGGTGTCTACCCACTTCTCTTAAGCCTACTTCTTTTCAGTCATTTCGCGATCAAAGCAAAAAAAACTTATTCCTACCTGTAAGCGACGTTTACTTATGTCAAACAATGCGTTTTCTGGCAATATTGCTCTCAAAATTCACATAGCAATAGATTTGTTCCTTTTGCAACCTAATAGGTTTGTTCTTTTTTCATTCACTTTCTACACTTTTCTGCACTCGCTCAAGAGTTAGTGCAGAAAAGTGTTGAAAAGTGTAGAAAGTGTATGCAAAAAGAACAAACCGAATGATTGCCATGGCAATATTGAGAGCAATATTGCCATATGCGTTTGTTGCGTCTACACTGTCAATTTTGTGTATGACAATATTGCCATTGCCATTGCCAGATAAATTGACAGTGTATGCGCCGGGATAGATACCCTCGAATGTGAGCTATAGGTATATTCCAAAAAAAGTTTTGTTTGTTTCGTTTTGTATATCTTTAATAAACCTTACCTTCGTTGACGTTTCCATTGCTTTGTTAGATGACATATTTGATTGAAATGTAATTTTGGCTTCGAAATACGATGATATTAAAATGAACGGCGTGAAGACCAACGTCAGTAATCCTAACCTCCATTCGTAATACATTGAAAGTCCAACGGCCAAAACCAATGTTGAAATCGATTGTAAAATGGTTCCAATTCGTTGTCCGGTGGCCTATAAATAATTCAGAAATTGTTATTTTTTGATTTTATCAATAATAGTCAATGAATTTTTACTTACTCCTTGTACAGCTGCAGCATCCGTAGATAATCGGGCACATAGTGTTCCGGTTCCGTTCGACTTATCATCGAACCACCCCATTTCTTGTCTCAGCATTGAATTGAATGCCATATCCCGAACTCGTTCTGTAAGTTTTTCACCTGCTATACCATAGGTGTAAATTTGTGAAAACGTTGCCAAACCAACAACTATTCCGGCAATTACGAAGTACAAACAATAAATATTTGATTCGGATCGAACATATTCGGGATCTGGAGTCGATAAAATCTATTTATTGTAAAAATTGTTAAAATAGTCAAATCCTTGAAAAATTCCGGAAAGAAGAGTATTAACTTACTCCAAGAATATCGCCGAACAAGACTGCAAAGATTGGCATTGCGATTCCCATGATTGCCGAAGAAATTGATCCGATCAATATTTGAGGCCATTCTGGTTGGTTCCATTTCATAATTTTCAGTAATGAAATTGACTGAAGTTGGTTGTTTTCGTCTTCGATCGCCTGGTAAGTGAATTAATCGGCAATTAGTTATTAGTGTTCGATCCCGACTTTCACAGTAAATATATTTACCGACGTTCCTATCATTTCAGCTTGGAAATCCTTCTCATCTTCGTCAAATTCTGGCACAATAGAATTTGATCTGGCGTAAGGTGTAGTAGCTAAAAAATAGATAATAAGGTTGCAGTTAGATATTTTAGATGGTACACCGATTCGCAGAGTACTCGAAAGAATTGTTCACACTAACAAAGGGCAGTTTCTGTGTATCGTCCAAGGGACAAAAAGTGCAATGCTTCTCTGTAAAACGCGATCCGCTTTGTATCGGACGTATGAAGCGACGGTCCACCAATACTGTTTCTTCGAAGAGGAAGCGTTGAAGAGTTTAGTACGGCCAATTAATGCGAAAACTGCTAACACATAAATCTATATAATTGCTTACCACTGTCCTCATCAGTTCCAACTTGTGTTGTTACGAGATTAAAATAATGTCCATTGAGTTTCATCAGTTCGTTGTGATTGCCCGATTCAACAACAACACCAGCTTGAATTACGAAAATTTTATCAGCATTGCGAATAGTTGTTAAACGATGAGCAACAATAATTGTAGTACGTCCTTTACTGGCCTATAAAGTGCAGGTGAAGATTGTAGATTTGTGATGGAATGAAAGTAGCTGGTTTGTGGTATACCTTTTCAAGAGCAGCTTGTACTTTGGATTCACTGACGGTATCTAGGGCAGATGTAGCTTCATCTAGTAGTAAAACTTCAGGATTACGAACCAGCGCACGGGCAATTGCAATACGTTGCTTTTGTCCACCGGACAATTGTGCGCCACGTTCTCCAACCAACGTTTCATAGCCCTGAAATTGAAGATACATATACATATGAATTTAATTTGGGAAAATATAAGATGTTGATTTATCCTAAATTATGAAGAGAGCAAAGAGGGGATGAGTCTCTGAAAACCAACTATCAGCCGTATTCTTTAAGAAATAAAATATTTAATGGTTGCATTTGCTTCTTTTTTCTATCATTATGATCACCAGTTAGGTTTTCATGTCCCACTGATGAATTTCTGATTCAATATTTTGTCCTTGCGAATCTGAGACACTAATCGGAATCAGCTCAATCGTGATGCCGAATTTAACCAAGTACGAGGCGAAAACATCCTACTGTACCTGTTGTTGCTGTCGGTGCCATAACTGGCTGGCGGGGGCCCGCTTTCAAATGAAGTGAAACGTGTTGTTTGTCGTAATTTACACACAATCAGCTTGTGACCAATTGCAGCACTATTATATTCCTTCGGGACGTTTAACATGGGCCCCATCTTTTAAGCTACGCCACTGCTTGCAGCTTCTAGCAAATAGAATTATGTGGAACAGCGCCGGATTTACTTATGAAGAGGCCCGGGGCTATTTCACTTTTGGGGGCCCCTAACAACTAAGGCTTATGATTTTTTTTAATTTTTTTCCTAATCGGAAAAATAATTGAAAAAATTTTTTGTGTTTGTATCACATAATGCCGAAAAAAAAATTTTGTTCAGCAAAGATATCAGCTTTCTTCCATTGCGTGCCAATACCACAACTGCAAAAATTTTGCCAGACTCTGATTTATTTCACATATTTCATTATTTTTTAGAGGATCCCATTATTTTCAATAATTAAGTTTTTTCCAAGGATTCTATTATAACTATGACAATATAAAATACGTACCTGGCCTTAATGTTGTTTGTCGGTTAAGATGCTGGTTTAGGTTTAGGTTTAAACCTAAACCAGCAACTTAACCGACAAACAACATGAATGCCAGGTACGTATTTTATATTGTCAAGTTATTGGTACTGCACTATAAATTTCAGAAAGCTTTGGCTCCATTGAATTTTTCTAAATCAAAAGATCTTCAATTATTTCACTGGCACCGAACTTATTTAAATTAACATCAAAATATCACCTTCTCTCCACGATTATCATTGATGGGTTGCTTCTTTTCTTCGAAGTGGAGATCAAAACGGATTTAACTTAGTTCTTGGGAAGTGTATCATCAGGGCAGCCTTATATGATTAAAGTGGCTTTTGAACTAAACCAGATGATCTCAAATCATGAAGACCATGGTAAAGAATTTTGAAAAGTTTGAAATATTTATCAATTCCTTAATTGCTTACTCATCTTAGCTCCTTTTAAAAATATGCTCATTTATATGTGAATATTTCGTGCTTTACTTTTAGCGAAGTCATTTATTATTTCATCAAAGTCAATTGATTTTAGTACGTCAAACTCTATTGACATTAAAGAAAGTGAGTTCAAACGATTTTCGCCAATTGTATTACGCAAATAGTTCTTAATCCTTGTTAAAGTAGAGAAGGATCTTTCCCCTTCACAATTTGTTGCAGGTATAGTTAAATACATTCGCAACGAAATCCTTACGTTTGGAAACGTGCGAAGAATTGAACTACCGTCCTCAAGTAATTCGCTCATATGTGCTAGCTTAGTTTTTGCAATATTTTCGTTCTTAACAATTTCAGAAAATTGTAAGAATTCATAAACGAAACCAATCTTCATATCATTGGGATATGCATCTTGAATTTCTGCAATTGATAATTCGTTAAAAATCCAAATAAATTTTCAATGCTGTTATACGCTGCGCTTCTCTTCTCTAATTCCTGATACAGACAGTCGATTATCGGCAGAAAGGTTTCTACGCGAAATTTTTCACGTGCAGAAAATTCCGTTTCTATTGCATCGCCTTTATCAAAAAAACGTGCTCTTTTTCTTGTTCTTCTATTATATTCTCTATATTGATGATCATCCACAAGTTGCTTTGCTTCGGCCTCTATATTATTAAAACAATCTCGATATTTATTCAGAAAACCTGACAAAGACCTGTGTAGTTGACATACAGTCAGTAAATCAATATCAGCGCTCTGAAGCGATTCGCTAGTTGCATGGAAGCGTTCTAAAATTTTGTTCCAAAAAATAACCATGACACCAGTATCGAACTCTTTCATTTTATTCAGAATGCCATTTGCTTCATTTTTGGTTATCTGATTTTGGGTGCTATCACACGCCAAATTACTAAGAGTTGTCATAATCTCAAAAACCCACCTTCTATCCGGCTTCTATCACCTAACGGCTCTCCCGCTTCCGGTGTTAGATTGGCGGCAGTTGCGGGTGCGCTCAAATGTCAGCAAAGTGCTGACTTCTGAACGCACTCGCAACGCCCAGCAGGGAATACAAATCTCGCCAGCGGCAACTCAACAGGATTTAATTCTATTGTATCGAATATATGAAAATTTCGGACCCCAGTGAATTTTGTTGGGGGCCCCTTAAAATTGTGGGGGCTCTGTGCTACAGAATCTTTTAGTCCTATGGTAAATCCGGCCCTGATGTGGAAGCTACATGCAATGTACGTAGCCTCATTGGTTGATTTTTAATGTATTTCACATGGAAATTTTCAGGCTCATTGACATATATTAAGAGAAAGTGGATTTTAGGTAGAGAAATGTAAATGAATTTAACCGTAGACTCTTTTTTAATATACGTAGCTTCTACATATATTCACTTGTTTCACAATATTTATTTCTCGTTTTCGCGCATTGCTAAAATACAATGTATAAATTCCGTTACTGATGTACATGAGATCTACATATATTGGATACTGTGTATCCTAAAAGTGCTAAAAAATAATTTGTCTAGAAATTGTAGTAGCGTGGAAAGCTGAAATGAAGACATTTCGATCTTCATATCTCGTAACCGCTTAAAGCTGGATTCCTGTGTGTTATATTTAGAGCTACTAAAAGATCTTGTCAAAAAAGCAAGGAGCAGGGATGCACAGAGGTGATCTTTCTCCAGTTTCAACCTAGAGGTCCGTATCCAGCTTTTTCTCTCAGGAATTTATATAGTTGGTGTAGGTCTATTTTTGCGATGTTACTATGGTCCATAAAGTGTTTTTCAAGACATTGTAGCGCTCAGTTGCGTTTGCCTCATACTACCTATATCTAACTAAAGTGATCTGTTGAAAAAATAGCACATTCCTTGGTAAGCATTTCTAAAATTCACTTTGCATTACCGCTTTGCATTACTAGGCATTACCTCTTAAGGTACTACCGATTTGCACGATTTGATTCGTTAAATATTCAGTTTGAAATTCATAGAGTCAACATACTGGTTGATCTATACACTACGTAACGTCCTCAGTAGGAGAATTCGGAAGAGTCTTCCGAGTCACTATATACATATACACATGCCAACATCACTCGTTTTTACATGACTTCTAGCACTCCTTCTGCAGAATGCAAAGTGTAATGAGTTGAACACATTCAATTCGATGTTTTTAGGGTGAAATTTAAATGCGTTAAGATAACCTCGATGGCGCAGGGAAATAACTTAGAGTTTCTCAGAGTAGTAGTTTGCCTTTCACACTTCTTTCATTTTGTTTCAAGAACAAAACCATTATTGCAGATTCTACTGCGGCGCTTCCACCATCGCATTCGTGCATCGGCTACATGCGCATCGCACGCGAAAGCACAGGCAAATGTGAAAACACTACATTCGTGTTAATGCGAATTCCTTTGATTCGCGTCCGAAAACCGCCATCGACGTGAATAGCAATGTGAATGCGAATGCGAATGGGAATGTGAGTGGTGGCAGTTCAGTTCTCTGTTGAAGAAAAATTCATCAAATGAACTGAGGCGAATGTGTAAACATTACATTCGTGATGAATGCAAGTTCCTTTGATTCGCGTCCAAAAACCGAAGCTAGGCGAACCTCGACCAGAGTTGCAAACAGATGCGAACTTGCTGTTTCCACATTTGCATTCATGCTAGTTTGCACAGGTGGAAATGCGGCATACTTTCTTTTTTTTTAGATCCAAGGATATTTATTTTAATTTAAATGCCCATTAAAAAATCCTTAAAAAAAACTAAATGGTACTCACATGCGGTAACTTTTTAATGAAAATGTGTGCGTTAGCAGCTTTAGCAGCGGCTTGAATCTCCTCCTTGGTTGCATCCTCTTTGCCATATCGGATATTTTCGTAAATTGTTGTTCCGAACAAGACCGGCTCTTGTCCAACAACTCCAATATGTTCGCGAAGCCAATTTACATCTAAATCCTTAATATTCGTTTCGTCGAGAAGGACTTCACCACTAATCGTATCATAAAATCGTTGAATGAGTTGAATGCAAGTCGACTTTCCGCAGCCTGATGAGCCTACTAAAGCTACAGTCTCACCTCTGTTTATAGTTAAATCGAGTCCTTCAAGAACCTGGAAAAAGGAGTAATTTTTAGAACGACAACATTGGCGGTTAGGCAAATAGGGCTGTACCTTTACGTCAGGACGGCTTGGATATTGGAAAAACACATTTTTAAACGCGATATTTCCCAAAGCTCTTAATGGTCTTAGACCTCTGGCACTAAGGGGATCTATCGTAGGCACTTTTTCGATTAAATCAAATACTTTTGCCCCGGCACCCTTAGCAATACCAAAAGCTTCAATATAAGGTGAGGCCATACCCAAATACATTGATCCCGTCATTACCGAAAAGAAAACCTAAACAAAATTGAAGTAATGCATTATACTGAACCCGGTGTATCTAACAAAATAAACATACAGTGATCATTACGCCTGGCGTATAAACGATATCTTCCGGAGCCCAACCAGCTTGATCCAGGATTAATCCGATACCATACCAAAACGCTAATGCATACGATGCATATATGAAGAACCATAGGAGTCCAAATCCTATTCCGGAGAAAAATCCCTTCCGTATGTTGATCTTTCTGGCGTCAGTTAGATTAGTTTTATACCGTGCTACTTCTTTTGATTGTCCTCCGAATGCAATTACAGTCCGTATAGCACTAAAGACTTCTTCAGCTATAGCACCAGCCTTGCCGTAAGCAGTCATTTCTTGCTTGGCCAAACGACCCGTGATCTTGTGGATAAATAATAATTATTAGTATACTATCGATTAGTAATGCTATTTGCAATGTCCTTACGAGTGCCACAACTCCAAGCGAAATGAACGTTACTGGTAAACTGCTCAAACAAACTAATGCCAGTTGCCATCCCTTTACAAATGCTAATATCATTGAAGCAAGGAAAGCAGTAATGAAACTCACGAACATCACCACCTTTTCTCCGATTCCGCCTTCAAGCTTTGTTAAATCTCTGAAATTATGGAAAAAATTTGAAATTTTATTTTAATACAACTTTGCAATTTTTTGGAGTAGAAGTCCGAAACGCATTTAATGCTAAGATGCGGTGCAGGTGAAGCTGACAACCTAAGAAAAATAACGTTTCAAATAGCTTCGTGGTTATTTTGTAGGTTGTCAGTCGCATAGTACCCAACACGGCATCTCATCATTAAACACGTTTCGGACTTCTACCCATAAAATAATAAATTTGCGCCCAGACTGTTGGCAAATTTTTTATACTCTAGATGAAATCATATAGAGTATTATAAGTTTAATCCAGCCCGAAAAGTTTGTAACGCATAGAACCGAGCCTCGGGCGAAAAAAAATGTATATATTATTTTGTGTTTAGTTGTGGCCAAAAACCCCAAATCCGTTTGCTGTCCGTCCGTCCGTCCGTTTGCACGATAACTCGAGAACGCGTTAGCCTAGGAAGTTGAAATTTTATCAACACCTGTAAAATGGAAAAGTAAGACTAAGTTCGTTAATGGTCCTTAAAACACGTATTCACAATTATTGCTCGAATGCTTTAAGTTAGGAACTTGAAATTTTGCATACTTAAAGTTTACAATGTTTGAAGCGAAAGTTCCGAATATGATGCAAATCCAATGAGTCTTTCGTGTAGCAGCCTACAAAAGTCCTTCAAAACTGTATACAAGTTACAGAATCCACTATTAGGCCTAGAGCATACTTGAGGCTAACAGCCGGGCAACTGTTTAATCACATCAAGCCGCGCACACTCTTAACTGCCCGATTAAACTGTTTAGTCGTTGTTCATATGCACATTACTCAACCACCGGCCGAATGTTACAGCCAACTGGTAGTAGAGAAACCCGGTAGTGTGAGATTTTTAATTTGGTCAGTGTGCGCATCTAGATAAACCGCCGTGCATATAGAGGCCAATGCGAGAGTTTAGTCGCACATCGATCGAAAGGGATCTGGCCTGCCTATTAAACTGTTTAGTTTGGACGATTCTTTAGTCTCAGTGTGCGTCCTTCCATATAGCTTCATAGCCATTAGCCATTCAACTAAACTATCGCGCGATTTTAAATCTCTAGTCTGCGGGTACTCTAACTCTAGTATGAGTTAAAGCAGGGATTCAAAATTTTACAGGAATTAGTTTTATATCAAAAGCAAAACTGAGTTCATTAATTAGCGCCATCCGTCGACTCCTTCGGGTAGCTGTCATACAAAAGTCCTTAAAACACGTGTTCGCCAATATTGAACGATAACTTTAGAACGCTTTAAGTTACGACTTTGAAATTTTGTACACGTTAATTTTATAATAGTCTCAGCTGAAAGTATTAATATACCATAAATCCTTCATGTAGTTGCCATACAAAAATTCTGTAAAAATGTCCTAACTTAATTTATGGAACTCACTATAACTCAAAAAATCGTTTAACCATCCATCGAGTAGCCACTATACAATAGTTTCTACCTGTAAATAAAAGGTCATGCAATAATTGTATGTGCATTCCTCATTCTTTTGATATAATCCCAACTAAAATATAAATCGGAGTTCAGTATTTCGTCTAGAGTATCATACGATTGGCTTGCAGCCGATCGTGACTGCGTTATGTTTAATTTATTTTTTGTTTATATTTCAATAAAACATTGGGCGTTGACTATCAAAAAATTCGGAAAACGATTTCTATATCTTATCAGACCTAAAAGATATGTCGGCATTCGTAAAAATATACACATCATTTTTCACCGCCTTAGGGGATGAATATCGCAAAATCCTGAAATGAACTTTTTGGTCATTATAATATAAGGCTCAAAGAAGTAAATGCGAATTTGATATCTCATTAGACCTAAGAAATATATCAGAATTCGTGTAAAGATATACAACTGTTTTACACTCCCTTAGGGGTTGAATATCCAGAAATCTTGAAAGGAATTTCTAATTGCTTATAAAAAAATCCCGCAAAAGTAAAGTTAAATTTGATATCTCGACTGTCATAAAAAATATGACGAAATTCGTGAAAATATGTTCAATTTCTTTTCACGTACAATTTTTTTGCGCCACCTTACCTCTGCACTCTAGTGCAAATCTGAAGTTACGTTTCTAGTACATCTACATATTCATTCCAATTTTCTGACATAAACTCTTACTGTTACACCAAAAACATCAACCACACCCTTAAAAAAAATGTTTTCTACCTCTATTAAGACATCAACCCATATTTTTCTTTTCTTAGCGGTTCTCGAAAAATTATATTCAGATCCTTTTTCTTTCAACTCTTACCATCCCTCACCCGTTACACTCCAGCAAATGTTTTGTTAAAAAATCAAAAAAAAATTTTAATTGTAAAAAAAATTTAAAACAATATCTGAAACTGGGTGGAGCTTCAGATATGGTTGTAAATTTAAAAAATTTCTGAAATATAAAACTAAAATTGATAGTCTAATTTCAGGGTAGCAAATTTATTCGAAACTTCAAGTTGATTATAATACTTTTCAAAAATAATAAACTAAAATGTCCGTCTGTCCGCCGCATATGCCGTTCCCAAACAGTTTTCAACTCAAGAGTCGTGGAGATATGTTTTTCATGGTATAGAGCTTAGACACGAAAAAAGACACGAAAAAAGCTAAAAAAAATTTTCAGTCCGTCTGTCCGCCGTACGCCGTACGTCGACCGGTGTACGCAAAATTGTTTGAAGGCTCGTAGCACCCAAACCCTTTGAGCTATTTAGTTGAATTTTTTTTCGTAGATAGACTGGGTAGGCGCCTTGAAGTGACCAAATTGTGAGGGGTGGGGGTGTAAGGGGGTAGGTGGGGGAAGCGTTTTAGATGAAAAATTTTGGTTTCTAGATCTCAGCAACCGCTCATGCTAGGAGGCTGAAACTTGAAAATTATATAGAGCTTTGATAGTGAACCCATTCGCAAAAAAATTGTCGATATGGGTGAAGGGGTGAAGGAGTGGGGGAAAAATAATGCGTCCGAGACGCTCGAAAGCCGAGATCGACACATTCTAAAATCCATATCTCCTAAACAGTTAACGTTACATAATTGAAACTTAATGAATATCTGTAGGTATACTAGGAGAATAGATCGGAAGTAAATTTTTGAGTGGGTGCAGTGGCGTACGGGTGGGGGGTAATAAACTTTAGATTACGATATCTCATGAAACAATTGCAGTAGACAAATAAAATTCGGTTTGTGTATAAAAGTTGATAAATTAAGTTTGCTGAAAGTAAAATTTTTTAAGTGGGAGGTTGAGCATGAAAGTGGAGGGGATACGAATTATTCTAAAAAATCACGTCTCATATCTCAAGAACCGTGTAAGGTAGATGCTTCAAATTTTTACCAGAGGTAGGCCTAATAGAACCCTACCAGAAAAATTAATTAAATAAAAAAATTTTTGGTGTGAGGGTGTAGAGGGTGAGGGTGGGGGAGGATGAAAAAGAAAGAGTTTCGATTTTTATATCTCGAAAACCTATAGTGATATAAAGCTGAAACGTGGTATTTAGATAGAGTTATAGTAGTAGCATCTTGGAATAATATACTTTTTTATAGGGGTAGTATGGTACGGGGGTGGGGGATATTTTTCCTATCTATAGAACGGCTTATGCTACAAAGTTGGAAATTGATATGTATATGTAATTCAACTAGAAAAGTAATATAGATGAAAAATTTTTTCAAATATCAATTGGCGTTTGGAAGGGGGGGTGAAAAAATGTATCAGTGAAAATGGAATGCATATATTTTCACGATTTTCGTCATATCTATTAGATCTTTCCAAATATTTAATTCAATTCTATTTTACGGCTTCATATAAATACCTAGAAAGTGTTTTCAGGATTTTTTTAAATTCAATGCCTAAGGGGGTGTAAAGGGGTTGTAAAGGGGTTGTAAAGGGGTTGTATAATTTTTCACGAATTCTGCCATATCACCCAGGTCTGATCAGATATCGAATATCTTTTCACTTTCACGTGCTTGCGTAATAATCACCTAAAACTTGTTTTTAAGTTTTTTCCTTTTTCAGCCCTAAGAGAGTATATATAAAAGGGTTGAAAAAGTTTTTAGGAATTCCGTCATATTCTCTAGAAGTGATAAGTAATTGAATTGGTTTTTACTTTCTCGTGCTGTCTTCATATTTATCTATTAACTCCTTTCAGGATTTTTGCATATTCAACCCCCAAAGTGGGTGTAATGAGGTTGTATATATTTTCACAAATTCTTACACATTGCTTAGATCTGATGATATATCGAATTCATTTTTTCTTCCTAAGGTTTCCTATATAACCGCCAAAAAATCAATTTCAGTATTTTCTGATTTTCAATCCTAAGGGGGTTGTATGCTTTCCAAAGCTTCGACATATTTCTTAGGTTTGATCAGATATTAGATCGCTTTTCACTTCCCCAGACTTTTTATATAATCGCCTACAAATCCATTTCTCAATTTTTGGATATTCAACCCCAAAGAGTTTGCATATGTTTTCACAAATTTTGACATCCCTTAGTTCTGATGAGATTTAAAATTGATTATTACGGCATTTGATGTAATGACCTAAAAACCAATTTCATGATTTTCGAATTTCAAGAACCAAGGGAGTGTGAAGAGTTTGTTTTCGTTTTCACAAATTTTTCAAAATCCCAAGTATCTGAAACCCTGTTTCACAATTTTTGCGAAATTCAAACCCCAAGTGGGTATATATAATGGGTTTGTATACGTTTTAACAATTCGTCATATCTCTTAATTCTGGTAAGGCATCAAATTCGCTCTTACTTCTATGGGGTTTTAGTGTACATAATATTCCGAAGATCGAATAGTCTACACGGGCCTTTTCAATGTTTAATCGGCTAAAAATCTCTATTTTAAATATTTTTATTTGAAGAACAAAATTAACTTTTCAAGAAACTTCATAATCTCGAAACAACTGATAATATACTTCGACTTTGACCGCTCCCGAACTTTGACCCGAAAAATAATAAAGTTTCGCCCAAACCATTGGCAGATTTTTTTAGATAGGTATTCATCAATTTCTAAGAACAAGAATGACGAAAAGAAATAGCCATGAAAACAGTCACCAGACTAAATTCTCGATTTATGCAAAGAAATTTCTAAGGTCATATCTTAAGTGGTTCTTGGTGCGTCAAAGCTATTTGCTTCTACAAGCGGACAAATTAATTTATTTCTAACGTCTACTTCTCTACAGTTTAATCAGTCTTCCGAATTGATCTTAATTAATAAGGTGAAAGCAAACGAGCCAAGTCGGGTCGAGTTAGAAGAGTCACAAAACATGTAGTTGGAGTTAAAGTCTGTTCAGATATTTTGAAACAGACTTCAATTGAGCAAAAACACGAACATACTTCGAAAAGCCACTTGTTTTACTTTTTGAAATTTCTGCTCACTTTCTCGGCTAGTCGGAGTTGCAGTCGGCGTCAAAACTGCAGTCGACAATTTTAAAACTTCGAGTGTCGGAGTTGGAGTCGGAAACTCCACATTACTGGATACTTACTCATTCATGCGACTAGCGAATTCTCCACTTTGATTGAAATCGTACCAAGAAATATCCTGATTGAGTGCAGATCTTAAATATAAGCCTCGTATTCTAAATACCTGGAAAAAAAATTATTTTTTGTAATGGTTAAAAATTTGTGGATAATAAAATCAAAACTTACTTGATTATGGGCGGCATAATTAAAACATGTTATTGCTCCATAACTGCCGATAAGCATGATAGCGCCAAGAATTGAATTGTACATGGCAAACGAATTAACCGCATCTGTGAATATGGTATTTGAATTTGCAGTCGAGTCATTCAATTGAAGGCTTGCTCCTTGTAAGATCATTGACTATAATAGGAAAATGAAACACATTTAAAATCTAAATTAACAAAAAATAATTTACCACTATTATAATTATTATAATAATTTTTAAATAAATTGCTGGTTTAGCTTACCAATAAAACCTTAATTATTACAAACAGGGCATGTACTCGTACTACATTTAATAAGACACCCCATTTTCCAGTTCTAAATCGAAAGGCAAAAGCACTAAATGTGTTTCCGACTGGGACTCCTATAAAGGAGTCTTCTTAAATACAAATATGAACTGAGAAAGGCGTTGCGTCCATCCTGGCGACTCTTTTGTAGTAAAATAGAGGAGTCCTCTAAGGGATCCAGGTGCCGCAAAGGCCTTTCTACCAATCCAACCACACCATGCTACCTGTGGAGACCGAAGGGATCTTGGACCACCTCATATGTATAAGGAAACTACTGATCTGCTGGACACCCACTTCCCTGGTAGCTCTGGCGTTGCGATGGACCGGGTAAAAATCTCAGAAAACATGCACCATGCAAGTCTGACGCTCTTAAAACAGAGACCAAACATCTTTGGGCGATAAGAGGCTTTAAACTATTTATGTCAGCGGGATCGCATGGAATAGTTCCTCCTGAAATCCTGGGATATAATTCTACCTTGGTTGAAACTTATCTTGAAAGGCTGCCTGATCCATGAAACTGGGAAGGAAGTTAAGGTAGTCTTCATACCTAAAGCAGGAAAAAGCCCTCTTGTCTGTCCTAAGAATCTCAAACCAATCACTCTATCACTCCTTTCTTCTGACATCACTGCAAAGACTAATGGATGTACACATCCGCGATAATATTGACAAGCGGTGTCTGTCAACATAGTTGTCTCTAGTCTCTAGTTTCAAGGTAGATTACTCGCTTTGGGCGCTGATTAATCTGATGCTCACATTCAGGATTGTCAACACAAAGCTAGGCAAGGCCTCTGCTCTCTGGTTTGTCAATACAGTACACTACAAGTTGGCGTACTCTACCCTCTTCGTTGGAATTTAGTGGTCAACAAAATACTATTAAACCTGAAGTGGGCGGGCTGTAGACTGACTGCTTATCCAGACGAAGTTTCAATTGCTATCTCGGGAATGCACCTCTACACGCTGAATGAGATATTGCAGAATGCTCTCTCTATACTCTCTAAATGGGCATGAGGGTTGGCCGTGAAGGAAATGTAAAATTCCTCACGTTGACGCCCCTTCTCTGGATGGTACTAGTCCAGTTTTCACTGAGAGTGCAAGATACCTCAGTCTAATTTTAGATAGGAAGCTACTCTGGAAACCGAACATCCAGGAACGAGACAGGAAAGCAACAGTCACGCTTTACTCATGCAAAAAGGCCATTGGCAAAAAATGTGGTAAACACCCCGAACGGCTATACGTGTCCGCCATCAGGCCGATACTTATGTATGGTGTTATTGTCTGGTAGAATCGTTCCTGAGTAATGCTTGTTTGCTCTCTGTGATCGCTGGAATTTGAGAATTTCTGTAGGTTTATTGAATAAAAGAACGATTTCTTCCGACCGATTTCCACTTTATTAAACACACGTCTTCTTTCTTTGACGGTAGCCGAACGAGAGAGAGAGCGAGACCTTTTCCGGTTACTTCAATAGGCAGCGATTAATTTCCGCGCCATCTCTTGTTCGGCACATCATTTACAACAGGTTAGTTACCAGTACCTACCCGTAGTAACCCATGTTGAGACGGACTTATGATTGGTTTGCACTGTAAAATATGATTCAACTTTGGACGGAAAATTCACTTTTAAAATACTTTCTACTGTATCCAGTAATTTTTGTGAGAGCCATTTTGACTGAAGACGAAATATCTTTTAGATCAAGGATTAATTTCCACTGTTGCGCTAATGTTGGTTTAAATACAACCAGCAGTTAAAGGATAAAATTGCACAAAAAGTATATTATTTTGTCTAAATTCTAAAAGGAGTTGATTTAAAAAAAAAAATATATTTTCAACTTACGTCAGCCAAATCGCCAAAAAGGAATGCATTTGCTGGTGCGGTAAGTCCCATTGCTAAGCCTCCAACAATTCCAATAGCAATTAATAATTGATCTTTTGGTGATGAAAATTTAAACTGTAAAATAGAGATTTTTATTTAAAATTCAGTATTTCAAAAGTGTGGAAAAATATTCAAACTTACTAATTTAAAGAATGATATGGGTGGTGCTTCCGGTTGTTTTGGCTCTTCTTTTGTCGACGACGCATCGTCTTTGTTATTCACATCTCTGTAAAATAAAAAATAATGTAAATTTAATTTAAAATTTTATGAGTATCGCTCGATTTTAATATTATTAAAAAAAACTGTTTTAAAGAGTACGTGGACAATGATAAAAAAATAATTTTGAAGCAAATAACTCAAATTATAAAACAATTATAAAATGCGAGTAGAGTGAAAGGGAGCTATGATGAACTCCAATCCAACATTTACAACGGACTGCCTTTAATAACTCGATTATATTGTTACATGCTACGCTGGCCACCCGCGCAACTTAACCAGTTTCCAATAAGAAAGCCTCGCCTTGCAATATCTTATATCCAATATATCCACGCCTCCCAATATCTGGATACTTCTCGAATACTCTTCCTCTAAACTCTTCTCGCATGCAGAAGAACTTCTGGCAAGTTCCACACACCCATCGAATATTGGGGAAAGCTGTCGACTCAACAAATGCAGTACATAAACAGGACAGAACTTGCAGCCGACACAGTTTTACTACGCGAGCGATATGACGATCAGTTTCTACTCCAAGTATTTGTAGAGGGATTTTGGATTGGTAGCAGCAATCGGGCAGTGATCAAGTACCATATAAAATCGGGCAGCGTTGCCAGTAGTTTGATTGTTAGTGCGATTATTGAATGCGAATTATTAAACGTTATTATTTCTATTGATTTTAAACGAATTGTGTTTTGCTTGTAATTCCGGCGAATTCCTTGATCGCAAGAATATACACAGTGCGACAAATAAGTTTCGAGACTGGTCATGGAAAACATCATTAGAAGAAAAAATCTGGATATTTTTAATTTTTTTTATTCAAAATATTCTCCTACAGTTTCAATACACTTGTTACAGCGATTCAACAGTGATTCAAATGCGTGTTCTAGCTCATTTTGTGAAATTCCCTCTAGTCCTCGTGTTGAAGCTGTTTTGATGGTCGAAATGTCATTAAAAAAAACATCCTTTCAACTTCAATTTCAATTTCGGGAATAGAGAGAAATCGCATGTGACAAAATCAGGTGAATACGGTGGATAATTCAACACACAGACTCGATTCTGAGCCTCGGTGCATTATCCAGTTCACGATATTCGGGTCGAATACGACGGATTCTGGCCATCAAATGCTTCAAAATTTCGACATAAAATGCGCCAGTAATTGTTTGGCCAGTTGGAACGAATTCCCTGTGGACAATTCCTTTGCTATCGAAGAATGTAATGAGCATTGTTTGAGCAACATTTTAATATTTCAGCATCTACAAAAAAGTTGTTTTGCGAGAATTGTCATAACTTTGCTGTCTAACAACCGATTTAAACAAAATTAGTATTACCGGGAAGAGGAGATTCACAGCTTTCAAACGCCGTTATGTACACATAGATTGTCCTACTAGTTACTCAGATATGGTTCGAGTCTCGGAACATATTTGTCGCACTGTGTATTTCTATATTATTTTACTATGAAATTTCTAAGTAATCGCTAAATTTATTTACTATATTCTAACAAAAAATATTCAAATGTATGTCTCATGTGTTAAAATAGTTATGTAAAATATTGTGTTCATACTATAATTATATTTTTAATAAATAAAATAAAAAAAATTTTTAATCGGATATTAACGCTTAAAATTTACTTATTTTAGTATGGCATGGTATAGGTGACACAAGCCAGCTAAACCGTGAGCCGCAAAGTATAATACTTTATACGAACGGCTCTCTGAAAGTGAATCAATCAAGATCCGATGTCTTTCTGAAAGGCTCAATAGTTGGTATTCCAAAATAGGATCTACGCGATTAAATAAGCCATCTACATTCCCCAGAAAAGAAGTGGACTGATAAAGTTATCTGTATTAGTTCGGACAACCGACCTCCCATTATATCCATAAACTCGACCACAGCCTCTTCACGACTTCTTGAGTCACTACAGCTGAATAAATTGGTCACTGCTGCTGAATGAATTGGGGAAAAGTAATAAGGTGAATGTAGCCCGGGTTTCGGAAGACTCCGACATACCAGAAAATGAGCAGACCTACTTGCTCGCACAAGTAGAGTCGGAAACAACTTTCTGTTAAGGCAGGCGTCCACTAGGGCGGACGGGCCGCATCGCAAAAATCCGCCTGCCATACATTGTTATGGAAGTGCGTCCACTGAACGACACTTGCGACGGAACGAAGTACGTAGAAAAAAAAATGCTCGACGAACCGTTGCGATGCGGCCCACCTCTAGTGGACGCCTGCCTTTATCATGAGCATGCTGTAGAGATATCGTATGTGGGCACAAAATCAAAATGGCACAAAGGTCGTTGGAAACAATCTGGACCACTGCAGACTACCAAAAATTTGAGATGGGCAAAACAGTTCATTTGAGTGAATTTCTAGTCATTCACTTTAAAGAGTTAGTTCAGTGAAGTAGGTTAGGTTAGGTTGAGAAGGGTGGACTAAAGCAATATGCCCCAGTCCATCACGAGAGATCACTAAAGTGAAGTACCTCAATTGAACTGTTCATTTCAGTTTTTTTCTTCTCTAACCAACCGTTCAGTAGTCACTAGTCACTCACTTTTCACTACTCCTTCAATTTAACTGTTCACTTACACTGTTCTTTTTTTGTTCAATTGGTTATAAAGTTCAGTTTTGCATGAAATGAAAAATAAGTTATGGCTTCGCTGTGTGTGTTTCTGAGGGACACGGAGATGGACGAAAAACGAAGATTGGTTGGTTGTCTGCCTCTCTTCTCACCAAGTTCGCTCTCCTAAAATGAAAATGACTTCACTCACGTATTTCAATGAAGTGTGCTTTTAGAGTAGTTCACTTGTGAACGGCTCATCTCTAATATTACTAACTAGGCCAGATTCTAGAGTTTCTTCTACTCGTAGAACTTAAACGAAGTGATCTCACCAACATACTCTAGACCACTATATGCTGGAGGAGCATCTATGGGGGATGAAAACCCTAAGTTCTCTTATATCATATGTGACCAATGCTGTGAAAAGGAAGAATCCACACGATACTTTTTGAGTGAATGCTTAGCTTTCGCTTGAACGCGTCTGTCCACATCTGTGTTAACTCCATAAGCAGTGGACGCTTATAGATCTTGACCTAGCCAAGGTTTTAAGCTTAATAAAGGAGTCTAGGACTGACTAGGGGAAATTGAAAGGACGCCTTTAATAAGGAAGTTCAAGGTAGAAGAAGCAGTCGCGTAGCAATTATCCCTTCCTACTGGGAAGTTATATATCGTATATTTTAAAATATGCCAATAGTATGGGCGAAACTTTATTATTTTTTGGGTCAAAGCTCGGGAAGCGGTTCAAATGGAGTCGCGGTAGAATGCTTACGCCATTGCTACATATAACACATGAGTTACGAAATTGGGTCATACTCCGGGACGCGGTCAAAGTCGGAGTATAACATCAGTCATTTCGAGATTAGAAGTTTTTTTCGAAAGTAAATTTTGTCCAAAGAATAGATGTATAAATATGTAAAATGCAGATTTTTAGCCGATTAAACATATAAAAAGCCTGTGTAGTTAACTAGAATTTCGGTATATTATTCACACTATAAGCCCATAGAAGTAAGAACCAAGTTGCCGCCTTATCATACCTAAGAGGTATGACGAATTGAAATATGATGACTTAAGAGATATAACGCCATTACATGAAATGCCCCTAGAAGTAATATTTTATTAAATATTAAATATTTGAATCCCTTACAGCCTTACAGCGGGTTGAATATCAATAAATCGTGAAATGGGTTTGCAGGCGATTATATAAAAAAAATTAATCTGATATCTCATCAAACCCAAGAAATATATCGAAAAATGCGAAAAGTATGCAACCCCCTTACAGGGTTGAATATCTAAAACTGCGTAAATTAATTATTTGGCGAATATACAGGAAGCCTTAGGAAGTAAAAATCAATCAATCAACAATCTAAGAAATATGAAGGAATTTGTAAAAATGTATGCAACCTCTTTACACCACCTTGGGGGTTATAAAAAAAATCTGCTTATACTAAAGTCAATTTGATATTTCATCAAACGTAAGAGATGTAGCGAAAATTGTAAAAACGTATGCAACCCCCTTACACCCACTTGGGAGTTTAATATCCAAAAATCCGGAAAGATGTAAAAACCAATTCGAAGTCTCCTCCACTCCTGATGGATGTAACGTAATTCGTAAAAACTTGTTCAACCCTTTTATACACTCCTAGGGGTTGAAAACGAAAAAAAAGGTTAAAAACGGGTTTCAGGGTATTATTAAACAAGCCCGTAAAAGTAAATAGTTATTCGATATCTAATCAGACCTGAAGGCTATCGCTGAATTTATAAAAAAGGTATTTAATCGCTTTACACCCACTTGGGGGTCGAATTTCATAAAATCCCGAAAACACTTTTTAGGCATTTATGAGAAGAGTTCGTAGAATAAAAATTAATTCAATATTTAAGAAGACCTAAGAGATATGACGAAAATCGTGAAAATGTATGCATCACTATCTCACTGATCATTTTTTTTGCTGCCTACCAAACGATCGAGTACAATACTGTATTATTAAAATAAAAAAGCAAAATTAATAAAATAGTTCCCAATTATTGTCTCGACCCCTGACTGCGAAGAAAGCAACTAAAATCAAGAAAAATTGTTGTTATTATTATTTTCTCTGAAGGATCTTGGAAGCGGATTAGACAATAATCCGAAATAAATATTTTTTTACTCAAAGTTCCTCTACATGCGGATTACTAATCTTTTGTTGGAATCCAATAATTTAGAAACTATATCGCGACTGACCTTGAAAATTATTAGAGAAATAAACCGACCGATAAGAAGTCATACATAAGATTACTCCTTCCTAGTTTGTCTTTCATTTCAAATACAGTCCAACATTATGATTAGTAGTAATCTTACCTAAGTCATAAATAACAATAAAAAATAAAAATAGTAAAACGTAATTTAGTAAAATTATCTGGTTGAAATATCGGAAACAAATTCATGTCTGGTCTGTTGTTTCTGAGGGAAATCTCTGATATAAATTTTTTTATTTTGTGCGTAAATACTCATACGAGTACATAAACAATTATTTAAAGATATAAAATTTACACATCTGCATGGAAAATTAACTATTTATCTTCTTATATGAACGTAAACCTACTGTACCTTGGTAAAATAGGTCTGGTCTAATGTATTAATTTATCAATGTTCAATTTCGCAATAACAGATATCGGTTGCTACAAGCTTTTTGGGTAATAATAAATATGAGAACATTTAAAGAAATAATTTTTTATATCTTTACATTGGTTTTAAGAGACATGAAGATCATAAGATTCCATAATTGTTTAATACAAAGTGGTTCTGAGTGGAGCATTAGACTACCGTCTGGAGTTCCGCAAGGATCTGCAGTCGGTCCACATCTATTTCTTAATTGCATATCATAACATTCTAAAATCTAAAAATTAAGTTAATTCGCACAAATGTATTGTAATAAAAAATAATTAATCCGTAAGTAAGTAGTAAGTTCTGGAATTTGTGTAAGAAGCAATTTTTTCAAATTTCCATTGTTAGAAAGTTGCCTGAATAACTTCCTTGTATTTGAATATAAATAAACGGTCGTTCAAATTACTTCTAAGAAGCTTCTAAGTCATTTATATTACCGGAAAGTTTCTGAAAAAAACGATTTCGTCATACCTTCAGTCAGATTTTTAGCTAGGAAGTCGTAAAGAATCTGTTTAGTCGTATTTACAATCACAATGTTCAAATAACTTATCTGTATACATATTTACATACAATCAGATCTTCGTACTCAAAGTTATGTTGTTGGTTATTGGTCGTGTATCGTGCAAACAAATAACCAACAGAAAGTTGCTTATTTTATTAATATTATTAATACAGTAAAACCTGTCTAAAACGGAATGCTGTGGTACCCAACTTTTTATTCCGTTATAGAAGGTTTCCGTTTTATACAGTTTTGTTCAGCAAAATTCTTGATTTGAAAATACAGTCAATATACAATATGTGTTTTTTTTTTTGGTACTTTAAAAATAACGAACACACAAAAAATAAAAATATATACAGTTCAAATAAAGGGTGTTAGAATAACGCGTTCCGAAGTTAAATCAAAATTGAAAACAAGTGGATGATGGAGTTAATGAAAATTTTATTAAAAAAATATTATTTGTTCCATGGCAGTTAAGTATGAAAAAGAATATCACTCAAATGCCCGCCTACGGTACACCTCGACCCGTTTGTCCAAATCTTTGAAGACATCACCAAAGACTATCCATAAGAAGACGGGACACTACGCAGTATCTTCGAATAAAAATTTGACCTTGTTTTCTTTATTTAATGAGATGAGGGAAGTAGATAGCAATAGCATGATGCATGATTAAAGAAGAGACAAAAACTGATAACGAGTCGCATTCACCAATATAATGACATCCTCACAGCCCTATAAACCAAAAACACGAAAAATTCATGGGTCCTTATGTACAAACTACTACCATGTTAGCACGCGCGCTTGTGTTCGTGGCGATATTGAGGGTTAAATCGAAAAGTAAACATTTCCCCAAATTTTCCTCAAGTATGTTCAACATGCCGACCTCTTCCACCTTTAGTGAGTGAAAAAGACTAAAGTATGATCGCCGAATGCTTATACATCCGATCATCAAGTGCGTATCTGCTCGACCTGCAAATGCCATAACAAACTTAGACGTTCAACATCAACTGTGCAGTTCTGATCATGAAACAAATAACTCTGCCGGCTAGTGCAATGGAAGTCGTGTTTCGATTGCACTAGTCGACGAACAAAAAATTTGCATTCGGCGGCATGACCCGACGCCAAGGATCGATACAGTGTATACCGGCAAAGATTAACGGGAAGGTGCCACATGCCACAGAGTTCTTATGCAATTTCATCCCTCCATTATTCGATGAGCGGTAGAACACAATTCATATGTAAATCCTTTCTACCGATCCTCGATGATCGTTCAGGTGGACTTCGTATGTAATTCAGATTCACCCCTCATCGATGACCAGTAGGCTCTACTTCATACTGACTTCAAACTCACTGTTCACTGAGTGCACGTATTGCTATCTCGTTCTTGCTCATTCCAATTTCAAATACAATGCGCGATAGGAGATCTCTCATGTCGACGAGTGCGGATGAGATGGTCGGATGCATTTCAGTATGAGCAAGAAAGAAATGCGAATACCTCACACGTATTCACAGATAGCAAGTACATAGTTGAACTTGTTCCCAACTGATAATCTTTTTTCAGCGACAAGTTTCGAAACTGTTCGCTGCCTCTTCATCGCCTCTTCATCGATGTTTGGTTTATAGGGAGAACGCCTATAAACAAAATTACATCAAATCATGTGCAGACACAGCTCAGCTGTGCTTGTGTGATTTCATTTCTCCTATTGTTCCTATAAGTTTGTATGCTGAAACACTTGAGAATAGAACAGCCGCAAAAAATGCGTTCTGTTACGTGCTTTGAGAAAAACGATGCACACAGATGCGAATGTGTAATCATTCATTTTGGCATATTAGCGTACTCTTTTCTTCGCATGTGAATTTCCGTAAGAATACGGAATTGAAATTGTTCAATCGGATTTCTTTGTTTCGCTTATACAATGGTTTTTTGGTTTTTTTTACACAAAAAATGCATGTGTATTAAGTGTCCCGTCTTGTTGTAGATAGTCTTTGACATCACGGCATAATTGCTCCTTAATTAAACCAATAGATCCTTCAGTTGTTGAATGGTGTTAAGTTTATTGGGGTAAACTTTGCTTTTGAGGTAACCCCAAAGAAAGAAGTGCAACGGAGTCAAATCGCACGATCTCGGTGGCCAATTCATTTCGCTGTTTCGGGAGATTATTCGCCCGGGGAACTTTAGCTGTGTGGCTCATCGCACCATTTTGCTGGAACCACATGTCGTCGATGTCATAATCATACAATATTGGCCACAAGAAGTCGGTGATCATGGCATGGTACCGTTCCCCGTTCACTCTAACAGAGCTGTCAGCTGCATTTTCGAAGAAAAACGGACCAACCACTTCACCAGCGCCAAATGCATACCACACAGTGAGATTTTCTGGATGCATTTGCTTTTCAAAGAGTGCCCCTGGATTTTCATCAGCCCATATACTGCAATTCAACTTGTTGACGTATCCGCTGAGATGGAAATAAGCATAATCAGAAAATGAGTTTTGGTCGCAAATCCATTTGGAAACTTGCTAGCTTTTTTTACATCATATCCTATCATTTCATATTTCAACTGTTTTCCGTTTTGCGAAAAATTTCGTTCCGCGAATCATGTTCCGTTTCCGCGTTAGACAGGTTTCCGGTTTATACAGGGTGTTTTGCATTGGAAAATGCTCCGTTCCCAGTTTTTTTTCCGTTATGGCAGGTTTCCGTTTTATAGAGGGTCCGTTTTAGACAGGTTTTACTGTAAGAATGGATTTTTTTCAAGGTGAGCAGCTACCATAGAGGCAAATTTTAAGAATTTTATGTTGTTTTCCGGCGTCAGTGGAGTTTTTGGTGTGAAACCCCAACACGAAATCCCCGACTGTTGATTAATCGCTGTCCTTGAGGACATGACATTATATATCCTAGCGAACAACCAAAAATTCCACCAAATTGGTTGAAATATTAGGTGATCTTCAGTGCCACCAGCATAATAGGCATGATACACCCTCTGACGAGTCTATGCCATCCGATGACGAAACAGCTCCTTTGGACCTAGTCCAACACAGTCTTATAAACTGGCCTATCCAGTGAAGGTTTTCCAACTGTCATGTCCTGAAGGACAGCGATTAATCAACAGTCGGGAATTTCGTGTTGGGGTTTCACATATTTCGATTAATCTGGTTTCTGGTTATTATTAGTTTTGGACACTTGTCCGCGCTGAGTACCACAAGGCTCTTGCCTAAGCCCAACACTCTTTAATTTATACACTGCTGATATGCCTAAGGCTGTCAACTGCGACTTAGCAACATTCGCTGATGACACCGCAATTTTAACTACAGCATTGGAACCATAAATTATCATCAATAACCTCCAAGAGCAGCTTGAAACCTTAAATATATTTTACCAAAAATGGAAGATTAATCTTAACACCTCTAAAACTTAAGCAATATATTTCTTGAAACGTAGAGCAACTCGTTTCTTACCACCCCCCAATTTAAACATATTAGGTGCTTACGTTGGTTAAAAGCGATCAAGTACTTGGGACTACACCTTGACACTAAGTTAACATTTCAGTACCATATAGAACAAACCACCTCAAACACCTCGAAAAGCATAAGAATTCTATGCCCACTTATAAACAGGAAATCTAAGTTGTCCCAGGAAAATAAGCTTCTATTATACAACTCTGTAATGCAACCCGGTCTAACATATGGAGCGCCAGTTTGGATAAACTGTGCAAAGGTCCACAGACAGAAGCTTCAAATCATACAAAACAAATGCCTCAAAATTTTATTAAACAAACCATGGCATTTCTCGACTCGTCTATTTATTTATTTATTTATTTATTTATTTATTCATTCGGACACACTGAGATATCTGGATTACAACAGATCAATGAACGCATCGCGAAACTTATTAGCCAATTCCGGAGTAATTGCGCTAACAGCGAGATTCCACATATTTTATCACTAACAAATAATCTGTAAGTTATGTCCACATAATTAAATAACGTTATACTAAATTCAATAGAATTTGTATTTAGATTTAAGTATTAGTTTTAGTTAGGATTACATTAGGTTTAATTGTAAAATTAAAGTTCAAAGGGTTTTTGAAAAAATTTTTTCCCTGAAAATGTCAAAAACAATAATTAAGAATTAAACTAGTCTGCAAACATACTAGCATAAAGAATTAGAACTAAGCTGTAAAGATAATTTAATCTAAACCCTTCACTGTTATGAAAATGTAAAAGCAAACTTGTATATAATCATGAAATATAATTATCTATCTATCTATCTATCTAAATTGGAGACATCTCAGAAATAGTTAAATTAAACATACGACCTTTGTGATTAAAGCCATCCATAGAGTCCTGGTTTAACTTCTCAGCTTAGGGCATTTAGAAAGGAAGACACCACAGTTCTTCAAAATTTAAGTGTAGAACTACAATAGCAATATAATATTAAGGGCGTATCAGATACATTAACACATCTATATTGTTTTTAAATAATAATGGGTCTATGGCACCAATTCAAATTTTACAATAATCCTTACACTTCATCGGATAACTACCGTTCAGAAGGTCTTAAAGCACTTGTTTGTCTCATATCAATGTACGTTAGACGTAAAAACGTAATACATGGAGTGTAGAAAACGAATAAGAGTGTTTTTGTAGTGAGTTCTTCGTGCAGCTTCCATACAATAGTCTTTAATAAAATGTCCATACATTCGATGAATCGTATTATAGCGCTAGAACTTATTTAACTATTACCACGCACTTTTAATCGTTATAATTTAGGGATATAAATCACCTCAAGTTTCTAAGTGATCAAATTTCCTCCATCCTTGCGAGTGTCTCTCATACCAAGGTCTATTATTTACACTATAATATTTCGCATGAAAACTAAAACTAACAAAATCAAGCTTCACCTTGCTTTCAAGGACGTCATTTCAGTTTTATCCTTACACATGTGGGTCGATATTAAGAATTATAATGTATTCATGCGAACACGCACAGGTCAAGATAGCTTTTCTAGAAAAATTATTAAAGGTCGTGGAGCACCTCTATTCCCAAATTTAGTGTGATAGAATAATACCACCCACCGCAAATGACGGCTCTGACTAGCTTTCATTGGTACTTGAGAACGCGTTCAGCAGTAAAATTCAAATTTGATATTTATGAAATGTTTTGATATTTCTTACTATAAAAATCTAAATCCAGCTCGACGGATCAAAAAATTGTACTCGATTATATCCCAAAAGAAAGACAATTAATTTTTCTTGACAAGGACATTTATATAAAATCAGTCTAAACATGAAGGCTTGGGAGCTACAAAGTTATAATATGACAAGTGATTAGGTGTAAAAAGTTTTTGTATAGTGTCAGTTGTATGAATTCACAGCACGCATACCACGTCTTTTGAGCAGTTTTGTATGAAAAGTACTGCCAGAAGTTTTTGCTCAAAACTTAACCATATCAAATTTTTACTTTCGTACCTAACCTTTTCGAGTTTCAACCCCATTTTCCAATGGTGTATTAAAGAAAACGCGTCGCGCTCACGTGAAGTGATGCGATGCGATAACAGCTGACTAGAATTCAGTGACTGGACTGAGATTGGTCTTGGCGGATTCATATAAACTCTCTCGGCTCTCTTCATGTTCAACTATTGCAAAATTAGCTTACGCCAAATTTCAAATTCGTAGCTTAAAGTCTTCTGAAATTATTAGCTAATATTCGTGAAAATGTGTTTTAAGGACTTTTGTATGGAGGCCACTTGGAGGAGTGCAGGAACTTTACTCACTCTAATGAGGCAGAACTTACTTCTTACTTGAAACTGTGTCGTGCAAAAAAACTTTCTGGCTAAACGATTTCTTGGTTGTTCTGGGTTCCGAATAATAAACAGTTTTATGTAAACTGGTTTTTTAAAGTTAATCAAGGTAAGACTTTTTGTGAATTAAATACATAAATGCATTTAATTATCTATTGAACATTGGCTTTATTGTAATCATCGGTTTTACCTACAACCTCATAAAAAACTGTCGCGATTGTCCCTTATCAAGACTTAAGGTGGAATTATAATGAACGCGACGAGCGTGCGTTAAGCGACAAGTGCGCGTTAATCGATGCGACGCGATGACAGCTGATTAGAATGCATGTTAGTCAGTGCAACCAGTTACATTTACATCGCCTTGCTATAACCGCGCGCTTCGATAGCCTATTTTTTAATTTCATCTCGTGTAACGCAATTTTGATGCTTGCGTCGGTCTGTATTTCGAATTTTTTACAACCATAGACGGCAAAAATAATAAAAAGCCAATACGTTTGAAGATCTCGAAGAAAATATTTTAGTATTTCATTATGTTTCAGTTGCAGGAAGCAATTCATCACGGTCACTATACGGGTAACTGGTGTTGCGATACGACTCAGGCGATGCGAGTGGTTCATCGCGCGCGTTGTGCGCATCGCTCTGACTGTAATTACACCTTTAGCAACACATTTCTTCACATTAAATCGGTTTTGTAAGTGTTTTTGGTATTTTCTAAAAAGGGCTAACGCGGTTTTGGATCAACGTCGGGGATATATATATTACGAGTATCTATTACCCATATAAGTAAAGTGTGTAGCAGAGAAAAAAACACTAGTTGAAAGGACTTACTCTTCTCCCTCCTTTCGATTATAATAAGCTTCGATTCCAGCATCCAAAGGATCCTTCTTCGTGTCACCATTCACATCAGAAATTTCTAAGGTCTTCATGATTACCACTTATTTTTTTATAATTTTTACGAGATCACCGTCACTCGAATCGAATTTATTATTTATGAAATTAATTTTATTTCTTTAATTTATTACTAGGGATATATTTTTTTCACCATTTCACAATCATTGAAACTCTTTCAAACTATCACGCGCCGGAGTAGGATTTCAACTAAAATACATTTCGGAAATTTGTCGCCTATAAATCAATGAAAATATTCACATTGTACGTAATATTGATTCACCAATCGATATCTTAATTTTCGAGAGATACGTATGTAAAAAGCTCGCTGAGCTTATCATAAGCAGCTAATACTTACTACCCGGTATTTACTGGGCAGCGATAAAATAACTAGATAGTATAAAGTATTTATTTTTTTGGTGTTTTTATTGACTTTGAGCGAAATAAAAGTCTATTGTGCGACTTTAGAATCTAATCTAATGGCGAAATTTGGCCACAGTATAATGCAATATTTTGAAATTTGTAATTTATTTATGATTTATTAGCGATTGAACAAATAATCACACGTGCTAAAAACATGAATTAACGAATTTTTAGCAATAAATTTTATTATAGTAAAATTTACGAATTAACAATGAAATTATGCATTTCATTGTGAAATGTACTTAGTACTTGTGAATGTAAACATTTATATTTGCGCTCTTACGTTGTTATTTATGTTGACATAGTGCACCGATATAAGTTGGTAGGTAAAAAAAATCAAATTTTATATAAATTTGATCAAAATTGCAAATAGAACAAGTATCTGTTATTCGCCTGAAATAGTGAAGTAGTTCGAATGCCTTAGCTCCAAAAAGGATCCCGAGATTTTTATTTCTACAGGCGAAAGAAATTATCTGCAGCTCACTTCGAGAAACTATGGGGACAAATCGAACTAAAGAAGCATCTCTACTGCTCGTTGAAATCAAAAAAATTGTCCTTAGTTTTTTAGCGTTTTAGATGAAATTTTTTTAGCGTTTTAGATGAAATTTTTTTAGCGTTTTAGATGAAAAATATCCATCAAACAAATCTACTCAAACGCTTTTGCGTACGACGTACCTTGTCTACTGCGGACAAACGGACATTTTTGTTTTTGCTTTTTTGGGGTTAGCGTGAAAATACAAAATTTCAGGGTAGTAAATTTTTTTGAAATTTCAGGTCGATCACAAAATACTTTATTACATATTAATAAATAATAAAGTAAGTACAGCCAATGGGACCCTTAGAAAGGGCTTTTTCGCCCAAATAAGTATAAGTACGAGTTTTAAGGAATTTTGTATGGCGTTTTCTCTTACTAACGAATTCGAAGAGAAGTTTGTAGTTTTTTCCATTGAAAGCTTTATATTGTTGCGAGCTAGTGATTTGCCGGGATTTCAAACAAAACACAATTCATTTAAAATCGATAGAAATAAAACCGTTTTATTATTCACATTCAATAATCGCACTAATAAGGGCACTACTGACAAACGCTGCCCTATTTTATAAACCACTTGATCAATGCTCGATTGCTGCCACGAATCCAAATCGCTTTACAAATACTTTCGCGTAGAAACTGATCGACGTCTCGCTTCACCACAGTAAAAATTGTGCTTGGTACAAACTTTGCCGTGCTTATACATATATTTTATCGCAAGAACAGTTTAAGATAGGCGTTTAAAACTTGTACGGGAAGTAGGCCTAATAGAACCCAAGTGTAGATATAGGCAGCGTTTTTCCTATCTATAGAACGACTTACGCTAGAAAGTTGAAACTTATTGAGAATATGTAATAGATCTACTAGAAAAGTAATCTAGTTAAAAAAATCAAATATCCATTGGCGTACGGAAAGTGGCATAAAAAATGTTCAGTGAAAATGGAATGCATATTTTCACCAATTTCGTCACATCTCTTAGGTCTTTCTAAATATTGAATCAAATTTTATTCTATGGATTCATCACATAAATGTCTAGAAGGCATTTTCAGAATTTTTTGAAATTCGACCCGTAAGGGGGTGTAAAGAGGTTGCATACATTTTCAAGAATTCAGACATATTCCTCAAGTTTTTTTAGATATGGAATATCTTTTCGCTCATTTCTGTGGTAAAAAGCGATAAGAGCTTATGTCGAGATAAGAAAAAATCATTTTTCAAGTTTTCAATTGCATTTTTTAAATGAAATTGCCATTGTTTGATAGATTTTTGTTTCATATAATATATTATTATTGTGTTGTATTACTAAATTCAATAAAATAAGATCTCCTAATATATTTTTTATTATTTTATTTATCAATTTTGATACACGTAACTGCTTGATTATTTTCTCGACTTAAGCTGTTATCGCTTTTTACCACAGATTTTATAATCGCCTAAAACCAACCCCTAAGAGGGTATAAAAGGGTTGAACACATTTTGACGAATTCTGTCATATCTCTTAGGAGTGATAAGACATTGAATTGGTTTTTACTTCCTCGGGCTTTCTTTATATTTATCTAAAGACTCCTTTCATGATTTTTGAACATTCAACCACAAGTGGGTGTAAAGGGTTTGCCTACGTCTTCATAAATTCTTACATATTTCTTAGGTCTGATGAGATATCGAATTCATTTGTACTAATCGTTAAACATTTATTTAAGGATTTTTAGATATTCAACCCTAATGGGTGTAAGTGGGTTACATACTTCTCACAGCATTCGACATATTTCTTTGATGAAATATCTAATAGCTTTTCACTTTACCGGACTTTGTATATAATCGTCTACAAACCCATTCTAGATAATAATAAAGTAGACAAAAAAGCAAAAAAACGTGACATGTAAATAATCAATAAAGATATCATGTTGATATTTTTGCAGCTGGTAGGCCAAGTTGCCTTTTTTTAGGGGTGATTTTTTAAAAGTCGTGTATATGGGGGAGAAGGTGGAGGTGGGTTTTAAACGAAAAATGTTGGTTCCTACACTCAGAGAAAAGTATCCCATTAAATTGTTAATAGTACACCCATTAATTACCTAGTTCAGAAAACAGTAAATTTTTCTTATTAAAATAATAGTTTTCCAGCTTTTTATACCTTTGATTTTAATAGGAATACATTAATACATTGTTGTTTTTCAAACTGTACGAATTGTTAATAATAATTATTAAATTCATAATTATTGAAATACCATTGACTTAAATCCCATTTCCCTATTATTTTTATAAGGTTATACTATTGTTCTGATACTACGCTACGCTTAATTAAATTTATGGTGTTAAGATTAAATATCCTATTGGTTTATTGTAGTATACTATTATTTTAATAGTTTTTAACCATTATTTTAATATATCGTACGATTAAAATAATAGGGTTAGTAATATTAACAAATATATGCCATGTTCATATCGTCAATTGCTTTTCTTGTGACATATTTTGTATACGAGTACATAAGTCAGTTAATGTGATCATCCCATTGGACGAATAGTATTCATATTTACTTGATATTAAATGAATGTGATCATACCATTGAATCAATAGGACACACATCAATATCCTTCTTTTCAACGCCATGTTCTGCTTAGCTGAAATATTAGTGGTCAGAGTTCGGTTGATGAGTGATGTCTGATGTGAAACAAGTGTAAAAGTGAGTTAAAAAAATTAAATAATATACAAATTAATATTCATTCTTTCAATGAGCACTATCAAGCATACATAGTACAAAGATATGTGGATTTATTTTCTTTACACTTCGTTTTTGAATTTGAAGGTCCTCCAATTCACATAAATCTTTTAAATAATGGAAAAAAAGCATTTAAACTTAAAAAACATTAAAAACTTGTACTAGTTAAAATGAAGCCTGGAATACACTTAAATAGTTAAGTTTGTTTTATATAATTTATTAGAAAAACTAGTAGAATAAAATTATAATTTTCATTATATATACATACATAACGAATAAACAATATTTTAAATTAAAAATTCATTATTTCAAATTTTCAGGTACACAGCAACAACTTGGATATAAATTAATTAGATATTCCATATTATTTATGTTTATTTTTATGTTTGGTCACATTCTTTTCCAATGTGATCCGTCATATTAAATTAATATGTACAGCTTACTTATATCATACGATTTAAGATTTACGTGGTGTACTATTAAATTACCAGGTGTGTAAGCTTAAAACTATCGTTTTTTAGTCAGAAAAACACATGTTTTTTTCAAAGAAAACAAAAACAAATTTATTCGAAGTACTCACCCTCGCTAGCTACACATTTCTCCCATCTCTCGGGCAATTTGTGGATACCACGCCAAAAAAAAATTCTTCTCTTTCGAAGCAAACCACTCATCAAGCCATTTTCGGACGTCTTCGTAAGAACCGAAGTGCTGCTCAGCGAGCGCGTGGTCCATCGACGAAAACAGGCGGTAGTCAGAAGGGGCCAGGTCTGGTGAATAAGCGGAGTGGGGTAGCACCTCCCAGTTGAGTGTGTCCAAGTAGTTGCTGACCATTTTTGACGTGTGCGATGGTGCGTTGTCGTGAAGGAAAATCAGCTTGTCATGTCTTTGTTGATATTCCGGCGTTTTTTCACGCAGAGTACGGTGCAATTTGATGAATTGTTGGTGGTAGCGGTGGGCATCGACAATTTCATCAGGGTTTAAGAGCTCATACTAGACGATACCCTGCTGATCCCACCAAACGCACAACATTGTCTTCCGTCCGAAGCGATTTGGTCTTGCGGTAGATGTTGATGGTTGACCGGGATCAACCCACGATTTTCTGCGCTTTGGATTATCGAAATACAAATGCCCTCCCGGCCCCCCACACAAATGACGTCCCTGAATTGGTTGTCCTCAACCTTCCTGGACTGATTTCCGCGCTTCTTGTCGCTCACGTCAAAATCGCCGTCTTTGAATCGACGAAACCAAGCCCTGCACGTTGATTCCGCTAAAACATTGTTACCATAGGCCTCCACAAGCATTTGATGCGATTCAGCAGCCGTTTTCTTCAAATGGAAGCAAAAAAGCAGAGCTTCCCGCATTTGCTCTTTTTCTGGCAAAAAAGTAGACATGATCAGCACAGGACAAACGTATGTTGTTGAATGAAATTTGTGACGATGTGCACTGATTAATGTTAACAACTAACCAGCTTAACACGCTAACTATCGCCATCTATGTGTCAACGATCGTTTTAAGCTTATACACCTGGTAATCAGATAAGATAATAATTCGAATGACATTAGTCAATTAAAAACAATAAAGCAATCCTATTAAAACAATAGTATCATCGTAAATTATCTAGTTGTTGTAATATGATTGTCCCTTTCTTTTTATGGTCGGTCCTATTAATCTCAAACGTGGTTTGTTCCATTGAATTAATATGAACAACGTTTAAAACAATAGCATATCCTCTTAAAGATTTACATGGTATACTATTATTTTGAAATGGTAAGACTATTAAAATAATTTGAGAATACTACCATTAATATAATACTTTAAAATTTATTATATTAATGTTGTCTATACCATTGACTAAAATCAATGGGAGAAAACTATTGAATTAATAATAAATCGGGCTAAATTTATAGGATTTTTCTCTGAGTGTATGTATAATTCAGGAAACGCTTAAGCTATAAACGCATATGTTCAAAAAAATATAAGTGGATGACAATATCTGGGGAACCAGCCACGTAGGAAAGATGAAATTTGGTTAGTATGAATAAGTGGGTATACAACGGTAGTATGTTGAATTTGTTGAGGGAGTTGCTTTTACCTCCACGGGCGTTCTATATAATCGCCTAAAAATCAAGTTCAGGATTTGTCGATTTTCAACTCCAAAGCGGATGTAAAGGTGTTGGATGCGATTTCATAAATTCCGCCATGTACTTAAGTCTTTCAGGTTACTATGATAACCTAATCAAATAACGTTTCAAATTGCTTCTCGATTACTATTTATTTTTAGGTACACTGAGAGAAATATTTAGTTGGAATTAGGTTGTTTCAATAAAATTAATTGGTCATCGAAATCGTAGTTGCTTCATCCTAATCAGAATTTGTTTAACACGATGGTCTTCCGGTTGAAATAAAAAATATTCAATAGTCCGAACAAAAATTACATCCTTGCAACACTAACATTTTACAAGCCAAATCCATCGTCAGTGCAATTTTTTAAGTGATTATTGATGTTGTGTAACCTGATATGCAGGTTAAATTTAATTATTACTTTTTGGTGCGTGAATTAAGTGATATTCAATGTGATCACAAGCCTCATATTAACAAGTGTGCTAATGGGCAATATTTTATCAATTGGAACAATTCATAAATATTATCTATATGTATATTAAGTATGGTGTTATCTATATCTATTAAAAAAAGCTGTTGTACGTATTTAAAAATCTAGCATTTTAACAATAAAATCAAAAAACTAGGAACCAATTACATTTTATCATTTTTAGGGATATCCATTAGTTCCATTTAAGAGAACAGAAATTCTTTGAGACAACAGCGAACTATCGAATGAAAAAAACACTACTTGATATAAAACGGAAAATGCAGTTCTTCCCAGTAAGCAAAGTTTAATATACTATACGTCGAAACGGACAACCCATGAAGAATTCTTGGAAATGATGTCCGCTCACGCCGTATATGTTTATTCGTATAGTTCGTAATAGAACACTGCGTACAATATTTACGTGGGCACTACGTATAATATTTAACATGCTTATACGTAAAAATGATGCGTTCTTTTTACGTAGAAAAATTCTGTAATTTCTACATATATGCATTACATTGCCTGTAGGGAGGATTCGAAATTGGAGAACACAATCGAACGGTCAACCGTACGAAAACATTGAGTCGTAACCAAAATTCCTTTGTTAAAATTTGAATACTCGTATACGTTGCCGTTGCTTGCATGCTTTTTACAGATGGGTGGAGCAACGATATATTCTTCCTTTCTTAGAAAATATATTGAATTTTAGTGACATTTATACGGAACCTTTTTCAATAACCTAGTCCTGCTGTCTTTATTTTACATATGGACATACATGTTCGTAGAAATGTTTAGAATTTTAATAACTTTTCACCAGATATTCTATTAGGTTGCTGCAGATGAAACGTCGTTTTTGGTAGTGCAATTTCAAACAACTGTAACTTTTATAAAACTTAATTTTATTAATCAAAATAGGCACCAGCACATGCAATACGCTTTTCCCAACGAGATACAAGTGCATTTATGCCAGTTTCGTAGAAGTCCGACTTTCTAGAGCGAAGAAAGTCCTCGAAGACACTTTTGATGGCTGCTTATTTATCGAATTGTTTTCGCCAAAAAATGATCCAAATGTTTAAAAAAGTGGTGGTCTGGTGAATATGGTGGATGAGGAAGAGTCTCATACTGCAACTCGTTTAATTTTTGACCCGTTGTTCTTGAAACATGAGGCCGTGCGTTGTCATGAAGCAGTATAACTCCATCTCTGTTGACCAATCTAGGCCGTTGAACACACAATTTCTGATGCATTTCATCGAGTTGGGTACAATACTTCTCTGCATTAATGGTTTCACCACGCTTCAAAAAGGAATAGTGAATAGCTCCAGCTGCAGACCACCAAACAGTCACCATTATCTTCTTCGGATGAAGGCCTGGTTTCGGCATGTGTTTTGGGTTCTCATCAGTATCCAATCATTGTGCCGATCGGCGACGATTGTCGTACAGTATCCACTTTTCATCACATGTCACTATTCTGTTCAAAAACGGATCGTTTCTCTTCCGGGAGAGCAGGGAACTGCAAATTTCCAGGCGGCGCGTCATGTTTTGCTCAGTAAGCTCATGCGGAACCCACTTATCAAGCTTTTTGATTTTTCCAAGCTGCTGCAAGTACCGGCAAACTATCGAATGGTGTTCGCCCAATTTCGTGCAATGTCCCTTACAGTTTGGCGTGAGTCAGATTCCACTAATAAATTCAGCTCGTCCTTATCAATCGAAGGTCCTGGGTTACCACGTGGCTCACTTTGACGGATCATATCTCCTGATCGGAATTTTTTGAACCATCGCTGTGGTTCGTTTGCTTACCGTATCAGTTCCATTCGCCCTATTGATGTTTTCGGTTGCCTCCTTTGCGCTGTGACCAAGTTTAAATTCATAAAGGAAAATTACCCGTTTTTGACTCGAATTCATTTTTTTTCTGTCCGATCTCAATGAAGTCCAAAACTGAAATGACTCCATGAGTAAATGTAGGGGTATTTATATTTCAATGCCTAATACCACTTGTGCCACCTGGTAGCAGTTTGAGACATGAAAATCGCAACTGACTTCATTTCATAGAATCGTGAGTAATAAATCCTATTTCAAAATTAAGTTACAGAAATAATAACTAGTGTTTTTTTTCGTTTCCTGAGAATTATAGTGATTTTTACCTTAGTTTTTTCTTTGTATCGACTATCAGCCCATTTCCTTGTAGTAACAGAATTCCCAGAAACGAATTCGATTGCACTAGCAAAAATACTCTATTGCGATGACCGAAATTAAATCACCGATTAATTTCCTTTGGTCCCTTTAACCAACCATTCAATTAAAAATTCATTTCATTTAGAGTATAAAAATAAAGTTTCAAATAGTCTCTTTATTCTTAAGGTTGTCAGTCGCATAGTAACCTACACCGCATCTTAGCATAAAACGCGATTCGGACTTTTACCTATAAAATGAGAAAGTTGCATCCAGATTATTATTTCTTTTTTTTCAATTTCAATAAAAACAAAGGAGTTAAAATATAGATAAACCACTAGGGGTTGAATATTAAAAAATCCCGAAAAGGATTTTTTGGTAAAGCCCATAGAATTTAAAGCGAATTCGATATCTCATTAGACCTAAAATATTTATCGGAATTCGTGAAAACTAGAACAAAAATACAAAACGCTTAAATTGGTTTTTTGGTGATTATATTTAATGCCCTTAGAAGCTAAAGCAAGTTCGATATCTCATTAGATCTAAGAAATTTCTCGGAATTCGTAAAAGCACTTTACACACCGTTAGGAGGTGAATATCGAAAAATCTGGAAAAAGTTTCCATTTGATACTTTGACAGACCTAAAAAATATGACAAAATTCGTAAAAATTTAGAAAAAAGACATTTTCATGGACAATTTTGTTGCTCACTCCCGTAAGGCTAATGCAAATTTAATTTCTTAAATTACTTGTGTAGTATATCTAAATTTTGAAATCCTTAACGATTCTTGAGAAATTAAAAACAAAATTTTGCTTTCCACTCGCACTTATTGAAAGGGTGTACATTGGTCAGAAAGCCGAAAAATGCGTTTTCTAAAAATTGTATCTGCGTGATCGCCATACTATTAATAAAGGGTTATTAAATAGGTACATAACAATTTTCTATTTTAATATAAACGCACCCTTCAACTTTTTTGATGGTCTGTCAATGTCAAAATGTCAGTCAAGGCTTACATTTCTATCATGGTGAAATTTTATTTTTGGATTATTTTCTATGAATTAAAAATGGCAAGTGATTGAAAAGTTGAATGGTGTACAATATCTTTACCATGTGATAAAATATTAAAATATGCCAAAAGTGTGTATTCTGGCTCAAAGCCATCGTTTAAAATAGTAATTAAAAAACCCCTAAGGGGCGCGAGGAATTAAATGAATATCTTCTGATTTTTATAGCACAAAAACGGTAAATGCATTATAGGTGAATATTTTAAAAACATAATTTTATTACATACGGGAGAGGTGTCGAAAGTAAACATTTTTTATATCTCAGGAACCACTTGTGCTAAAAATTTGAAATTTGGAACATCTGTACGTAACTACGGAATTGCAATTTTTGGCGATAAAAATACTTCTGGAACTTTTTGGTGGGTTGGTGCTAAAAAGCAGTATTTCGGGTACAGTGCGCTATTCCTATTACCGATTTCCTTTCAAGTTTTACTCTTAGGGGATTACGTTAGTGCCTAGCAGTAGTACAGTTTTTATATACGTTCCCGAGGGTGAATGCAGGTTGAGCGCTTAAAGTGACTATTTGGGATTTTTATATCACAGTAACTATTATACTTACTGTAGAGAGGCGAAATTGTGATAGTTTTTAGTGTTGTACTGTACCGAAATATATTTAAAAAAAAAATGTTGACAAAATTTTTTGACTAGAGTCCGAGACGTATTTAAAGTTTAGTTGCTGTGCAGGTTCCTATACAAATTATGAACCCAAAAAACAAACCAAGAATCTATTGGAAACGTATTTTTTCTTAGATTATCAGCCGCTTAGTAACATACTCCACAATTGAATTTTAAACACGTCCCGGACTTTTACGCAAACAATAATATTGTTGCACCCAGACTGTGAGCAGAGTATCCTAAGTTCGTGTATGTTTGTTGGAGTTTAGGGCTTAGAGCCTAAATTTCAGTCAACCCTGTATACACGTTATCAAATGGTCACAGCTTCAAAACGGCATTATCACACAATTCTTTTATCATGATTAAAGGCAAGGCCTCTACTACGCAAAGCATTCCATGTGAAGCATACGAAAATATCGTATTAGAAAATTTCGATATTGGAAGGTCAATCTATTGTACAGAAAATTGTTTACTCAGATGTAAAATTAGTTGGTAATAATGTATTATTGATACCATAAAATGTGTACCCACAATTTGAGTTTAATCAAACTAATAGCGATTAGATAAGAATGGATTGCTCAATATCAGTGTATATATATATTACTAGCTGCGCAAGCGCGTAGAAAAAAAACCTATTGAAATTCAGACAACTTATTTTACACCAAAAAGTAAAAAGGATTTTTGTTATATGCTGAACTTGAAGCAATTTTTTTAAACGTACCGTAAAAATGAAGTCCCTTTTTACTAAAATTGGAGGTGATTAGTTAAAACTCTTCCCTTCCCTGCATCGTAGTATATTTTTGCTGCTAAGCTCTTGCAGTTTTAAGATAAGACACAATTTATCATTTTTGATCCCAATGTCAGAAGGCAATTGAGTGTTCTGTTTTAAATGCTCACCTGAATGTTTTATTATCGAAAATTGATCGAAATTCATTTAAGCTGCTTCCGCATCCTGCCTATTCACCTTCAACAACTTGAGCACTTTTGTGTCTGGGCAAAACTTTAGGTGGAATGACGCCATACAGGTGGTCAATCGCAGACATACACAAGCAGCACCGGCTCTGTCCGTTCTAAAGACTTGTAAATAAAAAAAATCGATTTGGTTCCTTGTGGAATGTCCCTTTCGCTTTAAGCATTCATTTTCATCATGGTCCTTTTTCCTTTCTTCTTCTTTTTTCCTCTTTCAGTTTCTAAACAATAACACTGAAAGTTCTTCCACTAAAATAAAAGATACAAATTTTTTGTTGCAGTCTGTATTTTTCTGACTCATTTAAATATAAATATGCATTTGCTTATTATCATCGCCGACAAATTCAAAGTCTCTGATACAAATACAAGTATCCTAATTCTTTGGGCGGGTTCTGAGAAATAGCCACTTTACTGTCGTTGTATATCACCCACTGATTGTCCTTCAAAATGTGACATACATAGTGTCCTACTTGAGACGAAGTTCCCATATGTGAAATGAAAGCAACCAGCTTATATTCTAATTGAACAAATAACAAAAGTAAGTACATCGTGAAAATATGGAATTGTAAAAAGAAAAAAAAAGTAACTTACTCGAGTCTCCATCTCTATGTTGAGGTGGTGCTGGAGCTTCATCGGCATCCGTATCCATAGCGTCTAGTTCGCCTTGATGCGAAAATATCCAATCGGTAGCTCGTTCGATATTATTATCGGTTGATTTCAGGGCTTGCGTAGCCTGCCCTTCGCTGAAACCCATCATCATCAGTTGTTCCAAACAAATCGGATCCGCACTAAATCTTTTCTTTGCACCGCTATCGGTACCGGGCGGTACAAACGGATCACCAAAATCAGAATCAGTAATATGCTCCATTATCCATTGAGTTGCCAGTTCGATTCCAGAGTTTTTCGTAAAGAATATCGCACGTTTGCATGCTTCTGGAGGGAAACCCATTTCAATCTGGTGAAAATATTAGTCATCAGTGAGTAGGAAGAATTGTAGCAGAAAATAACTTTAAACCTACCAGAGAATTTAATACTTCCTGATCCATAGCTGGTGGTGTGGGAGTTCTACCGACCAGTTCCGGTAAAACTTCTTCGCCCGGTTGTAGCCCGGTCGCTTTTAAAGCGGATAAATCTAAAGTATCGGGAATATCAATCGATACATCGAGCTTTATAGGAACCCAATCTTCACGAAGTGTAAACTTCTTTAAATGCAGTAATAAGAAATCTGGCATTGAAGCTAAACGAGTGGTTCTAGAAATACAACGCCAATCAGTATTGAGTTTAAATTTAGCTATTGTCATTGAAATACTTTTTGGCAATAGTTTTATCATTGATGGCAGTGCTGTAATATTGCTCGATAATTTCACTTTGACCAAATGCGTCCAGGCAGAATTGCAGTGCAAGACGAGGTCTTACCAACGAGTCCGGCGGCCTGAAATAATTTCGTAAGCTTAGACTTTGGATTTCATTTGCCTATAAACAATCATCGCATTGACATGTGGTATGAAGGTATCAGTAATAAATTGTGAATTAAATAGTAGGCATATAACCGAAAAACAACTTACAAAGGTTTTCCACTTGCTTCAGCTTCGACTAATCGAGCTTCATACTCTCGGACTTCATCGACATTTGTCGCTAAATGCAACGGTATCGGTAACGGCAAACACCATTCATCTCTTGTCGTATACTTGACCTTTTTACTCGCCGTACATTCAACCCGATCTTCAACCGAAAACTTCAAAGCATCTGCCGGATTCAGTTGATTGCGACTGTTTCGCTAAATAAAAAAGAAAACGCGTACGGAATTATTTTAATCGAAGTGGAAATATTTACGCCTTCTTACGTCGAGAACATTAACTAAATGCAAGAAGAATTCCTGAACATCTTGCTGTTGTTTACTAGAAAAGTCAGCATGGTTTTTTGCGATTAGATTTTTGAACATAGCTGGCGATATTCCTGTTGATTCCGAATCCAATGAATTAGCAGAAACCGAACTGTATCGGCCACTCCACAGACCAGTGCCCAACTTAGCCCTGAAATATTTACAAATGATGTCACAATAAATTTATCAAAAATAATGCGAAATAAAACTGTACATTTGAATGTTGAAATCGTTGCAAGGATCATCCGGATATGTGGCAAAATATTCGTCAGCTTTACTAACGAACCTTTGTATAAAATCGGGAATAGTAAACATCACCTGCAATCATTAAAATTAATGTTCAGTATGATCTGGTCGGTTTCTGATTATTCAAACCAACCTGCATGACACTGTTCAGATAACACGAATTTCCTAAATTCCTCATTCCAGTATAACCTGGACCAGATATAGGTACTAAATTACTATTACTTTCAGTCAAAATGCTCCATTCTCCTACGCGTTGATTGAGATCTAATTCCAATTCAACCATCGATTTTTCAGTCTGAAATTGAATTAGTTACACGCAGAACTATTTTCTAATCCAAGAGCAAGCAAACCTTTTCTAACATGGTCACTTTGATTCCAAAATGAGCCAAATGATTTACTAAGTTAGGATCCTCGACCATATCGTCTTCGGCATAACTGAACACATCACCCTTTCCATCGGATGTTATTGTTCCCAACTTAACGGCAAGTGGAAAGCCTGTCTCTTTATAGTACTCAACCTAAACAAAAGAAAAAGGCAAAGCATCAGTAAAACCCACACATTATTAAAAATCTTCAAGCATACGGCATGATCGTTTCCTCCAGTTCCATCGAAGAATCGACGACCGCATAAAATACTTCCGTCCGTCAAATTCAGCCATAAATTGGTTGTTAGATCACATTTTTCACACTTCCATCCCGATGGCGGAATCTATCGAGAAAAACCGGGTTGTATAAAGAAATACCAATTGAAACTTTGTTCACTAGAACCTTCTTATCATTATCCAATTGTTTCAAATCTTTCGCATGTTTTGAAACCTGTCGTACTTCACCGTCCCAAGTACCGGCCAGAGACTCTTTTTCGAACTTAGTAATAGCTCCCTCAGATTCGATAATTGATTTCACCGAATTGAAAATCTAATCAATAAATAAAATTTGATAAATTGTTTTTTTTTTTAAATTTTTGGAGTATTTACCATCAACGGTAGACTTTCATCTGGATACGGAAATCTCTGTTTCTCCGGGAATACAACAACGTTATAGATATCCTTGTATTCGTACTTTTTCTTACCGGATTCTGGATCGAAGCCTCCTTCTACGCCAATCGCAAGACGAGTGATTTTCTTTTCGGGTCCTTCTCCGATTTGCTCCGTAGGGATCTTTAAAAAAACATTTTCAATGGGACATTGTAAAATTTTATTTTTTTTGAGTGGTTTACCTCATGTTTCTCACGACGAATATGAAGAAAAACGGCAAATCCAGTTTTTTTGTAATATCCGTCCACGTAATTTTCACCAAATCCCAAAAATGAAGTTAAGTTAACATACAAACCTGTGGGACTTTCCTGAAATAGATAATTTAAATTTGTTTCTTTAGAACAATTTTTATTGAATTTTTAAAACCGAGAAAGGAGTCTTAAGAAAACATTGGAACAGTTGAGGGCTTAGCGTGCCACTTTTTTGATTCAATGTCAGCATTACTAAAAGCGAAAGTAGTGATCAGTTTTTGTTCTTTGTTGTATTTTTATTGAACAATAAACTCGTATATTTACACAATTTAATATTTTTTTTAACGAAATTTAATTTTTTTATTCACCCTGTTTCAAAATTTTGAATAGAATTATTTTTTATCGTATTAAGGTTCATGACCTACATGAACGAGCAGGCGCTCATGGATTGTCAATCTGTGAGAAGGAGCGAGGGTCCATGTGGTGCCGAAGGACTCACTGAATCCGGTTTCCGGGACCCACCTATGAAGATTAGAAAATTTTACGCTTGCTGAGGATTCAAAGCCCGGGGGTTCCAATGGCTAGACTAAGTATCGCCACGACGGATCCATCGGTGAACGGATTACAACGTCTTCTACTGGTCTGGGAAAGAAAGCTATTCTGGCCCTGGTAAAGAAGAAGTGGAATCTGCACTACGGATGTAGTAAGATGCCCGATAGGTTCTCGTAGATAGAAGCGGAATATCAAGAATGAACTTCCATTCTCTTTTGGGTTCAGACACTTAATCAGCATAACGGAAAGGAAGAAAATCAACATCATGGTGGGATGCGATACAAACGCTCACCACACTCAATAGATCAGCAGAGATATCAACACTAGAAGTAAGTCACTTTTTGAATATTTTTGCTCTTCCAAACTTATATTCTGCAACAGAGATGATGATCCTACTTTTGTCGTTAGAAATAGGAGTGAAGTCTTGGACTAATGTCTAGGATCGAGCTAGGACACTCAGTTTGAAGTCGGTAACTGGTCAGTTTCAGGAAAGGAATCTTTCTCTGATCATTATGTTTACGGTATCTTGTGACGTAGTGCGGGAACATCAAAAGAACGTACTGAGAAAAGGTGCGAACCATAGGCAGGTAACCAGTAGCTTAAGCAATACGGAACTTCTGAACAGTGAGGTAGAAATTATTTCGGAAACCTTAACCCATAAATTGGCTTGCCTGCTCTGTAATGTGGGTGGGAAGGGTGGTCCTAAGTGGTAGTCTAAGGACCTTGAAATTCTGAGAGCAAAGGCTTTTCAAAAAAGCTAAATGAAACCAGAGTAATTTGGACTGGGAATCGTCGGTGAACTTCGTCAAGCGTAGCTGCTGGAGGAAACTCCGCGAGGAAATAGAATGCTTTAATGAAGCGTCTAGAAGCAGGATACGCGCTAATGACTCCAGTATACTTGAGGAGGATTGACGAAAGCTCAACGGAATCTAGTCAAGAAAGTCTGGATCTGCTGATGGAGTCGTACTTCCCGCGGTACATCTCGGAACTTGGACATTTTTCTCAGGTTGTAAATCTCCCTGTAGTGTATGCACAATCGGACTATCACTCTTAAAAGGATAAGGTGTGTGGTTATGTCCTTCTCTAGTGCCCATTATGCTACGGAATACCTCTTATTGGTCCTTCCCTGGTGAGGATTTCGGATACGTTCAGCAAAAACGATACGGTTCTACTCCAGTGGGTTGTACTGACTGGATGTACTTTCAGGTTAAGGTGGAGAACTTTATTGAAACTAAAAGACATGTGATACATAAATGGTATACAAGTTAAAGCTTGGCAGCGAACAATAAGTCAAGCAGCGCTGGATTTAAGACTAAATCTCGGCCGGAGCCGTCCATGAATAAGGTGTGTACAATTATAAGAGGTTAAGGTAGATTAATAAGACATTGAGTCCAATGTCGGTATACATGCATGAGTATGTCGATACGGTGAACATTTTTCCAGCGCATTGAGGTGAGTGACAGTAATGGCACCAGTTCCTTAAGCTGAGAAAGTGTACCCACATGAGGAATTCTTCTCTGACTTTTTGAATGAGAACGAATTGTAAATTTTGCATGAAGGGACTACAGTAATTAGGGAAGGGAAGTGAGAAAAATTGATTGAAAGGTGTTCTTTGGAAGGAGTAGGCCGAGAGAAAAATATAGAAAAGAAGAGAATGAGATATTTGGGCGTGGATAAAAGTTCTAAGGGAAAACATGACATATTTCCGATTGAATTAAATCCTAATCAAATCGTTTCGTGTCATAAGTTAACCCGTCGGTTGTTACAAATTAAATCGCGTTTGCATTAATGCGAAAACATCGGTGCCCTGACAAGTCGCACAAATCATTGCTTCTCGGTCTCTCATGACCTATTGGGGAAAATATCCCAAATTTTCATTCCAGGATAAGTCGGTGCCACTAATTTTTGTTGAACATGCCTAGGGTTTATGGTCTGATTTTCGAGCAACGTATCCCCCCCTCTCCCCACACTCACAGCTATCACGGACGCCAGCAAACTAGTCACTCTAGCTCGAACTTCAGCCACCAATTCGGACGTATGTGGAATTGGCACACCGTTTCCTTGTACCTTAGCTTTCCCTCGAATATTTTGACTATTCCAAGTCAAAATATTCACTCCAAGGCCTCCAAGCCTTGCAAACATCACCTGCATGGATGATGAGGCTGAAAAATATGTAGAGGGTCGAATCAACAATGCTCGCCAGGTCTTCAGTGTATTACACTGTGCAAAAAACTTCAGATTGCTTGCATATCACGTCAAAGCTGTACCACATGGTAGGCAAGGCCCCCCAGGGGGGGTCCGTGAAAAAAAATATTATCCCCCTTAGATTAGGGTAAAAAACCTCCGCCTTTAAGATAAGCCCTATTCTATTATTCTAGGATAAAAATTACCAGAGATATGAATTTTCAAAGAGGACTCGGACACCATTTTTGCGAAAACTTTAACATATGTATACTGGTGTTTTTTTAGGTGCATGAGAACTTAAAATTATAACACAAGACAGAAATATTGTTTGAATGAAATTTTTTTATTATATTCTGGTAGATAATTTCATGGCATTTATTTTTTAAATATGATTTCCGTCATATGTCCACCGCGGCTACGAGTTACATGGTCTATTCGATCAGTCCAATTTTTGACTACTTTTTCCAATAACTCTGGCCGAATGGCGTCAATAGTGGCTTGAATATTGGCTTCCAATGCTTCAAGAGTTGCTGGTTTGTCGGTATAAACGCATGACTTAATATAGCCCCATAAAAAGTAATCCAGAGGCGTTAAATTGCACGAACGAGGGGGCCAGTTAACAGAACCACTTCTGGAAATCAAGTTGTCACCAAATTGATTTTGCAATAAATCGATTGTTAAGCGCACTGTATGGCAAGTTGCGCCGTTTTGTTGGAACCAAATGTCGGCGATGTTTAGCTGATTAATTTTTGGAAACAAAAATTCAGTCAGCATGGCTCGATAGCGCTGGCCATTCACCATGGACGAAGTGCTCTACGAACTTCGCAAACAGCTCTATTTTTTTCAAAGTAAATTTCCACAATTTGGAAGCATTGTTCTGGCGTTAAACGATTCATGATTGCCAAACCTTACTGAACAGAAATGACATTCTCAGCTGTCAAACCACAGTTATCGATATCGATAGTTCTCTTGCACCTAAAAAAACACCCTATATAACTAACAAAAAAAATGAGATAGAAACAAAAAATTGAAATCATATTTTTTTTTAACTAATTCTTCGAGTACATAAATTTTCAAAAGAATCGGCGATGGTAAGTTCACAAATTTTGGCGATTCTTGATGGAATGACCCTTTAGCAGTTTAAACCAAAACATTTGTATTTTTTTGACAATTATAAAAACAATAAATGAAGAATTAATTCACTCTTGACCCGCCTTCCCATCAAACTTGACTGATTTCAAATGGCTATCGTAGGAAATGTAAATGTACATAGATAATGAATGATACATTATATATTTCTTATTATTATATGAGTGGTTCAGTGGAAGAGTTGCCTAACCCACAATCACTGCGAAATGAGATATCGGACTCTAAACTTAGACGTAATTTGAAAAATTACTCTCAAAAAGAAATAATCTTTATTTTGTTATACTGTCAAGCAATGTATACTGATAATATGGTGAATAAATAAGTTTGGAACACAAAGATATGGTTATTGTGGTCAAACTGAAAAAGCCTAAGCATCAAAAAATTCAATGTGGCTTAGGCAACTCTTCCACTCAACCACTCTATATGGTGTTTTTCAATACAATTGACAAAAAAATAAGCTTGATTCAGTATTTTGAATTCTTTGAGAATTTCGAGGGGGGGGGGGGGATCCTTTTGATGGTAGGCGACCAATCAATTTATCAAAAAATTGCTTAACCCATTACTGCACAAACTCCATTTAAACGGATATTGTGCTTAATAAACTTTGTGCACTAATGGGTTAAACGTATCTTGGTGATATTCTGGAAAGACGTTAATCTGTGGGGAGATGTTTTGCGGCCAAACAACTCAGGCCGAAAACACTCCTCACAAATTGGATCACAGATCCAAGGACGCTGGCTGTCATTTCGATTCCTATATAAGGACGAGAAATCGAAGTGGCAGCCAGTCGTTCGCCAACTGGCGGGCGACTCACAACACACTGCAAACTGATGACGCCGATAGTCATCACTGCAGTTCTACACAAACAGCTGCGCTAAATCAGCGGTAGCAAAGACGACGGCTGCGATGTGAGCCGTCGCATCAAAGACTACGGCTGCGATGTGAGCCGTCGCAACAAAGACGACGGCTGCGATGTGAGCCGTCGCAGCAAAGACGTCGGCAGCGACATTGCCGACGCAGCGAACGTCACATCCCCAGACATGCGACGGCACCGAATACTGCCGTCGCTCACGACCTTACCGAAGTTGGAGTCTCGGCATAGCCGGGAGAACTCCAACGTATAAGGTCGTGACGAATGTCCTTACAAATCCACCGACGATCATTGGAGGACGACTGTACAGACTTAGGCAGGAAAATCCAAAGACGAAAGTTGGAATGAATTGGTCTTGAGGAGTCAGAGCGCAAAACAACTTGACCAACTCTTTCCACGGAACTCAACAAGGAGCGATACCTCTTTCTGATTCAATGGTACCGAAATTAAATTTCACAAGGCCGTTCAAAGTTGTTCTACCTGAGAGGGAGGGTTGGGCCACAAACGAACCCGCTGCAAAACCGGGATCTATAATCTGGTACACAGACGGATCTAGAACAGATCAACGTGTAGGAGCAGGAGATTATGGAGTTCGCCCAAATGTCAAATTCTACTGTAGATTGCACATAACATCCATTGTTTTTCAAGCGGTGACTCATGCTATTGAAAATATCAGAAGGGGATACAAAAACCGACTAATATATGTGTTCACAGGGAATAACTTGGTAAGTCGAAAAATAGTCAAATGGGATAAGTATACTGTGGTAATCTCCCAAGGCTTACACGTATTGTGTTCGAGTAATTAGACGATTAAAAGTTATAAATAGTATCACAAAATTTAATTTATATTAATAAATTATAAATATCACAATGTTATAATTAGTATTATAATTAGTATCACAGAATTTAATTTATATTAATAAATTATAAATATCACAATGTTTATTAATTGGAGAAAATTAAATATTTAAGGATTAAATTTTTTTATAGACAATATTATTTCTTTTTCGTCTGACTTTTATCAATTCTATTCTTCAACTGATTTTCTCCTCTCTATCTGTTTATAATATTTTTCTGACCGGTTGCTTGATTTCTATTTTAATTGAAATCAAACAACCGGCTACTTGAATATCACGATGTGTGGAGTGTTTGAAACAAGTGTAATGCATATGAAGTCATACACCCCACACACGAACTGTGAAAAAGTTATTGTTATATGTTATTTGGTCACTGAGATGTCAACAAATTTAATTTTTTCACAAAAAAAGTGCTGCCCTGAATAGTTTCGTTTTTAGACTCACCTACTTATTCCCTGTGGCCACAGATATATTCTCTCGGACAGCATGGCAGCAATAATGGCCCTTCAGTCAGTTCAAATCTACTGTAAACTTGTTTGGAATTGCCTCCAATGACTGATTGATTGATGCCTCGGAAACAAGAAAAGCGTTAACCTCATTTGGATGCCGGGGCACAGCTGCTAAGAATGCAACGAAATGGCTGACTTAATGGCTAGAAAAGGTTCAGAAGCTGACTTCATGTGACCACATCCATTCTGTGGGGTACCGTTAAACACAGCCAAAATGAACATCGGAATGTAGTAAAAATCGCAAAGTGACATTCACTGAGACTTGAAACAGGGCAACAGTCACTCAAGGCTTTTTATGCAGAAGTATTCGGAAAAAAGAACATCTGATTATATGAAATTAGCAGACATCAGACCCGAACTTTAGTGGGAGCTCTGACTGACATTGTTACATGAGGAACCATCTCCATAGGATTGGTCTCTTTGAGAACAAAATTTGCGATGACGAAGACGAAACACCAGAGCACATCTTTTGTGAATGTGAGGGATTAGCTCACAAGACTTCGTCCAGGGTTTCATGGAACCATCGGAATTCCTGACCATTCCTCTTCGTAAAATACTAAGCTTCTTTGAAAGCGCAGGGATTGAAAAGGAATTATAGATAATCCAGGGTGGAGTCACAATAGGCCCAACTATGTCGTCAGTGACAGAGGTAACCAGACCAACCCCATTTCGTAATCTATCTAGTCCTGAGGAGCCCAGAGCAAAACATCTCCATGCGCGCTTTGGATTGGAATCCACAAGCAAGACGTGGAGTCAAAGCATATGGAGACTAACAATCAAAAAGGAAGGTAAGTGCTAGCTCTCAGGATCGCGCCATAAGGTGGAGCACTGCTGCTGTTCTGTGACGCCATTGGGGATTCAGGAAATGCAGATAACGGATAAAGACGTGCATTTTCACTTGCGAGGAAAATTGTTGCTGCCCTGCCCTGTACCCCACCGTACAAGAATTTATTACCCGACACCCAGAAATTTCTCAAAGCCTACGCATAAAATGTACAAGCTGAGGACCGCATGAACAGAATGCTAGCCAAAAGTCCACGTCGAAATACCCAGCCAGCCGACGAGCACAATTACGCGATCAATTGAAATTTGCAACTTGAAACCCGAATGACTAATTGGACTCTCATCATTTTTATTCCAGTACAATATGAAGTCTGATACAAGGAATTTACTTCGGAGAAATTGTGCAATTCCATATTTGGTCGGAAAGTTGCATTCCCTATCCACAACCAACAGGATCCATTTCGGCTGATCAAAACTGGTAAAATTCAAGTCGCAAATCAATTGAAACCAATAATAAGCCAAACAACTTGGCGCACAAAAGAAATTTTATTGTTTGTCGAAAATTCTTAAGCAGTTTTTGCTTCAAAACTCACCGGTGTGTCGTACGAATAAACACATTCGTCCTTAAACACGTTTTGCATGCCGCCGGGCAAACGGATTTGTCCTAAATGCTTTTGTAGTAATTCCATTATACTTTGGGCACGTACAGTTCAATCTATCAGTGGTAAAATCAATCGATTTCAGTAATTTAAATGAACAAAAAAAATCGAAGCGAACGCTTTAAAAAAAATTCACTCTTTCTACGGCACACCAACAACAACATGACAGGCAAATACCACACCGCATATTATGATGTGAAGTTGGTCGCGGCTTCGGAAGATTTTCGTTAAGTTAACGGATTCCGGTCGGGAGGGAGTAGAAAAATTATGTTTTTAATTCGATGCTCGAAGAAATTAGCTAGGCAAGTAATTTGTTGAAGTTAATTTCTTCTTAGTTGAATTTTGATCAGGTAAAATATAAGCTGAGGTTATGGAATAAATTTTGCGATTTTTACAACGTAGAACACTGGCAGCCAATCTTCGTCGAATCGTCGAATTTTCTTTGACATTTCTCATAAACGAAATTCGAGCTCGTCTCGCACATGCCCGTCGTTCTGTCAAAAACTTGTACTGTGCTTGCGTTGCACGTTCGCGGTGATTTCTCTCGAAAGTTTTCATCGTTTTAGTATTTTTAGTTAATTTTTAGTTTGTTCACACCACATAAAATGTCCAAGAAAAAGGGTAACAAAAAGGTTCAGGACTTGGACGATGAATTCGACGAAAAGCCAAAAGTTGCAGTCCCCTCGAAAGGAAAGGCCTCAAAAAAGGGCAAAAAGGGAAAGGGCGACGAATGGAGTGATGACGACGATAAGAAAACCCCTTCGATGATCACAAATTCAGACGACGAACAGCCGAAAAAATCGGCCGGGAAGAAGTCGGCCACGAAGAAGGGGAACAAGGCCGCACAGCAAAACGAACCGGACAGCTCGGACGAAAGGCAAAGTGTCACGGAATCGGTTAATTCGCAACAGACGAAAAAAGGATCAGCAGCGGCCGCAAAGAAAAAGGGCAAGAAAGGTAAACGCGACGATGACTGGAGCGACGGGGATAACGACAAGGATCTCAAGTTGGCGGACAGCGACAACGAAATTGCACAAGTTGCGAAAAAGGGCAGTGCCAAGCAAAAGTCCAAGAAGAAAGTAAAGGCCCGAGATAACTTGTCGGACGACGGCGACGTTGACGTCGCCCTGTTGGGAAACGACTCGGGTGACGACGATGAAGAGGCCCAAATCGCAGCCGCTCCGATTGCTAAAAAGCCGAAAAATAAGAAGAAAGACAAAAAGAAGGCAGACTGGTCGGATGATGAGAAGGAAATCGATGAGCCGGTGCTTGAAGATGATTCGGGCTCGGAAGAGGAAATTGCCAAGCCGGCCGCAAAGAAAAAAGGTACGTGGAATTTTTAGTGATTTTTTTCTTGGCCTTAATTGTCTCCAATAATTTATGGATTTTTTTTTGCATTTCTACGCTCATAACCCAAATAACAACAAACGGCCTGGTATTTGGCCCGCAAATGCAAAGCTGCATGATTTGTTTTTATGAATTTCGTTTAAGTTGTACACAGAACGATGTTCCGGAATTTAATTCTATGTTCGCTGTATGCTTCTCGTCTTTACCTTTTCAGTTTTAAGAGCTCGCCGGTACTTTGCTTGGCAGCAAACCATCACAAAAATAAGAAATTGGCCGAAAGCCTAGACAAATTACCGCAGTGTTAAGGGCATAAATGTCGCTATTTTGATTTTTTCCGATAGCATAAATCTATCCGAAGTAGTGCGAACTTTTCATTTGACTATATTCATGCCAGCACAATTTTACTGAATCGCATTTTGTATCAACAGCAAAAAAATGGTACAAACGTGAATTCGTCCGTAATTTTTAAAAATTCGAAAAAGTCTGAATAAAGCTACCAAAAATCTAAAAAGCGTGCATGTAAATAAATTTGTCATTTAATTTTTGCTTTTGTAGGGGTCAAGTGTTTATTGCAAACGAATTTTGCTGTTTATGATGTCATAAGGTGTTGCAATCCTTATTGTGGTAGATGTCTAATTAGATGTTGCAAAATTCAAAATCGATGCTAAAACATTCCGCAACATAATTAATGAAACAGTTGTGAGCTAAATTCCTTATCAGAAAACGGGGAAAGTCGTAATCGGTCCTAATGTCGACTAAATATACATAAATAACACTGCACTATAACACTGCCGATATTACCGATATATCGTTGAAAAAAATATCGCAATTTCGATATATCGATATTTTTTCAACATCCCTACCACAATCACAACAAATTAAATGATTAATCGAAACCAAGAGTATTAAATGATCAATCGAAGGATAATAATCGATTATTTCAATCATTTGATTAATCGTTGCCATCTCTAGCTAGGGTAGGTAGGTACCCTAAAAGGTCCGTTGTGTTACCACAGGATCATCGAATCCGGTCCTACTCGTCGAACCATTTAGAGCTTGTAATGAAGGGTTGGATAATCACCACCTCCATTGCGGCAAGATCGCCGAGACAGTTGAAGAAGTAAGCTCCAAGATGGGTTTTCCTTCTGGCTGATAGAGCTGGACAGGTACAGAGAAGGACTGTCTCCTCCTCCTCCTCATCCAGGCATCTTCTACAGAAGTCGTTTGAGAAGAGGCCGAGTCTTTTAGCATGTCGACCTATAAGACAGTGTCCGATCAGGATACCGACTGTTGTGCTGATATTCGCCCTTTTGAGCAAAGTCAGCCTTTTAGAGCGTTTTAGATCCAGCTTCGGCCAGATCTGTCTCGCAGTGTGGCATATAATACCGTCTGCCCATCTTGAGTTGGTTTTCTCAATTGAGTCCAATGCCAGTAGGAGTTTACATGTAGAAAGAGGCACACCCAAATTCCGATGTTCCGGCATAATCTGAAGGGTGGTACCGCGCCGAGCGAGTTCTTCAGCCATGCAGTTCCCTGGAATATCCCTGTGTCCTGGCACCCAGCACAGACTAATATTGAACTGTTCAGCCATCTCCTTAAGAGATGATCGACATTCTGCGGCGACCTTTGATGTTGTCGAGGCCGATTGCAAGGATTTTATTGCCGCTTGGCTGTCTGTGAAAATGCTAATATCCCTAATAGATATTACATTACACCTCAGCCAGGACAAGGCCTCCTTGATCGCAATAAGCTCCGCCTGATAGACACTACAGTAGTCCGGAAGGCGGAAGGAGCCGCTAATGTTAAGCATGTCAGAGAAAACACCTCCACCTACCCCGCCTTCAGTTTTGGAGCCGTCCGTATATATGTGGGCAGACTCTTCCGTCCGTACCGAATCCCTTTCCCATTCTAGACGGGCTGGGATGGTTGTTTGGAAATTTTTGTCAAAATCATAACTGGGAGGGGTGTAGTCGGTGTTTTCAGGAATGTTATTGAAGTGATTCAAGATTGTTGAGTGACCTGCATATATGCCAGTCCACTGTGTAGAGGCACTAAGTCGAATGGCTGCACTGGCTGCCATTTGCTTGCCAAAAATGTCTAGTGCTGCAGAGGGAGTTGTTTTCAGACTGATGCATATGCATGCTGATCTCTAGACCTTCCCCAGTGTTGTGCCCAGCTCCAAATCAGCATCCGGCTGATTAAAACATTTATTTGGTTTTCCTCTCGCGCTAACTAAAATAAGCCATATGCCAGTCGTTCAAGATGTTCTGCTATTGCGCGAGCATAATAATGACTCAGCCATATCAGAGTAAGTCAATACTCGGCCTGGCCTGTAGTACTGTGACGTCGTGTTACTCGAATTTCAGGGGATTCCACATGTTTTGCTTTTCGAGTGACACGGCGGAATATGTGCTACTGGCCAAAGGTAATGATAATGGTTGCGTTATTGTTTTGCTTTTTGCATACAATGTGCAATGGCAATTTTTCCGCAATGTTTGCGACCCACAAATGGGCACATTGCGCTCAACCAACGTGCTTGCACTATTTGTGGGTCGACAGAAAAGTGCCGATCGTTTCGCTAGCGATTTTTTCGCTTGGATCGACGAGTTGAACGACTGGCACATTTAGATTAAGTTAATTTGCATATTTTTAGTATTTAAGGTATTGAATGCGATTTCTCGCTCTCAGTCTTTTTCGAAAACTTATCCAGAGGCTCTGTTCCAAACCCGTTGTAATTAAAAGTATTTTTCAAAGCAGCAGCAACTTGCGTTTATTTTTCCATAGGTAAAACCTAATTAATTTAATACTAATCTTTTCGTTTTTCAGCTAAAAACTTAAAAAGGGTAATTTGCGTCTCCATTGGGGATGCTTATGCCTTTTCCTTTCGGTTCCAACTGCGGCGTTCTAACGAATGCCGGAACCAAACCAGAACAGAACAAACCAATCTTCGTTTTCTTCGTTATAATTCGACTGTAGTGGATACTGCAGTCTCAACACTAGAGTGAAGTGCATACGAGAGGAACAACGTTGAATCCCGGAATAAATTGAAAAAGTGATTGCAGTAACCATTCGGAAGAGGAACCGCTTCGTCTTATCGAGTTAAAAGCGAGTGCACGTGGGACGGAATTAGTTTTTTTTGTTAGATATTGCTTTACAATTTATAAGTAATCTTGGAGAAATCACAAATTCGTGTTTCTCCAGGGGTCTTTGATTGAATTGAATTGAAAGAATTTCGGGACATCACAGATTGATGTTTTTTTTGTTGGATACAAAATTTCGGGATGAGGTTCCGGAATATCGACGACCATGAGTTCCATCGAAGCTGAGACATCACATCGAGGGGCAACGGACCAACGGCTCTCTAGGTTAAGAGGATATGTAGATTTTGACTTTTGCCCATTTTCCGTTTTTTCTGTGTAGGTATATTTTAAATGAACTGATTGCCAAGAAAAATCGTTTAATATAGTGTCAGTTCAAATTGCTTCGAGGGTGGGGGGTTCTGAAAACCAGAAATTAATTTTTAGGCAATTATAGAAAGTAAAAACAAATCCGCTTTCCTATCAGACCTAAGAAATACTCGTAAGACGAGATTTGTGAAATCCTATACAACCCTTTTTTTAAACTCTCTCAGAGATTGAAGAGCAAAAAATTATGAAAACTGGTCTTAAGCGATTATTTAGGAAGCCCGTGGAAGTAAAATCTTATTCGATACAATCAGACCTAAGCAATGTGGCGGAATTCGTGAAAGTGTATGTAACCACTTTTCACCAACTTAAGGGTTGAGTTGAAAAAAAACTAGTCCCTTATCTGAAGAACATGCAGAAGTAAAATGAATTCAATATTTTGACGAAATTCGTGAAAATATGTTCACTTCATTTTCACTGAACAATCCCCCCCCCCCCCCTGAAATTTATTTATACCTAAATTACTTAATACATTTACATATACGCACCAAGTTTAAACTTTCAAGCATAAGCCGTTCCTGAGGTAGAAAAAATACCCTCCACCTTCGTACCGCAATACTCGCATTCAAAATTATATTCTTAGAATGTGTCAACACTATAAGCTCTACTTAAAGTGCAGCTTTCGGCTTTCTATGATTAGCTGTTCTCGATATAACCACCCTTACATGGGGTTGATTGCCCATTTGGGCTTATCGCTTTACTTTGCATACATTTTTATTAAGTTGTTTCGAATAATTTCAGGAAAAAAGAAAGAGAAAATTGTTGAATCTGAGCCTGAACTAGACGAGCTTGAAGAAAAAGAGCCAGAAGTGGAACCGGCGCCGGAACCAGAGTCAGTGCCCAAGCCATCAACTAACACGGAAGAGATCGAAAAGAAATTGGACAATCTGAACATCAAATCCGCCGAAGATAACAAGAAAGAAGAATCACCAGAACGTCAAGAAGAAGCACCAGAACGTCAAGAAGAATCACCCGAACGTCAGGAGGAATCACTCGAACGTCAGGAAGAATCACCCGAACGTCAAGATGATGATCAGGAAGAAGCAGAAGGTGGCGATTCGAAATCAACTGAAAAGAAAATGACGCACAAGGAGAAGAAAAAACTGAAAAAACAACAGGAATATGAAAAGCAGATGGAAGCTATGACAAAGAAGGGTGGTCAAGGCCATTCCGACTTAGATAGTAACTTTACAATGTCGCAGGTACAAAAGAGTGCCGGACAGAAAGCAGCCCTTGAACATGCGGTCGATATTAAAATCGAAAATTTCACAATTTCGGCCAAAGGCAACGATTTATTTGTTAATGCGAACTTATTGATTGCTAGTGGTCGACGATACGGTCTTGTCGGACCGAACGGACACGGTAAAACTACTCTTTTGCGTCACATTTCAACGCGAGCGTTTGCTATTCCGCCCAGTATTGATGTTTTGCTGTGCGAACAGGAAGTCGTGGCTGATGATAATACCGCCGTTGAAACAATCCTGAATGCCGACGTGAAACGAACAACGCTACTAAAGGAGTGCCATGCATTGGAAGAGAAAGCGGAACGTACGTTTTGTTTTTTCTCGTATAAATTTCGTTTGGGTTAATTACGGTTTGAACTTTTTCTAGAGGGCGACATGGAAGTGCAGGACCGTTTAAACGAAGTTTACGTCGAGCTGAAGGCAATCGGAGCCGATTCAGCCGAACCACGTGCCCGGAGAATTTTAGCAGGTTTAGGATTTTCAACTGAGATGCAGAATCGTGCTACCAAAAACTTTTCCGGTGGATGGAGAATGCGTGTATCACTTGCTCGCGCTTTGTATATGGAACCGACTTTATTGATGCTCGACGAACCGACCAATCATTTGGACTTAAATGCCGTAATTTGGCTTGATAAGTAGGAGGTGATGTTATTATTTGTATTTCTATAGCTAATCGATGTTTTTTTTAATAGCTACCTGCAAAGCTGGAAGAAAACACTGTTGATAGTTTCTCACGATCAAAGTTTCTTAGATAATGTTTGCAACGAGATTATTCACTTGGACAGTAAAAAGTTGTTCTATTACAAAGGAAATTATTCGATGTTTAAGAAAATGTATGTACAGAAACGAAAGGAACAAGTTAAGGAGTATGAGAAACAAGAGAAACGTATTAAAGAGCTGAAGGCGCATGGACAATCGAAAAAGGCTGCGGTAAGTTTTAATTTTACAGCTTGTGTAGCTCGAACGATTTACAAACCCGTGTTTATTATTTTTATTAACAGGAAAAGAAACAGAAAGAAACACTTACACGAAAACAAGAAAAGAACAAAGGCAAGGTGCAGAAGAATGACGAGGAGAACGGTCCTCAAGAGCTGCTGGCCAGACCCAAGGAGTACATTGTCAAATTCCGATTCCCCGAACCAACTCAATTACAGCCTCCAATTTTGGGACTTCATAGTATAAATGTTACTTGCGATCCCTTTATATTTATCTAACAAATTCCTTCGCTCGTTACAGACGTTACTTTCAATTTTGCCGGACAAAAGTCACTTTTCATAAATGCCGATTTCGGTATTGATTTGAGCAGTCGTATCGCTATTGTCGGACCGAACGGTGTCGGCAAATCGACCTTCCTGAAACTACTAGTTGGCGATCTTGAACCGATTAAAGGTGACGTAAGGAGAAATCATCGATTGCGAATCGGACGATTCGATCAACATTCCGGTGAACATTTAACAGCGGAAGAAACAGCTGCCGAATATCTACAACGTCTCTTCGATTTGCAGCATGAGAAGGCACGAAAAGCGTTGGGTTCGTTTGGTTTAGTTAGTCACGCGCATATTATTAAAATGAAAGATTTATCGGGCGGACAAAAGGCTCGCGTTGCATTAGCCGAACTGTGTCTAAGCGGTCCCGATGTGTTGATTTTGGTAAAATATCTTTCGATTTAATGAACTTGGGAAAAAATAATTTCACGTTTCTCGATTACAGGATGAACCTACAAATAATCTCGATATTGAATCAATCGATGCTTTAGCCGAAGCGATCAACGAATATGAAGGAGGTGTTATTATTGTTACTCACGACGAACGTTTGATTCGTGAAACCAACTGTTCTCTCTACGTCATAGAAGATCAGACTATTAATGAGGTAGGAAAAATCACGATGGAAAATTTACTAGATTTCTATGTTTGTTCATTTTTCAGATTGATGGCGACTTCGACGAATACCGGAAGGAAGTGTTGGATAGTTTAGGCGAAATTGTAAATAACCCAAGTGTTGTTGCGAATGCTGCTGTGTTACAATGATCTGCATCCGTTTTAGTCATTTGAATTTAAAAGAATAAAAATTATGAGAAATAATTATTTAACTTGGTACCGGTTGAAATTTTTTTGTATTGTCCAGATTGTTTAAAATATTAAGTGAAAATCTTGTTTATGATTATTTTGTTGCATTTTTTATTTTTACTGTTTCATATCGCAACAGTTAGTAATTTTTATTGGATTTTTGATTTCTGTTCACTTCTTGTCTGTCCGAGTGTTCCCGGAAATCTAAAGGTTTTTGGAAGGGTCGTGCACTGCCTCCAAATCGAAGTTGACCTGATTCACGTTTACCGCCAAATCCACCGCCTAGCCGTCGTGGTTTCCAGCCTTTCATTGTCCTGCAAAAAGATTTATGTAATAAGAAATTGGTGAAGAGTGAATTTCTTAATATCGTACCTTTCAAATTCATGTTCTACGATCACTTCGCATTCATCGATGTACGACTTCTGCATTTCTTTGATAGCATCTCTTGCCGACGATGATCTTTTAAATTCGATGAAACCGTAACATTTTGAAGTTCCGGTTACGATGTCACGTACAACCCGACATTTTCTAATTTTTCCGAATTGTTCGAATTTCTTAGTTAGTGTTTCCTCGTTGGTTTTAATGTGTAAACGACCAATGAAAATTGTACGATCCGGTTCACCTGTGACTTTCTCATTGGGCCTGTAATTTGAATTCAATGCACGCACTACTCCTTGATCGTGGGGTTCAGCATCAGTTCCTGAAAATATTTTTCTTATGTGGGTACTAAATTTACAAGAAAGAACAAACTTGAGCTGGACGACGGAAGGTTTATCCACTGGGCAAGTCAATAAGGAGGATGACTCTGTGTTTACAAAGTTGACACAAGCATCGTAACCTGTACCTCTGCACGCATTCTAAAATGTGCGCTCGGTAGCTTAGTGAAGGCCTCTATCAATTTTAGGCGAACGAAGTGCATGCTAAAATGGTGCGAAATTCACAAGAGAATCTGAATGTGATCAACGTTGCGAGGAGGATTAATTTGGCGGAAGAGATTTTAGATTTCTTAAATTTGCTAACGATCTGTGCATGGCGTAGACTTAGAGTTTTAGTGTCACAGCGGCTAGTTTGCACTAGAGTAACTGCGATACCACCAAGGTCTTGGGTTCGAATCGCACCTATCCATAGTTTCTCGCTTGAATGTAATGTGTGTGCATATGCTGACGATCTGTTAATTCTCTTGGAGGAGAACTCTCGTCTAAACCTTGAGCGTAAAGATGCAGCCATCATGGAGTTAATCCATGTATGCAGTTTGAAAGTGGGTATAAGTGTATCGACGGACAAGTCGATGACTATGCTGCTGAAAGGGAACCTGTCTGTGTGAAAATAAATTTCTTTATCCGCCTATAGGTGCTCAAGGGAAAATTGTTAACTGTTGTATGTATGTTTCGAAAAATTCTGCATGTTAAATGGGCTTGAGCTGTAAGGCAGTCAGGACCATCTGCGGCGGTCTGTTTGTTGCACTTGCGATCTATGGATCGTCCAACTTTGGTGTATGCACGTTATTTGATAGAAGAAAGCGTAAGATGTATGCGTGTTATAGAATGATTATATGCGCGTGTTTGCCTGCATGTCGTACGATTTCTACCGACGCCATACAGGTTATCATGAAAGTTACCCTGCTCGATCTGAAGGTCCTCCGTAGGAGTCTTGCTTCAGAATACGGATGAGAATACCATTGCTGCATAATGATTGGTTAGCGAATGATGATTGTATGGGCCTGAGTCAAGCGCTGTATCTAATTGTAGCGCAGATAATGGTTCATCTGCGGAGCTGTACACTGCATACAAATTCAGTGAATACATTGAACAAGTGTTAATGGCGATGCCTGTGGTCTTAAGATGACTAGTCCCGCGAAAATTCGCCCCTCTCCCAATGGAGGGAGTGATGATCAATATCTTTTATGGAAAAATAGTTGTACATCCGCCACGACTTCTAACACTGTGCGATAAAGAAGCAGATAGCTGCGCAGTCGCGATTCATCAGAAGCGTTTCCGTGAGATTCACACATTAAAATGACATCAAGCTGAGGAGCACCAACTCCTCAGCAAAAGCTAGGAGCTCCAAACTTTTCATCACTAGGCGATTGGTCTTCCTGAATGCCAGTCTGAGTGTTTTCGGCTTTCTTTTCGACATTATTGTATCATTGACTGGGACATATTTTGAATGTTCCTAATCATTAGCTGTAACATACTGAAGTGTTACGTTGATTGGAATTGAAGCCATTTTCTCTCTGTGGTATTCTGAGCGTCATGAAAGGGTTCTTTGGAGCTGAAATAATCGAAGGCGCCGTAGCAGGAGCAGCAGCCCTAACATGACTTGAGTACGAGACTCTAAGAGGTGGAGGAGCTAGTGCCGCGTGAAATGCGGCAAGATGTGGTAAGGAAGTATTAGTAGTAGTAGAATTTTTGGTCTGAAAGAGTGCGTATTCTTTTCGTCTTTAATCCTCTTTTGGAATGTCTTTATAGTTTGCAGTACGCACTTAGCTTCTTTCTTTAATTTCTGACAATCAGATTTTAAAAGATTTTCTTAGCTGTCTGTGCAAATGCTTAGATCACTAGTAGATATTACATTCCACCTTAGCCAGGACAAGGCCTCTTTGCTTAGCCATTAGCTCAGCCTGATAAACACTGCAGTGGTCCAGAAGGTGGAAAGAACTACCAATGTAAAGCATATCAGAGAAAACACCTCAAACACATCGCCTTTAGATTTCGAGCCATCAGTACAAATGTGGACAGACTCTTTCCCCGTACCAAAAACCCTTTCTCATTCAAGACGGGTTGGGATAGTTGTTGACAAAGATGTAAATTGAATGGCTGTGAGTAGGGTCACTAGATACACTGAACTCTCTACTGGTAGAGAGTTCAGTGTATCTAGTGACCCTAGCTGTGAGGAGAGAGGGGGATACGTTGTTCACGAGTTAGACCATAAAATAAACCCTTTACCTGTACAGTATAACAAATATTTTACGGCGATTTAGACGGGTGATAAGATTTGGATAAGATTCGGAGTCGGTCCAGAGAGACCGCGAAAGACTACCCATCAACTCGCTGTTGGCGCTGATGTTATGCGCCATCTAGCCCACACAACTTACAAATAGTAAACACAGCCTTACTGTTTACTATTTTGTTGTAAAGTTCGTGAGAAAGAAGGCTGCTGTCTTCGAATCTTTTGACGTATGTCCCTGTACTACGGTTTTTATAGTCAATGTAAGCGTTACTACAATGGAAAGGCCATGTGGAGCGAATGAACGACGGAAAAATTCCCAAACGCGCACTGGAAGGTAGAGCTCATGGCAAACGACCGGTGGGAAAACCGCGGAAAAGATACGAGGACTCAGTTGACGCAGATTGCAGATCGCTTCTTAGATGCACAAATTGGAGAACGCGGGCGCTGAACCGAGATGACTTCAGACAATGCATCCTGCAGACCCTGGCCCGATTTGGGCTGTCGCGCCATTGATGATGATGAAGCGTTAAAGGTCTTTTAGACAGTGGTACAAGCATTAGTTGCTTATTAGCCAATGCACTAGAACCCCTTAAGCGAGCGCAAGTGCATTGGAAGTCGATTTGCCATGTAGTGAAGACAGCTGATGGTGCAAAGGGTAATAGGAAGTGTGACGACCGAAATGAAGTTTCGTGTAGCTACGAAACCAATTACTCTTTATATTGTACCGAGATTATCTCTGACGAGCCTTTCACCTTGCTCCATCCATCGTCTGTTGTGTCAACACGAAAACCACCTTTTTGAAGCTTGATACTACTGCGATGCAGCGAACGAAGATGTTGAACGTTTAGGAACGAGCTCACTAATTGCAGGTGTCGCACGGTGATCGTTCACGCGCGACCACACACACACCTCCAGAACTGCAAGTGCTGCTCGAGCACCAGAGAATGCCCAGTAGCCATAATATCCGGTCGGTTAATTCGCTGATCGTGGGACCACCGGACCGATTTATAGACGTCGCAACGACACAAGTTACATACGGGCATGGCGCTTGAGATTTAATGGAGACCATAAACTGTTTCGAGCTGAGGAGCTTGTTTATAGCACCAGAATCTGGCGTCCGAATAGTTAGTTCTGGTCCTGGCATGGGTCAAAGCCAGTTCCAACTTGGCCGGCACTCAAACCTGTATTTCTGCAGACAAGACATGGGGTGTACGTGCAAGTGAATGCGCCATTCGACGGCAAATGCTAGCCAGACAACGCATTCCACATTCTGGTTGTACGAGAGAGAAACGACTGTCTAGATTTCGCTGTACGAAATTTTTGTGACTCAACCGTATACTCGTGGGCGCGTAAAGCTGAACGAGTATTACGTGGGAAGTGAACTAGAGGAGGGATAAGACGACCAATTTCAGTACTACTGCAACCGTGGAAATATCTGTAATAAATGCTGAGTACTCCGACATTTCGACGATGTTCGAATGAGTCAATAGTTGCCATAATGGCATCGTCTCCAATAAGTCGGAACGCAAATCTCTGAACGCGGTCAAGCAAAAAGAGATACGTTTTAGGTGCTCCTGCCCAGATATATGTGAATTGTACTCAAGTCGGGGCCTGATATATGCCTTGTAAATTTTTGCGTGGTTTAATGGTGAGATAAATTTCTTGCACCTCCGGAAGAAACCTAGGCGCTTGGAGGTGTCGAGAGCTACATCATAAATGTGCTGACTCCAATAAATTTTTTTACTGATGTTCATTCCTAGAAGGTGGAAATGCTCCGAAGCAGCACCGATGTGTCGTGTTTAAGGGAAAGATGACAGGCTTGTCTTTTTCAGACATTAAACTCTACTCGGTTGTCTCTGCCCCATTCCAGGATTGAGATGAGATTAGAGTTTAAAGAACCAAATAACTGATTACGTTGAGAGAGTACCGAAGACTGACGTGCCTCTGTAATCGAGTTGAAGCTGTAGGTATTGTCAAGTGTACTATCATCTGAGAGTGGACCACAGAAGGTCGTTAATAAAAATTAGGAATAAGGTAGGTGATAAAACTGAGCCTTGAGGGAAGCCGGCGTTGATAGGGAAACGCCATGATGAAACGCCATCTAATATAACCTGTATAGTACGTTCAGAAAGAAAGCTCTCAATCCATCGAATACAAGTAGCATTAATACCAAATGCATTGAGTTTGGATATAAGGGCTTTGCGCCAAACTCTGTCAAATGTCTTCGCTATGTCAAGTGTATGTACTTGACCCTCACCGAAGTTATGGATACAAGCGTTCCAACGTTCAGTCAGGTATACCAACAAATCGACGGTGGATCTTCGTGGCCGAAACCCATATTGACAGTCATCAAGGAGACGGTTGCGTTCCAGGTATTGTACGATCTTACGGTTGACAGCAGTTTCCATCACTTTAGACAAAATAGAAGTAATGGCAATGGGGCGGTAATTTGCAGGGTTCGTTTTGATACCCTTCTTAGGTATCGGCTGAACATAAGCTAGTTTCCATAGATAAGGAAACTTACCAGAAGAATAAGAACGATAGAAAAGATTGCGAAGAGGTTTAGCCAAAGAAGAGTAGCATTTTTTAAGGATAATGGGGAAATGCCATCTGGATCAGCGGATTTATTAATATTCGGAGCTTGGAGGATTTTCCAAATGACACGTGTGCGAAATTTGATGGGCGGAAGTTCTTTATTGCTAGATACCACAGTTGGGGGAGACTGTGCACTAGGTGGAAGAGTAGAGTTTCTAGCAAAAATCGAGGCCAAAAGATTTGCTTTTTCTATAGAATCAACGACTGTGCGGTTACCATCAGAAAGAGTACGTGTAGATGACGAAATAAAATTATTGCTAGCCGCTTTCGCAAATGACCAAAAGGATTTCGATCCTTTGGGGCACTCCAGGATCTTTCGTCTTACCTTTAGATCATGTTGAAGCTATGCATGGTTGATAGTTGACTTGCAGGTGTTTCTTGCCTTAATGAACTGATCCCTCTTGAATTGTGAGGAATGTGCCTTAAATATACCAAAAGCAACAGTTTTAGCCTGAATGGCATCGAGACAGTCTTTGGTAAACCATGAGTCCCTAGATGGTTTAACTCTTGTGAAGCTGTAGGGAATAAAGAGCCGCATTCCCTTTAAAATTGTCTCCGATTGTTCCGACGCCATGGCTTCAATTACATCCGGGGCTCCATTAAAATGTTAGAACTTTGAGCGAACAGGTCACAGCTACCGACTCTGTGCGGAAGCTCCTAGAGGTATTTTCTGCTATGGTTGCGGAGGAAAGAAGGTATTAGGACCGAATTGTACTCAATGCAATCGGAAAAACTTCGGAATGGACGAAACTACTCGGAAAATTCTCGACCTTTTTGGAGCAACCCACAACAGCCACCATTTCGGGCGTAGGCGAAATTGGCCCACTGTTTCTCCCTTTTTGTAACCTCTCCATTCACCGCTCGTCCTGAACCGAAATACATCGGATCGGATACTGTAATTTAATGACCGAACGTTCCAGAAGCCAACATAGTCCACCGACTAAGTCGTTGCCGTTAAATCCGTCCGTATCCAAATGACCATTACCGTTTCTTTTCTTTTTTGGCTTTAAGGCACGAGTGATATGCCCATGTTCGAGTCCAATTGCCATTTTTAGGGCAAACACGATAGGATGGGGGTGTATTCTTTTACCCACATAACGCAGGAGGTGTTATTATAGTCACGGGAGCTTCTGTATTATTTTTACATTCAGAGCCCGAAATAATAAAGTCCAGCTTTAAAGGAAGAACTTGCAAATCCGAAACAAGCCACTCTGCTAATTATTTTTCACGTTTAAATCATAGTAGTAGATTTAGTGGTTCGAGTTTTCATCATTTCCGAAAGGGGTACGACAAATTAGTTGCGTCTCCAAACAGGATAAGCTATGCCAAATTTAAACCGTCACGTGTTCAACGTTCGAAGGCTTTTGCTGCTTTAGACGAACAGGTGTATTTTCCTACTTTTTAAGATTAAGAAAAATTTACATACCATCAATTGATCCGCATTTGATTGGGTCGTACTCTCGAGCGTATTTTGTCCATTTATCTTTCGACATCTCGAAAAAGGTTCCCTACGCCGGAAGAGTCAACATTTTTCACTTTTTGTACACAAAACACAAATATCAAAACCAAAATATGTTTACAGTTCTTCTTCTTTACGAGACCAAGAGAAAATAACATCGCACTTTAAGAAAGCCGAATTTTTGATCAATTCTCATGATTTTGGTGTAAATATATAAAATACCAGATAATGGTGTAGAGACGAAGACCGTTCGCTAAATCCGTGTAGGATTTAAGAATATTTTTAGTCAAAACTAAACAAATTTATTAAGTAAAAAACCCTGAATATGAGAATCCGCCTTCCAAATGCGATGTTTTCTTCAATGCGGCACGGATCCAGCAGCGGCTACTTTTTTACGGCGCCGTCATTTTCACGAAAATGTATACGTCAAAAATGTTTTGTTTACAACACAAAGTGCGTGTATTTCGAACTGCTCTCGATTTTTCCCGTAGAAATTGCATTTTCACAACTTTTTTTCAATTGTCCGCCTAAATAAAATTACCGTGAAACTTTAAGTGTGCTACTGCAAAGAATCTGTTCCCTTGCAATTATGTTGGGACTTATAGTGTCGGGGCGCTTGGTAAGTTAATTTTGGAGGTTAAACGAGAATTTCCATCAAGAATTAATCGGAATTGGAATATTCTAGGCCCAAACAGACTTTCAACAAATCGAAGACAACAAACTTATGATTAATATTCCGGATGCGGACAATATCAATCACATTGTTGTGTTCCTGACGGGAACGATGCCATTGCCGCCGGGAATGTCCGGTGCCGGTAAGCTAAGCGTTGGGTTTTTTTTTCGATTTCAGTGATTACCGGTCATTCTTTTTGTTTTTGCAGTTTATTTTAGTTGGCCGGATCCAAATGCACCGCCAAATTGGCAATATTTGGGCTACATATCGAACCATAAACCCTCGGCAATATTTAAGATATCGCAACTTAAGAAACTCCACGAAATGGAGACCGCTAGTCAAATGAACGTTTTCGGCAGTCAACCGATTTCGCATATTGCACAAATCGGTGTTTCCGTCGAACAGGAATCGAGCGTTGCACAGTTGACGCCGTCTACGGTGAGTTTTGAATTATTTTTGAACTTTGCACTCGAGTGGCGGTAGTTGTAGATCGAGGTGTATGTGGTTAAAGTCTGGTTCATTTAGAGGTTGTTGGTCAAAGGTTAAGATGTTCGCTCGGCCCTGTGTGGGACAGTGTCAGATTCGAGCACCCTGTCGGGCATCATAAGTCCCAGATTCGCAACACTGTCCCAACGCAAGGAATTTATATTGTCAGTTGAGATTACCTTGTTCCAATCTCAGTTTAATAAAAATCGAAGTATCATATCCTGAAAAAAAATTCGCCGAATATAGGAATTTGCCGCGTGATATCGTTCGACATGCTTTGCGTCCTTAATAAAATGAAAGAAACTGAGTTTAGCCTCTATTATCGCGTTGACGTGCGGACCAGACCAGTCTGAATAGACCAAAAAAAAACAGTTTGGCCGTACGCATAAACGTAAACCAAACCAGTCCATTTGGACCGATTTTGATTTTGATTTTGGTACGGACCAAATGCAACCAAACCAGTCTAGTACTGTGAAAATGCGCACATAAATCATCATCATCAATGGCGCGACAGCCCAAATCGGGCCAGGGCCTGCAGGATACATTGTCTGAAGTCATCTCGGTTCAGCGCCCGCGTCCTCCAATTTGTGCATCTAAGAAGCGATCTGCAATCTGCGTCAATTGAGTCCTCGTATCTTTTCCGCGGTTTTCCCACCGGTCGTTTGCCATGAGCTCTACCTTTCAGTGTGCGTTTGGGAATTCTTCCGTCGTCCATTCGCTCCACATGGCCTGCCCATTGTAGCTTACGAAATTTTATAAGAGTCGATGCGGATGGGTCGTCGTAGATGTTATACAACTCGTTGTTGTACCGGATACGCCATTCAGTACCTTCTCTTACTGGTCCCAAAATTCTTCGAAGAATTCGTCGTTCAAAAGCGTCTATTGATTTTTGAGACGCTTGGGTGAGAGTCCACGTTTCGCTTGCATATAGTAGCACAGGTCTTATTATGGTCTTATATATGCGAAGTTTGCTCAGCCTGTGCACTTTTTTCGATTTTAAGATCGGGAGGACCGTGAAATACGCCTTATTTGCTAGTGTGATCCGTTGTTTTACTTCGTCCCGTTCGTTGCCGTCTATTACAAGGTGTGATCCCAAGTATGAGAAATGATCCACATTCTCCATGTTGTAGTCCCCCACGGTCATATTTTGTCTAGTTGGCACGTTTCTTCTTGTTTGGGTCATGAACTTGGTCTTATTCTCATTGACCCTTAACCCGACATCCTTTGCCGCTGAGTCTAGACAATGGAAGACTTCTTTCGCGTCTGGAACAGACCTGGCCATGATGTTTATGTCATCCGCGTACACCACTAGTTGAGTGGACTTGATTAGTAGGGTACTTCTGGTATCAACGGGTACCTTTCTGATGACATATTCTAGGGCGAGATTGAAGAGCATGGGAGCGAGTCCATCTCCCTGCTTCAGGCCGGATTCTGTTCGGAAGCTTTGGGTAAGCTCGTTTTGTATCCTTACTTGAGATTCAGTGTCAGTCATGGTCATTTTTGTTAATCGGACGAGTTTTGATGGGATTCCGAAGTCAAGCATTATTTTATATAGTACATTACGATCTATACTATCGTATGCCTGTTGGAAGTCCACGAAGATCTGGTGCACGTCGATTTTATACTCCCAGCATTTTTCTAGCACTTGTTTGACTGAGAATATCTGGTCAATAGTCGATCGTCCGGTTCTGAAACCACCTTGGTATTCGCCGATAATACTTTCTGTATAAGGCTTTAATCGATTCTGAATTAATTTCGCCAGTATTTTGTAAGACGTAGACAACAATGATATGCCTCTGTAATTTTCACATCGCAGTTTATCTCCTTTCTTATATATTGGACATATAATGCTCTGGCGCCAGTCGTCGGGTATTTTTTCTTCAATCCAAATTTTTTCCATGATTTTGTGTAGGAGATTGGCGAGGTATGGGCCACCTCACTTTGGAAGCTCCACTGGTATTGCATCAACTCCAGGTGATTTATGTATTTTTTGGTCGCGCAGGGCTGCTTCCACTTCTCCGACAGTGGGTACCGTAGTTGATGCCTGCTCATCAGATGGTGCACTTGGTGTAATAATTGGGTCGGCGGCCGTCACTCTGTTCGGGTTTAGCAGCTTTTTAAAGTACTCAACCCATCTTTGTTTAATTTGTTCTGCGTCACTAAGGATACGTCCTTCCTTGTCTTTACAGAGGTTAGTTCGTGGCTTATAGCCTTGTCTTATTTGTTTGACGGCAGTATATGCGGATCGTAGATTATTTGAGTTCATGTCGGTATTTAGTCTTATAATTATGTCATTGTTGTGTACATAAATGCAAGTCTGAAAAATACCAAACCGGTCTATGTGGACTGGTCTGTTCCGCACGTAAACGCAACCTATGTTACGGCTACGGGCTGATTTTGCCATTATCATCATAACAAAAAAATTAATTTGTTTAGTTAAAATTATCACGTTGGACGAACTGACCTCACACCCCATCAAAGAGTTCCTCTTTGGATCACTCTTCCATGAGCATGGATCCATACAGTGGCGGTGCTGATAGTTTTGGCGCGAACGATTCGGTCGGAATGACCGAATTAACTCGAGTCATGTGAAATGAAACAAGTCGTTCAATCGGTCACTAGAAAAAATATTCTACGTCTCGTATCGTACCCGATCATAGAGATATATATACTGGAGATGACAAGCAGCAATTTAGTTGAAGGCGGACGTCGTCGCATTCACTTACACACAAAACAACAACAATTGCCATAACGACCCTGTTTTGTCTCACTTCTCTGGCTTCAAAGCGCTTTATACAAAGCCGGTGGCTTGTCGTCTCCAGTATCTCTATGTACCCGATGTTGATGCTTGATAGCAGTACAGCGCCAAAAGTTTTTCTTCGTGTCGGTCTGTCTGTACTCGGTGCTCGAAGGTAGCTAATGATTACATTAAAGACACTTTAGAGTAATATGCGCCAAGAGAAAATCGAAATCGAAACTAAATAATTTTTCTGTGTTGAATTTACGAATTCAAAGAACATTCAAATTCATTCATTAACCGTACACTCTCTATAAATTCCAAAAATTAAATCATTAGAATTGTTTTTTTTTCCTAGAATTCATAAAACCGACCTTCGAGTTCGATACTCTTGGCGCGTTATCCCCCCTAAAGTGTCTAAAGTCCAATCATACGCTGCCTTCGAAGTTCGAATACCGACCGAACGACCACCAAAGACCGACCGACTCGAAAACTCGAGTTAAAGAAGCTTGACTCATTAGAGTAATTTCGGTCACTTCGGTGTTCGGTCACTTCCATGATTCGGTCGGTCGGTCATTTGGGTTAGCGGTCACTAGAAAAAGCTTCTTTAACTCGAGTTTTCGAGTTGGTCGGTCTTCGGTGGTCGGTATATTCGAACTTCGAAGGCAGCGTAAGCGTATGCTTAGACTTCGGACACTTTAGGGGGATAATGCGCCAAGAGGAAATCGAATTCGATGGTCGGTTTTCGAGGAAAAAATCAATTCTAATGATTTAATTTTTGGAATTTATAAAGAATGCACGGTTAATGAATGAATTTGAATATTTAAAATCAGTAGGAAAATTTTTTGGTTTCGATTTTCTCTTGGCGCATTTTCCCCCAAAGTGTCGATAATAGAATTGTTCGCTACCTTCGAGCACCGAGTACCGACCGACACGAAAAGCCGAATAGAAACTTTTGGCGCTGTACGGCTATCAACGTCGGGTACGATACGAGAATATTTTTTTAGTGACCGCTGACCGATCGACCGACTTGTTATTTTTCGTATGTCGTGAGTCATTTCGGTCGGTCGGTCATTTCGATCATGGAAGTGACCGAAATGACCCAAATGACCGAATCTTTTTAATCGGTCACTTCAACGAAATGACTCGGTTATACTGGGTTAATGAAATGACCGATTTATCCCATCACTAAAACTCACCATCAAACGAATTATACTTATCGTATGTCAGAACCAAATACCGGCTCAACAGTCGTCGCACCACACGAAACACAAAACCAAAAGTGCAGGTAACGTGGGTTAAGTTATACCAGGATTCGCGAAAAGACTGGGCACGAAAACTGTCTCTTTGATAAGTGTACGTCTGAGGGATAGGTGGACTTCCAAACAAACGTAAGAAAGATTAACAAGTGGCAGGAGAGTCACTAATCGGTGGCTAGGTAGATATTGAACGCAGAACAAAAGGAACACATAATCTACGATCCGCATATACTGCCGTCAAACAAATAAGACAAGGCTATAAGCCATGAACTAACCTCTGTAAGGACAAGGAAGGAAATATCCTTAGTGACGCAGAACAAATTAAACAAAGATGGGTTGAGTACTTTAAAAAGCTGCTAAGCCCAAACACAGTGACCGCCGCCGACCCAATTATTACACCAAGTGCTCCATCTGATGAATAGGCATCAACAACGGTACCCACTGTCGGAGAAGTGGAGGCAGCCCTGCGTGACCAAAAAATACACAAATTGGGGGGATATGTTTTGCGGCCAAACAACTCAGGCCGAAAACACTCCTCACAAATTGGAACAGTGGTAACAACCAGCCGTATACGGCGGTTGCACCTTCCGCTGCAATTCACACTACAGGTGCGAAAGACGTCGGCACCAAACTATGCTGACACAGCAACCGCTACGACACCGCACGACTCTGCGGTCAGCCGTCACCGGCATACATGGCATGAGCCAGCGATGGTGACGGTGCGGCTCGACGGCAGCGACTGCACCGAATACTGCCGTCGCGACATACACACCAATATAGTTGGACTCCCGGCATAGCTCCGACAATATTTGTTAAACCAATGAGCAGCTTAACATTGGTGACCCCGACAATGCAGAACACAAAGCGTATCGATGAGGACCGCTGGTCCTCCTCTAGGAAGGGGGTGTGTGGGAAGATGTTTTGCGGGCAAACAACTCAGGCCGTAAACACTCCTCACAAATTGGATCACAGATCCAAGGACGCTGGCTGTCATTTCGATTCCTATATAAAGACGAGAAATCGAAGTGCCAGTCGTTCGCCGACTGGCGGGCGACTCACTACATAGCTGCAAAGCGATGACGCCGATAGTCGTCGCTGCAGTCACACACTACAGCTGCGCTGCCGTGAAAATGTGGCAAAAAACCCTTTTTACGGACAATTTTTATACTCTAGATGAAATCATATAGAGTATTATACGTAACGCATAGAACCAAGCCTCGGACGAAAAAAAGTTATATATTATTTTTTGTTTATTTGTGGCCAAAAACCTCAAATCCGCTTGACGTCCGTCCGTCCGTCCGTCTGTCCGTGAACACGATAACTCAAAAACGCCTTCACCTAGGATATTGAAATTTTGAATCTGGATGTTTGGTTGAATTTGTAAGGCTAAGTTCGTTAACGGGCAAAATCGTCCTACTCCTTCGGGTAGCTGCCATACAAAATGTCCTTAAAACACGTGTTCAAGAATATTGGTCGATAACTTCAGAAGGGTTTAAGCTACGACATTGAAATTTTGTATGTGTTATTTTTCCAATAGTTGAAGCTAAATATATGATTATGAAGAAAATCCTATTAGTCCTTCGTGTAGCTGCCATACAAATATCCTGTCAAAACGTCTTCACTTAATTTACGGAACTTACTATAACTCAAGTAATCTTTTAGCTATGAATTGGAAATTTTGTACAAATTAGTTTTGAGTAAAAACGAAGTTCGAGTTTACTAATCAGCGAAATCCTTTTACTCCTTCTGGTAGCTGCCATACAAAATGTTCTTAAGACACGTGTTTAACAATATTTTTCGATAACTTTTGAACACTTGAAGCTACGAATTTGAAATTTTGTACACGTTCATTTTTAAATGGTTCCAAGGAAAAGGATAAACATGTAAGAAATCGAGTGAGTCCTTCCTGCACCTCCCATGTGAAAGTCCTTCAAAAAGGACTTTTTTTTCGATGACTTAACCAGTTCAAGATAAGAAATTAAACACTGAATATTGTCTTTTAGTTTTGAGTAGCAATCTAATGGCAGTCCTTAAGAAAGGACATACAACATGCACACACGTAATTCTACTTTATCCCCAACTACAATATAAATCGGAGTTCAGTATTCATCTAGAGTATTATACGATTGGCTTGCAGCCGATCGTGACTGCAGTATGTTTTACTCCATCTTTATACACAAATGAAAATCTAAATGTTTTTTTTAGTTTTAATTAGTGGCACATTTACATATACGTACTAAGTTTCAACTTTCTAGCATAAGCCGTTTCTAAGATATAAAAAACCACCCCTCAACCTAGTACCTTGCTACCCCTATCAAAAATTTTATTTTTCTATGGTGTCTCTATAGTAGTTCTATATAGTCGAACATTTTCAGTTTTCCATTAATTACGGTTTTCGAGTAATAAAAATCAAAATGTTTTCCTTTCTACCCCCTTTGACCATCACCCCCAACACCCACACCCCCAAATTTTTTCCCTACTAGAGGTCTACTATCTCCAACTCCTGTAAAATTTTCAACATCATATTTGGTCCGTTTTTCGAGATATAAAAATTGAATTTTTTGAAAAATTGCTTTCCAACTTTCGTGCTCCACCTCCCCCCTCAAAAAGTTTACATTCAGTAGACTCCACTTGTGGTCCCATATACAGAAACCAAATTTTATCTTCCTGCTGTAATTGGCTCGGAAGATGTTGTAAACCAAAGTTTTTCACCCACCCCCACACCCCACCACCCTCCTTAAAAATTTTAGCCGTTATCTAATCTCGAAGTATCCCTTAAGACAACCATAAAGTTTCAACCTTCTGACATCAATCGTTCAGGAGATATGGATTTTACAATGTTTCAATACCGGCTTTCAAGCGTTTCGGACTCATTGTTTTCCCCCAATCCCACACCCCTCCACCTCTATCGACCATTTTTCCTCCCGTACGATGGGAGAAATGCACCATTTGGACTGACAGTGTCATTATGCTCAAGATCTGTTTATATTTTGCTCTTTCTTATGAATACAATATTTGCGCAAGGTATTTGATCAAACAAAGAAAGAAAAATTAATCAAGTTCCTCTTTTTTCTACGGATATATGGAGTTAATTAATGAATAATGGTGCATTTGTACCTAATCTACCCTACACCAAACGCTCAGTCTAACAAGAATTCGTGAGCTAAGACATTTTGCGTACTACGTGGACAGAGATCAATTTTTTTCCGCCTTTTTACCGAAATTTTATAGTAGCTATTTTACTCTTATCTACAAATAATAAAATTAATAAAATAAACCAAAACAATTTAAAAATGTGTTTTTTTTTAATTATTTCAGTCTAATCCGACAACATACTTTCAATTTGGACAAAAAATGCTAGAGAACTTCTTCAATTTTGCATCAAGCTTTGCCGTAACTCAGTCTCAGATGGTACCGAATCCGGCTGAAACGTTTGTTCCATTATCAACCTTACAGACGTGGTTTACGAACTTTCAACGAAGACTAGAGCAGAATCCGAATTTTTGGAAATCGTAGATTTTTACGCCTAAATAGGATAACTCGACGTTTTTCATCCATCATTAACGCACGTTAACAATTGAAGTAAATTAGTATAGAATAATAGGTGTGTTTTTTGCGCACTTATCCAGATAAGAGCAGGTTAGAAAATTTATATAGAAAATAACAACGAAATTGCTGTTTTTATGACTTTTTTATAACTTTTTTTCCATAGATAGTAGGCTACATAGAGAATAGCTGGCTCAGTGAGCTCACAGGGACAGCTATTCGCGAAAAATTCTCTAATCTAGCCTACTATCTATGGAAAAAAGTTGTAAAAAAGTCATAAAAACAGCAATATTGTTTTTATTTTGTACATAAATTTTCTAACCTGCTCTGATCTGGATAAGTGCGCAAAAAACACACCTAATATTGTTTTATGCGCTCTTTGTAAAAATAATATACAAAGAAAACTTTTTAATGAGTTACTTTTCTTGTGTTTTTTTTTATGAAAATGAATAAAGCTTATATTTAAATTTAAAACTCCGGTTCTTCTTTTTGTAGTTATTTTATTTCAATAATAACATTCAACAATAATAGTACAATATTGATGATCAACACAGTATTTCGCCTAGTATAAAGTGTTTGTGGTATGCCCATCTCTTAATCGTGTTCGTGTTTTTTTAGGAGTTTTCCAATCGTAATTTTGAGCGATTTTTGAAAACGGCTATTGGAAAACATCTAAATTTTTATATTTTCTTCAAAATATCGATAAAACATTGCAAGAGTGTAACAACTCAAAAAATAATTGTTTTAAGAAAACGGTAGTAATAAATTTGAATGTTTATTTAAAGTTGTTCACTGTCACGTCTAAACTGATGCAAAACTTTCGAGTGAATTGAATGAATCACTCGAACGTTTAATGAATATAGACTTTTTTTCCGTTGCTTTAAGTAAAATGAAGGACACTGATGCATTTACCGGACTTGGATGAAAGTAAATTATTTTAGTTGTTACCTTATTGCATTGCGGTATTGATACTACACAGTCTCTTAGATTAACACGCTGTATATATAATTTTTTTTTGAATTTTACTCATTTTGTTTATAATCACAGCCACTATCATATTTTTTTACACATAATAATTTATGATTATGTTTTAGGTATGCTGTAGTTTTTTTTATAATTTTGATCTATTCTACAATAAATATGGTAGATTATTATTAACCACAGATTTCTTTGCGAATTTTTGTATTATTATTATTTAATACTATCTTTTAAGCATGGATTTTTTTCTGATTGGCAATTGCATTAGTACATGTTATTTTACATTTGATTTAAACATTTTTCAATATTCGTTAATGATTAGGTATACTAGAATACTGTATGTGTTTTTAGACCTGAATTGATTATTATATTTCATTATTCGTGTAATTTTTGCGATGCCTCTCCTTTACTTCTGTTTCTCAGTTTTTTGTAAAAAAATATAAAATTTTATACAAGAGTTTTAGTTACGAAAATAAATGTTTGTTTGAATTTTTGCGCCGATTAAGAATGATTTGAAATTTGTTCAATGATTATTTCGAATCGGAAACGTGCTACGGCCGGGTATATTTCAATTTAGTCCTTCTAGAACCTGTGAAGGTGCTTGAAGATTTTTTGATTGTAATATTTGTAAATAGGTCCGCTTTACTGCTAAGTTTTTCCTATTTAAAAGCACACATTGAACCTATGCAAATTACTTTTATCTTTTACACTCGTATTTATCTGATGGATATGTACCTTTTATTTATACTTAATTTATCTTTACTTTTGATAATAAACAGATTATTTTCCTTTTCAATTGCAAAAAGGCACAAATTATTTACTTAAATTATCAGGACGGCAAATAAATTTTAATCTTGCTCTAGCAGTTTTATAAACGGTGACATTGTAATTGTTTATAGGAAGACCGGTTGAGACACAATGTCTGAGAGTTAAATAAAAATTATTCCTGGCATATATGTAGGACCAACATCAGTATTTTCTCATTGAGGTGGAATGGGGGTGGGGTGCAATGATACTTCTTAGTCAAACACTTCTCATGAAACTCGGATTGTTATTGTACAAAACTGACGTTGTAATTTCCATTCAAGATGCTTCAGTATCAATTCAATAAGTGTATCCTATTTCTTGCTCTTATCAAACTTATAAATAAAGGAGCATTTCATTAGTTCTGCTCTTTTTTAGTTTTTAAATTACCGGGAAGATGTACCTTACCATTAGATTTCTGAAAGACCTTCATTAATGCATTGGGTACTTTCATTACTACTGGAGCTGTAATCAGTTTTGATGTATTGATTTGATATTTGACTCCGGGGAACAATGTAAAGCTTAAAGTTGAAGCAATGCAATACGGAAGCGTTACCTTTCCATTTATAGTTCGTAATTTTTTCATTTACTTCCTATGCTAGGAAGGAATAGAATTTTTGCTCCCATTGCTTAACACTGCATACCAGTAAGGAGTACGTAAACATTCCAAGAAGAATATAAGAAGAAGCATTACCAGTAAGATAGTAAGAAGTTACAAAGAAGTAATGAATGAAGGAGCATTGTTTCTGTTATCAAGGAACGAATGCCCATGCTCATTCCGTTTCACCTACTTTCCTTTTTCATAGTTAAACTTGACCTGACTGTTATTCGTGATTTTAACGTCCATTTAAATGGGCGCCCTTTTTTTGCTCTGCACTTGCTTGAACCATTCAGATCCCACATAAATATACATAAAATTCATTAATTAATCTTACGTTCCAGGGTCCAGAGAAGGACCTATACTCGTATTGCTACTGTTTCTCTTTTGTATACGCTTCGAGTCCGTCTTTTAATTCATTTTCCCGTAGAAGATACCTTACCTTAAAATACATTACCAATACGTTTCTAGTAAGGTTTCTTAAGAACATTCTCCCGGGGGAACAAGTGTTTCAATCAAAACGGTCGAATGGAGTTTGAACGGATCCGTACTAGTGACCCAGTTGGTTGGACTCGATATTTCAAAGGCTTTTGATGGAGTATGGCATACTGATCTTTTAGGTAAAATTCAGAACATTCGGTCTATCCGATTTCCTTATAAAATGGATTGGAAGTTTTTTGTATAATGGGAAGTTTTTGTAATGCGGGAAGTATTGATGTTACTTTCTCAACTCATTTTATTAACGTTGAAATCCCTCAAGGCTCTGTCCATGCTCCTACTCCTTTTTTTATCTTTATCAATGATGCCACTACTGGGGCACTACAAATAGAGCCGAATTCAATCCATCCCTCAAGGCTCTGTTCTTTCTCCTACTCCTTTTTTAATCTTTATCAATAATTTTAGGTCTATCACTGAAACGCGTATATTTTAACGATTGACTCTGACTCATTGAACTTAGATATTAAAATTTTTTACTGGGGCACTACAAATAGAGTCGAATTTAATCCATGCCTCAAGGCTCTGTCCTTTCTCTCACTCTTTTTTTAATCTTTATCAATTATTTCATTTCATGTACACTCAATCTAATTTATACTTTTGCCAATGAAAGTACAATGGAACCTTCTCTTACAATTTAACGTTTTATCATTGAAGCACGTGTATTTTTTTTTTATAGACTCGTTGAACTCAGATATCATCAACATTTTTAAAGGGGGCTGAAAGAATAGAGTCGGATTCAATGCATCGAAAACGCAAAGTTGTCTTTAGCTCTAAAAAAAGGCTCATCACGTTCTATCTGCATAATTTGGGAGAGAAAGATTATCCAATGTTTATAGCTTCAAGATGCTTGGACATAACTTTTCTGACATTTGCGTTGGAGTGATCATATCTTCAGCATTACCAGATTTCCTCTGATTTAGTAACGATTGACAAAACTTATTGTCCCAGGCTTGAATTTATTTCTTACATATGGGCGCGTACGACGTGAAATCAATTCCTTCCTGGTACATACAGCCCAATGGGTTTAAAGCAAAATGTTCATCGTTATCTGTCGTCGAATAGTCTGCCATCTAACATATGAACCCTCCATTCCTTCAGATTCACTCCTTCATTGAAATAGTATACAAGGATTCGAGGATACCCTTTGTAATGAAAAAGTAATGGAAAAAAACTACTATTAGATGAAATTTATAGAGTTTGTGAAACAGGTTGAAACTCAAGATGAAAATAAATACCCATATTATTTTTTTTCCAGTGATGGATTAAAATTCGATCACCGTGTTCGAAAACGATAACTGAACCTGGAATAGGCGTTGGATCCTATCCAACGCCTATTTTAGTTAGTTTGTTAGTTTTGTAGGTCTTTAAATTCGGTAATGAACGCAACCACTTCAATCTCTTCACTTCACCTTATTGAGCTGCCATACAAAAGTAAGATAAGTTGTCACATCTGAGAAGAGCGTTAAGCTACTAACGTCCACCACTTTCAAGTTATCCATCTCTTCTAAGAGATGCGATCCTGCAGTTTAGCCCTTTTCCGGTGCTAGGACTTATTCTGTTCTTGAAGTTTCTTTGCAATAGTTTATTTCTATAAACGCGTTGGTGTTTTTTTGCATGATTATGAGAGATACTCGTAAAGGAAGGTGTTTTCATTTATTTACAATGTTAGGAAAATATAGGATCTTCTTCAGTAGCTACCATACAAATAATCTTGAAAGTATCACTCGATACCAAATCCCTATAGTTCATAATATTGTTACATGTATATCCTCGCAACCCGAACCACTTATCAATGACATCGAAGTTTCCAGAGAAAAGTGCAACTTTCCAATATATAATTAGAATAGCGTAGAAGCGCTACATACTTCTCGTATGTTCCACACACTTCTCACATGTTCCACATATACCACCGAATATGATGGAAATCTGTCGACTCAACACATGCAATTTATATGCACAGCGGGGTCTGTACACGAGATCAGTTTTTCTACTGCGAAAACGAAAGGAAGATCAGTTTTACTGAAAAGTGATGTGTAAAGTGATTTTCATTGATAACCGCAATGGTGTAGTAAATGTGATCGAAAGGCATTGCCAGTAGTGTAATAAGACGGCTTGATATTTTTAAACTGTTCTTTATAATGCAAAATAAATGTTCTCATGATAAAATATCTATTATAAAACTATTTAAGTATTATTTTCTCTTACTTTAACTAAAAGTTTCCTCCTCTTAGCGGTAATCCATTGAGCCTATGTTAAACTGTATGCCACTATGGCAAATATTTGACAATTGACAGATAGTGTAATAGTCATATAATTGTTTGTCAAATTTATTTGCTCTACCTAAGGCCTTTTAGCCTGAAGAATTGTACTAATTGTCTTTTTTTTAAATTTTTGTTTGGCAGCATGGCATATAGGCTTACATCGCCACATTTTGGCAAGTAGATCTTGAAAATTCGTGAAACGTTTACATCGCTCTAAAGAGATTTCTTTAAAATATGTTAAATTATCAGCTGACTATGGTATTTAAAATTTGAGTTTGAATTGTATGATTGTAAGTATTCAAGCAACTAAAAATTGAACAGGAAAAATGCAATTACAGGATTTCAGAAAACATTTTGACCCCCCCTCGTATGTTCATTAAAAACAAAAATGGAACGTGTTAAATAGATTTTACTCACATTACTCCATTTACTGGCCCACATTCCCACTTGTGGCCAATGAGAGCCAACTCCACGCTTTGGAAAACATGTTGTCTTTATTTCGCCTTTCAAGGATGCATTTAAGTTTATCTCAATAAACTTAAATAAGCGTTTATGAGAAGTTTTAAAGTAAAGATAATTTTTTTCGATTAAATGTTTCGGTTTTTTTTTTAAGTAGCTCACAATCCTTTCTTCTTCCCTATGATGATGATGAAAGATACCACCATTAGTGTGGCTAGGCTATCGGCACTTGGGCAAACAAAAAGGCCCATTGTAGCACCCTGTCTCGTTAAGAAATTTAAAGGTGATCAATCTTTTTCCCCAACCCTCGTCGGCTTGATTTCTTACGAAATCAATATCCTGACTAGGCGCTGATTGAGAACTCATCCTCCAACAGAATTAAGCATATATCAGGTTCCTCCGCTATACACTAGTGTACACCTTGGTCCAGGTCTGAGAATCCTTTACTTCTCATGAAGTTAATCCAAAATAACGACGAAGAAGGCTTCTTCCTTCCCCAAGCCGGTTCAATTTCCTTCGAAATTCACCTTGACTGGGTCCAGAATCTTAGTTCCTACCTTCCCAGTAGGCAAACAAAATTGCTACGCGGCTGCTTACTCTTCCTCAAGACGGTTCTTTTCAGTCTTTTCAGTTTTCCCAAACTGGCTTGACTGAAAATTGTGGCTTGCTCAAGATCTAGGAGCTCCTCATTTGGAGTTAACACCCTTATGGAGTTAGCACTCAGTGTGCGAAATTCACACAAAAAGTGCTGTGTGGACTCTTCCTCTTCACAGCATTGGTTACACATGGGATCATAAGTGATCTCCCCTAAACGTTTTACGATGTGACACTGCTACGAAAGAGAAAACCTCCACCGTCCTCTTATCCGAATTTTCTGGGTGCCCCCACAGTCCTCTGGTCCTTCCTAACACTACGTCTGCAATTTTTAAAATTTTGAACCCAAACAATTTTCAAGTGTGCATTACTGCCTATTTCCTAACAGTTGCCGACAAACTGTGCCGTTTTGGCCACTAAACATGCTTTGAAGTGGAATCTACCAGTGAAACTGACTAAAGTTAGTATTACACTGTATGCCCCGATATTCTGTCAAATTAGCGCAAAAACAAAAAATAATATTATATTATAATTTGACGGTTACACTATCTGACTGCGTTTGCCATCCAGAATGGTCAAATGTTTGACAAAGTGGCATACACTGTAATACAATCTTTACGATGACTTGTATCATGTTAAAACAAACCGTTAATAGCTTAAAGTTCGTAAAATAAAAAAATATTAATATAACGTCTAAATACCATATAAAAGATTTTTCTTTGTGATTAAATTATTTAGAAAAGAAATGACTAGCAGGTACATACTCTATGCATAAAAACTGCTTAAAAATGTACATAAAAATGCTATTTTAAAATAAAAAAAAACTTTCAAGTATAAATATTTCTCTCCCAATCAAAAAATCGTATAAAAGCGCACCGTTTTGAATATTTCATCCAAATTTAAGATGATTCTAGCTAATTAGCGAATAAAATCGTTGCAAATTAATGTATAAATATTATAGAAAATTTTTATGTTTAATGCGTATAATGATATGGACGAAACTACATAACAATATTATTATTTATTTTTACAATATTTTATACGATTGTTTTATGTTTTTATTGTGTACGTAATATTAATGTACCTACACATACGTATTTTTTTTTTTTTAAATATTATAGAAAAACGAACTTAAGATTTGTGCTTTCTATATAAAATGTTGTTGAATTTATATCTAAACTGTATTATTTTTTCACCGTAACGTAATAAGGCATAAAAGGCATCATTTTACATAAACATATTATTTTAAATAATCGGTTAAATAATGCGTAATAAAATTTCTAAAATTAATCAATACTCGTTACTATCAAGTCTTATGTTAATAATATTTTTTTTCCTTATTTTACAATATTTTCCGCAGCTCTCTCGATTTTTTTTTATTAATTCATGCTTAGCACTGATTTTATTTATTATTTTGGAAGCACCAAATTTAGTTATGGTATTGTTTTATACGCTTTGGATTTTTTTCTAAATATATTTTTTTTGGGTAAGTTAATCCGTAAATGGATAAGGAAGTTCTTTTCAGATTTTAGTTTAAGGATTTGTTACAAGCAACAATGATTGGATTTTTAATTTTGTGCTAGATTAATTAGCCTACAAGCTTTGCTATCAAGATTGGCAATATTCTACGATTTTTAGTTTGTTGATCCACTGCCGCTACTATTCGACTTTAGAAGTGAAACAATGGGATTGTTATCCAAATCGATTGGTGGTTGTTGACTGGCACTATCCTGATCCATTATTGGCGGCAAAACATTTTCCTGGAATGCTCCGACAACGTTACCTAGCGGTCAAATTTTGTTTTTATTATTATTATTTAAAATAATTTTTCGAACATTTTTCCATTTACCTGGTGGATAGTAATAGGCAACAACAAAAATTTTCCCAGTCCTGGAAGAAGCTTTACCGACACCAAAATACCTGGTGCATACCCACACCATTTGGGTGAAGTGACCTGCATTTACGTTAGTATGTAGTAGGCTCGGTTCCTTAAAATAATTGTATCGGCGTACAGTACTGTACCAATACGATGCCACTTCTTGTCCTGTAAAGTTAAAAACAAAAAATATAAATAATTGGAAAATCGTTTTATAATCAAACAGGAAAGACATTCGTTTATCTAAAGTTGCCTAAAGTAAGTATTGCACTATATGCCACGCTGTCAAATATTTGACTATATTCCATGACACATTCTGTCAGATACTGTAATTGTCAAATTATTGTTTGTCATATTATTTTATTTTCTCTATACATGGCCCATTTTGACAGAAAAATTTGATTGAATTTTTCGTCAAAAAATTTGACTGCATTTTTTGTCAAATTTTTTTAGTCAAATATTTGACGCAATAGCATACAGTGTAATATTAGCTTTAAACTTTAAAAACCTTAGCTCTGACATCATTAAAACTTTATATATAAATTTTTCTAGACTTTTTACGTAGAGCAACTAAAACTTTAAATTACAATATCTTTCGAACCAATTACACCATAAAGATAAAATTTGGTTTGATGTACCAGTGGAGTCTACTAAATGAAACATTTTTTAGGGGGAAGATGGAACACGGAAGTGGGAGGATAGCAATTAAAAAGAAAAACATTTTTTTTGTCTTATGAACCGTACTAGATATGATTTTGAAATTTTCGCAGAAGTTAGGCCCTACAGACTTCTAGCGGAGACAAATATGAGGTTGAGGCATAGGATGGAGTCGACGGCAAAATATTAATTTTTTTTATTTTTCGCTAAGATATAAAGCTACAAATTTATTGGTACCTATATAGATCAGACTAAGGCATCCTGTGGGTTGTTTTTTGTATCTCAGGAATGGCTTATGCTGGAAAGTTGGAACTTAGTACGTATATGTAAATGTACTCCAGGAGTAATTTAAGAAACAAAAAGTTCAGATTTACATTGGCGTATGAAGCAATGAAGGTGGGGCAAAAAAAACGGTTTTTCGTTATATCTCTTAGGTCTGCCTAGGTATCGAATTAATTTTACTTCTGCGTACCCTTGATATAAAGATAGTAGCGGTTTTCCAGATTTTTTGATATTCAACCCCTAGGAGTTGTATACATATTCACGAATTCTGACATATTTCTTAGGTCTAATGATATATCGTATTAGCTTTGACTAATATAATCGCCAAGAAACCAATTTAAACATTTTTGGATATTCAGCTTCCATCAAGGGGATGTAAGCGAATTGTGTAAGTTTTCACGAATTCCGGCAAATATTCTAGGTAGGTAGGCGTGGCTGCCCGTGAGAACACAGACAAACTAACTAGATCTAAAAAGTTCCGTTGTGCTACCACAGGATCATTGAATTCGGTCCTACTATAAATTAGCGTTCGATTTTCGCAACCTGCATTTCGGCAAAGTCACTAAGGCTGGTGAAGAAGTAGGGTCCTAGAGGACCTTTCTCCTAGCGGTGGTCTAATGAGAAATCGAATTAGCCTTTACTTCTATGGGTTTTACATATAATTATCTAAAAAATGATTTCAGGATTTTGCGATATACAGCCCCAATGATAATGTGGGGTTCCGGTATAAAAATGGAACCGTAGTTTTATACTTAGTAAAATCACTTACGAAGTTATAACAAATTATCTCTTTATTTATAAAACAACATAAAGTAATATTTTATCGCTCTGGGTAAGGTAAGCACCTGGGCTACCGGCTGTGGCCTTGGTGTAAATCCGGATAAAACTGAGTTGGTACTATTCACCAGGAAAACCAAGATACCAGACTTTAACCTTCCCCGCCTGAACGGCCAACCGCTCCAGCTCTCCTCCAGCGCAAAGTATCTTGGTGTTATCCTTGATTCAAAGCTGAGCTGGAAACTCAACATAGAAAACCGGGTGGAGAAAGCCCGTGTGGCCTTCTACGCCTGCAAAAGAACCTTCGGGAAGAAGTGGGGACTCAAACCTAGGATGGTTTTGTGGCTGTACACTGCTGTAATACGTCCAATTCTCAACTACGGGTCACTAGTCTGGTGGCCCGCTCTGAGTAAAGACTATAACATAACTAAACTCAGTCGAGTTCAACGAAGTGCGGCCATAGGCATTACAGGTGCTATGCGGTCATGCCCGACCGATGCTCTAAACGTGCTACTCTACCTCCTACCAATCGACCTTTATATAAAAAACACCGTATCAAACAATGCCGTCAGGCTCAAAGAATCTGGGTGCTGGACTACGAAGCCATACGGGCATAGTAATATCCTGGGACAGTTACCAAAGGAATTGGTTACGTCACCGACTGACTACATCACCCCCAAACTGAGCTTCACGAAACGATTCTCTGTTGGTTTCCCAGTTGGAAGCAGACTTCGACACGATAATATTTACCGACGGTTCGAAAATGGACTGCGGGGTCGGGGCAGGAATATTCTCAGATACACATAATATCGCTAAGTCCTACCGCCTCCCGGACCACGCTAGCGTCTTCCAGGCAGAGATACTGGGGATCCGGGAGGCTTGTCGTACACTAAAACACGACTCATCGCCAAAACACAACATCGTCATTTTCACCGACAGCCAAGCCGCAATCAAAGCACTAGACTCGGCTACCACCTCCTCTAAACTAGTTCAGCAATGCCGTAACGAACTAGCCGGTCTGGCGGAACGGCTCAAAGTCACTGTGCTCTGGGTCCCGGGGCATAGAGACATAATGGGAAATGAGCGGGCTGATGAACTGGCCAGGGAGGGCTCCGCTCTTCCCGGCTCTCTTGCGGAACTAGTTCATGTTCCTTTAGGAGTCGTAAAGAGGGTCATACTCTCACACTTCTAGACAGTGGCTAATTCCAGATGGAAAAGTCTAACTACCTGCGCCATATCTAGGAAGATGTGGCCATCTTACAACCGAGCCAAGTCAGACGAACTTCTATACAAGACCCGGGCAGACGTCTCCAGAATCACGGCGATCAGTACCGGTCACTGGCCGATTGGGGATCATGCGGCCAAACTGGGCATTCCATTCAATGTACACTGCCGCAGCTGCCAGGACACTAATGAGCGAGAGTCGATTGTTCATTTCCTTTGCAAGTGTCCGGCTCTAGCTAGAGCCCGAGAGCGAGCGCTAGGCAAGCCCTTCTACGAGGACCTGATGGAGATTTCGGGGAAGAGGATTGGAGAGTTATTACTTTTCCTGAACAGCACAGGATGGCTATAGCGATCCAATTCAATCAACCTTTCTCACATTCATCTTCTGTATTCCCCAGTATCAACAACCCCTAACAGCCGAGTTTAACACGAGTTTGTGGTTTCAAAACGGCCTCTGAGCTAATTGAGCCCTGTCTGGGTGACAGGGCTGCCAACCAACCAACCAAATATTTTATCAGATAATTAATAAGTTGATATTTTTGATTATATAAAATTTTAATTTTAAAATTACTATCTAGAAATTTATTAGTAATTGCGATCTGTTTTTGATCTCTGATTTTCACCGACTGACTTGAAAAGGTAATTCTTTTTTTTATATGGAATATTCACTACTTGGATTGAAAATATTTTTCATCGAAGTAATGAATATTCTTCATCGCACTGACAGTGGCAAAACTATTGAGTGGATTAATGCGCTGACCGAAACGTTCCTCTACCCACTCCCCTCCCAGAGAAGGCAAAGACTTCTTGACAAACTATATTTCAATAGATGTTTCTAAAATAAGACGAGTTTATATTGAACATGTTTTTTTGTGTTGAGAATTGAAATTTCTGACTGAATAAAACATGGTTTAAGTCTATCTATAGAAACTTTTCGATGATTCTGATTTATTAATAAAGTGAAAAATTTATCTTCTCTAACTAAAACTTGATAAGGTCCTTCGTACGGAGTCTTTAATGACAAATTAGTTGGTTCTCTACTAACGAATACATGAGAACAAGTTTCTAAATCTTTAAATATAAAAACATTTTGAAGAGAATGATTTACCACTGGCTTAGGTTTAACTGAGGACATATAATTTCTAAGTCTGAGTATGTATTCATGAACTTGTACTGATTTATTAACTCTATTGTTTTGAATAAATTCGAACGGCAACCGAATATTTTGACCGTATAACAACTCCGCTGGAGTTGCTTCAGCATCCTCACGCAAAATAGTTCTTAAACCTAGTAAAATGAATGGTAATTGTTCTGTCCAATTAGTAATGACCTTACACATTAACGCTTCTTTCAATACACGGTGCCATCGCTCTAGCATTCCATTGGCCTTAGGATTATATGCAGTAGTTCTACAACGTTTGAAACCGAAAAATGAACCTAGTTCCGAAAATAATTTCGATTCGAACTGAGCTCCTTGGTCAGTAATTATTTCAAGAGGAACACCATAACGCACATTGCTGTGCTATCTCTTAACGGAAATGCTTCTGGCCATCTTGAAAATCTATCAATCACTGTTAAACAGTAACGAAAACTATTTGATAATGAAAGACTGGGCTATTAGTGTATTTCTTCCAATAGATTGATAAACGATAGCTGGCTTGTTGAATTTAAAACCAAACTTCTGCCCTTCTTTCAGCGTAGACTGGGCTATTAGTGTATTTCTTCCAATAGATTGATAAAATCGTAACTCTGGACGCTGCGGTCCGCTGTCGGGGTCACCAATGTGGGGTTCCGGTATAAAAATGGAACCGTAGTTTTATACTTAGTAAAATCACTTACGAAATTATCTCTTTATTTATAAAACAACATAAAGTAATATTTTATCAGATAATTAATAAGTTGATATTTTTGATTATATAAAATTTTAATTTTAAAATTACTATCTAGAAATTTATTAGTAATTGCGATCTGTTTTTGATCTCTGATTTTCACCGACTGACTTGAAAAAGTAATTCTTTTTTTTATAAGGAATATTCACTACTTGGATTGAAAATATTTTTCATCGAAGTAATGAATATTCTTCATCGCATTGACAGTGGCAAAACTATTGAGTGGATTAATGCGCTGACCGAAACGTTCCTCTACAATAAGTTGAGTACGTTTTCACGAATTCCGACATATCTCTTTGATCTGGTAAGACATTGAACTGTCTTTTATTTTAACGGTTTCAGAACTTTTTACACTTCAACCCCTAAGGTGTTATGTCGATATTTTATCACCTATGTTTTTATTAAATTTGATAAATAAATTAATAAATTAATTTAAAATCTGTCAACAGTCTGGGAGTAACTTTATTGTTTTTCAGGTTGAAATCCGGAGCGCGTTTCATGCTGGGATGCAGTGGAGGTTACTATACGACTGGGCTATTTACACTCTCAGAAAACCTGGAGTCCTTGGTAATTTGTCAGTTCTAATTCCTTTCAGACTCATCTTCGTATGAAAACTTTTCTTCGAAATGAAATCTCTTAGAAAATTCCCTAGAATTACATATATGTGGTGATACCGAATAATACTCTTTTCGTGGGCTATTAGTGAATTCTAAATTTACTAAACAAATGAATTTATAATAGGCTCAACAAATAGACGCCAAATGAGCTTACAGGGTGGATTTGAAATAATTTTTATTTTAAATACTTACTGACTCCATATTAAACAAAATGGAGAGAGTTAACGAGTTTTACATTACTAAAAACCACTTACTGAACTAATTTTTCATTCCTAGAAAATAATCTGAAGTGAAATTGCGTGTTAATTTATTTTTCACATACTGATCATAAGTGATCTTTTGTGCTTCACTTTTTTATCATCTAGCGATATCATTGTTCATGCGGGAGAAGATTCAGAACCGAAGTCTATATTTGTCTATCTAGTGGATACATACACCTTTTACTCACATGCGTATCCTTTCAGTGATCACTTGGTGAAGGCGAACTTATTATAATATTAGTGAAATAAAAAGGGATTCACTTGATGAACATTCAATTCACCTCGATATACATAAACATGAACTCAGGTTACTTAGAATATTTCTGTTTGACCGTGCAGTGAACAAAAATTTAATGAGAGAAATCAATTCCTGAGAATTATTTCTTAGAGTATCTAATGAATTCAAGAGGTAAATTTAATTACAAATTTACCAATGGGAAGGGAGCGGTCTGACTCCCTTGTTGATTAAAAGAAATATTTACAAACATAAAATTTAGAAATTGTCTTTTTGTTTACTTTTTAATAATCGCGTTGGCAATTTGCGCCTAGCAATTAAATTAAGTCATAAAAATGTCGAATGAAAAAAATCTTCTACGTTTTTGAATATTTTTATTGTAATTTATCAAATAATTGCACGCAATATTACAATATTGCGTAAATCTGATTTTCAATAGAGCAACAAATAAAATTGAATGAAATTGTTGTTAGGGTGTTAAACCACTTGACCATAATCACGGTTCGTTTTTTTTTCAATATAATATTCTAATGACACGCGATCACATTAACAACATGCCATGAAATTGTATTCTTTATTTTTTTAATATAAAATACGAAATCACGCACTGTGTCCACTAGTAAATTTTTTGTGGTCAATCTGCGTAGTGAAATGAACAAACATTTAATTGCTTTCTAGCAAATAGGAAAAGGTTTAATTACTTTTATCAGTATCAAACGAAGATTTCACGAAAAAGATTATTTTCTGTACTAAACTCGATACAATGTTCGTACCATGAATATTGAAATACTTTTTTATTTACTTCATATTTGATTTTATTCCATATTTGGATAGAAATTACTTTTTTTAGTATTTTGATCGAATTTAAAATAAGTATTTAACTCCAACATTCTGTACTTTTTATGTACTACTTCCCAAAAGGGCTCTGCGCTACTATGTTAAAATTTGTTTATTGGCTACTTTTTGAGGAGCGGGGATGTGATTATATGATGAGGAAGGAGGAGCGTTTTGGTCAACAAATTTTGCATTTCTTTTGGCTTATATCTCACGTACCACTTTCGCTAGGAAGTTGAAACTTCGATTCGAATATATTATATTAACACGTTTAGTGCCACCAACAAGGCTACGCGGCTAAATTTCACCCCTTTAAATAGCATTGTCAAAATTTTGGCAAAATGTTTGTCCAGTCAAAGTTTTAAAAATGATTTTTTTTTTGGTGGAGTGGAGATGAATAATAGCATGAGAGGGTGCGAGTGAAAAATTTCTAAGTAATATGTCGCGCAGTAATTACTCAAAATATATTAAATTTGGTTTCTATATTCTATATTTCTATAGAAAAAAAACCAAAACATTTGATACATAGAACGAAAAAAAACTGTACACATATTTTGTACTTCTAACTGAATCGCTTATTTTGAAAACATAACATGTCCATATCGGGTAATTTTTCACCAACTGCAACAACCTAATTATCTGGAATATATCACAGATATTAGATATATGTAAATAATTAAAAATTATGTAATTGTGGAGAATGTAATGTAAAACATTATTTTCACACAGAAACGAGTTAAAATAAAAAACGGATATGGACATTAAAAAAAATAAATAAATGAGATTCAAATTTTCGCGCAGTGACATAAGACTATATTTATGGTAGGTCCTTTTGTATCTAAAGTGAAACGTTCTCACGGGAGTAGTTTTAAGAAATTTAAACAGCAATATGATGCATTATCAATTAACAAATGAGATTCATAGGATATCAAAAATACTATCTTATCAAATTTATAATCTAATAATTCCACTTAGAACCTGCGAATTTTCAAAATAAAACCGTCAAATGTCACCTAATGTCCATACTATATAGAATAGAAATGTTTGTGTTAATGATACCCATTCAGTACTTTCACACATATGTAGGTACCTAAACAGATTTTATTTTTAAAACCAGGAAAATTCCATCTTTTAAATAAAACTTTGACTGCTAAACTTTTTCCAAAAAATTTTGACAACGCTATTTAAAGCGGTCAAAATTATCGCTGGAAGATAAAAGACAAAGGAAAAGTCTTAAAAACTTTAAAGAAAGTTCGCAGATTTTTTTCAATATAATACCCCAAAAATTTGCTGTGTCCTAACTCGAAGTGTTCATAATGGAAATTTTTGGAGGGTTAGTGGCGTACGTGAGTCAGGTGTAAAAAACTTTAGATTAGAATATTTAACCATGCAATTACGCCAGAAAGATGAAATTTGGACAAGGGGAGCTCGTACAAAATTTTTCAGCGAAGTGGCGTAGCAAGGAAGTGGGGGGATTCGAATTTTTCTAAATTCTCATAACACAAAAACAGTTTCAAAAAGAATCTTGCAAAAAGAGTTTTTTCTCAAAAAGAGAAGTGGGGTATAGGGATTGAGATTGAGGGAGTTTGAAAAGGAAAAAAATTCCGATTTTAATATCTTGAGAACCGTTAATGAGACACCTTAGAATTTAAGACGAGCTATAGTGGTTAGATATTCTGAAAAAAATTTTTTGGGATTATTTTTCCTATCTCTGGAACGACTTATGCTAGAAACTTGAAACTAGGTGGGTTTAAGTAATTTAGGTAAATTTTCGAATACCCATTGGTGTAAGAAGGAGGGGAAACATTTTTTTAAAATAAAAATGTGGAATTTTGTCATATCTCTTAGGTCTTTTGAAATATTGAATTCATTTTACTTCTATGAATAACTTCAGATAATTGCCTAGAAACAGTTTTGATATACAGTAGAACCTCTATATAGTGACCACCCAAGGGACTGTGCAAAACTGGTCACTTTATTCGATTGGTCAGATTATAAATAGAATTTAACAAATAAAAGCCGTTTCAGATTTACATCGGGACCGGAAAAAATGGTAACTTTAGGCAAGTGGTCAAGATATGAAGGTGGTCACTTCTTCAGGTTCTACTGAATTTTTATAATTCTACACCAATAGTTGAGGCAGTATCCGCTTTCACGAATTCAGTCATATCCCTTAAGTCTGATTAGATTTACAAAACAACCCTTTTCACGATTTTTTACTATTGAACTCTTAAAAAGGCGTAAGAAGCTGAAATTCAGTCATATCTCGTGGTATTTTAAATTTTTTTTTTTTTTAAATTCACAGGTTCGTAATTAAGCGTTTTAAACATAAACGATGTAATGCCAATTTAGATTATTGTATACGGAAACTTTCATGGCAAATTAAATACATAAAAACCACGACAAATAAAAACATTTTCAAACGAAGTGAATTTTACTGGTTTTCATGGAGACACGCATTGCCCGTTCTCAAGTCAGTGAATGTGTTTTTAGAAAAGTTGAACTTAGTATTTGTATGGCAATTTACCAAAAAGGTATTTTCAACAAAAATAAAATTCAGATTTGCATTGTCGTAAGGAAGTGAGACAAACAAATTGTGTAAATATAAATTCACGAATTTCCTCACATATCTTAGGTCTTTGAGATATGAAATTAATTTTATAGCTGATTTACATCGCAAATATTCGAAGTAGATTTTGCGAAATCTTGAGATTTCGACAAATCTCTGTCGAAATGCACTAGATAATGTATGGGAACAATTTAAAATTCCTTCAAATTACTAGATTTTGTGGAAATTTGATTCGAAATCCACTAAAGTTGGCCTGGACAGCCCTGAAATTTATATTTCCTCACGTTCACAATTTCACCACAATGTTCGCTATCACATATTTTAAATAAAATTATATAATCACTTGCTCGGAATACAAGATTTGGCATTTAATAATTTTTTTCTTTGATTCACGCTGATCTGGTCGATTTTCCATTGCAAAAAAGGGTATAAACAAAAATAACAAAATAAATTAAAAATTTTGATACAACAGACAGCTGATAAATTTTCAATGCCAAATAAATCCCTTCAAGGCGATGTAAACGCTTTTTGAGATTTAAAAATCTAGCTACCGAAATCTGGCGATGTAATTCAGCTATTAATTTCACGAGTTCCAAAGATAAAGGTATAGAAGATCAATTCAGGATTTTTGGATATACAACCTCTAAACTCCAAAGATAAAGGCATAGAAGTCCAACTCAGAATGTTTTGATATATAATCCCTAAACGTGTGTAGATTAGTTGTATTCGTTTTCACGAATTTCGTTGTATCTCTTAGGTTTTATTGAACACTAGCAACACTGTGTGGTGCGATACCACCGAAACTGTACTAAAAAACATTCCACTGTGATCTGCATTTTTGTAGTGCTTTCTCCTATACAACATTACGTGTTTTTTGTTTGGAAGCACAATAAAATAATACCCCGACATGCGTTGCAATGCGAGCGGTTTCCAGTCTTGCTCCCGTTGCCCCCGCTATTCGCATTGTTCCCGTTGCTTCCCATTATTCAATTCTGCAAATATGAGCGGTTTCTGTTGCTCCCGTTGCTCAATAAATTACCAAAATTTCATCGTAATCGGGTAATGGTATAGGAACGCATACGGGACAAACAAACAAATATTCATACAGAAAAATTATTTACTGAGCTTCTAATCATAAAATTACCCACGAACCGTCTTACAACAGTCTGCTGTTGAAAATTTTTTTTACAATCGATTCTTAAGAAGGTGTAAGGATGTACAAGTTTTCACAAAATTCTGCCACATTTCTCAGGTTTGATCAGATATCGAATTGATTTTTACTTACTTCTTAATTTCGGGGTTTTTTTATATTCAAGCCTTGAAGAGGGTATAAAGGGATTGTATACTTTTTTACAAATCCCGTCATATCTCTTAGGACTAGGTTTATATAATCACCCAAAAGCTTATTTCAAAAATTTTTGATGATTAACCCTGAAGCAAAATTAAGGGGGCTGTATAGGTTTTTTTTTCCCGAATGCTGCCATACCTTTTGGGTGTGATTTGATCAAATTGGTCTTTACTTCGACTAGCATTTCTTATAATTACCCAAAAATTAATTTAATTTTTTTATGTTTACTCTTAAGGTGGTTTAAAAGGGTTGTACATGCTTTTATAAATACCGCCATATCACTTAGATCTGATTAAATATCGAATTCAAATTTCTTCGTATGCAGTGAAGATTCGCGGGTCTTTGGTATCCACCCCATGTTCCGTGGTATTCCCATCCATAGAAATTATGCGATTAATAATGTATTTGCTTCAAACATACGTTAAGTTTCTTTTTGAATTTTGTTACATGGGCACAAATATAGTTTGCTCTATTTTAAGGGTAAAATCAAAATAAAACACCCCTGAAAATATTTTAGACATTAGACATGTGCTCACAACATCCTTTAAGACTATCGGGCTCGTGTGCTCCGCACGCTCTACACTCCCCTAATTACACCGCGGCTCCTCACAAAATGAACCCAAAATACAAAAAATTAAGTAACATCCAGGTTTTTGAAAAATTCGTATGTTTCTAGGTACTTTTGGCAGCTTGATGATTTTAATATTTGACAAATTTGATATGTATAAAAATTTTCAGAGGAAACCCTGTCCCATCAGAACCCATTTATCCGTTCACGTAAACAGTTTCAGTTGTTAAACAAGCATAGAAAACTTTTATTTCAATTGCGATACGATTTAATTTCAAAACAGCGTGTCCTATTTGAAAAGAATGCCAAAAAGGGTGGATTGCTGTACGTCCTGTATATCAAAAAGAAAATAATTTCTTCTAACTCGTTGTAGAGACTTTTTGGCAGCTGTGAGATAAATAAACTTTTCCGAAAAATTTATATGCTGACATACTGCCATCAAATACGTGGGGGTGGAAAAGTTTCGCTATGAAAATAACAACTTTTTTTGAATACGGAAACATGAAGTTGTTTTACCAGACATGTTCCTTTCGTAACATCCTTGTGGGTGCCATCTATTTGAGTTAGATAGAAGATGCTGAAAGATTTCTGGGACGACAATACAAAAAGGTATGTAAATTAAACTAAAAGATTTTTTGGCAAACCTACGCCAGTCGTGGGTAGATAAGCTCAAGTTGAGTAAAAAATGATGAACTAAACTAAAATTGCATAATTGCATATGCAATAAAAATGGTCATTTAAAATGTACCTGTTAAGTCGGTAACAAGTGCACTTATGGGACAACAGAATAAATTTTGTCCCAGAGTTTTTTCGGAACGATAGTAAAATTCGTTGGTACTCGCCAAATGATTGGCCCACTGTTGGGCATATTCGCAAAGCTGAAACGACAGAAAAAAACGCCATTTAAAATTCGGTAAATATTTGAATTGAACACTGAAGGAAGATACAATTTAACCATTGAAGATATTTACCTCGGGAGAAACGGTTAATGCCGGGGCTCCATGTCGAGCCCGATACTCATTATGCCAGCACAAACAGTCCAAAATGAAGTCTTTGTCTTGTAATAGCTTTGGAGATTCCTCGCCATTGTTCATATCCCGTTTCGAGGATACCTAGAAATAGAAGCATGTGTGTGATATGAGTAAAAAGCCAGAAGGATTTGCTTCAGAGGATTGCTGCACTTGACAGAGATTTTGATTTCTCTATCAAAAGTATGTCGAAAAAAATCTACTTAATTTCCTTTGGTTGTATACCAACAAGAATGATAAACATGATTCCCGGTTGGAAAGAGTTTTCAGAAAATGACATGGATAAAAACGAGATTATTTAATCGGAAAAACTTTGTCAAGTTAAGAATATTTCTGGTTTCCTTTCATATCCAAAACAGTAGCCAATAACCACGTGGTGAGGCAGAAAATTCAGAAATTATTCACCAAATTGTTGCAAGTTCAAATTCGAATTATTTGTCAAATCTCATTTTTGACTGACAATTTTTCGTGAAAATTAAATCACTTAGTGAAATCACTTAGTGAAATCACTTAGTGAATACACTCTTTTCGTGGGCTTTACGTGAATTCACCAAGTGAATTCAAAACGAACTCAACAGATCGGATTTCAAATAGGCTCGTGAAATGGACTCCAAATGAACTTAGAGGGTGGATTTGAAATTAATTTATTATCAAAAACATACAGAATCCATATTAAACAAAATGAAGAATAAACTGGTAAAACTCCTCTACCAATGTACTAAATGTAGAAAACTTAATTTTTTTAATTGCAATTTTAAATGTCGGCGATACACATATGACAACTGAGTGAATTTGTCTAAATTGATTGTAATGTCTGAAGCTTGTTTTACTCTGTATGTCATATTGTCAACTATTTAACTAAAAAAAATTGACGCAAAATTCAGTAATATTTTTCCCGTCAAAATAGACCTTATTTAGAACAAATGAAGTAGTGTTCCAAACAAGAATTTTACGATTACACTATTTGATTGAATTTTCCGGCGATAGTAATGAAATATTTGACTCCAGTAGTACATACACTCCGCGAAATAAATATAAAGGCACAACAATCATTGAATTTTTTTTGACAGTACATAATATATTAACATAAAAATATTTTTATTGGAAGTAGAAACCCAGTGACCCATGCTTATTGTTGTTGTTATCAGAGAAACAAAAAAGATCTGTCAACTGTTCGGTTATTTGATGCGAAATAAGTATAAAGGTACGTTGTAAAAGTTATTAATATTGGTTATATTCTCCGCAAAAAACGCAATATAGTGTAAGTACTTCTGTTTCAAAAAAGTTTTATAATATTTTTAATGTGATTTGAAAATAACTTACACTAAGAATACTAGAATGCCGCGCGGAAAAGTGCTCAGTGACGAAGAAAAGGGTAAAATTGCAGCTTGCCACGACAGGGGTGTATCAAATCGCCAAATAGCTATTAAGCTAAACAGATCGAGTTGTGTCATCGATAATTACATTGAGATGGGGAAAATATACGGCCCCAAAAAGGGACCAGGAAGGACACCAACGGTCTTAAAAAGAGAGAAAAAGGAAATGAGCAGAATTGCCGTTAATGAAATTCGAGGTCAGTTGAATCTAGAAGTAGGTGTACGTAGAGTACAACAAATTATGAAGACCGAATTAAATCTCAAATGTGGTAAACCGTCATTAACACCAAGACACAAGAAGGCTAGATTACGATTTGCCGAAAAATACCGTTTTTGGGACGAAGAATGGAAAACAGTAGTCTTCAGCGATGAAAAAAAATTAAACTTGGATGGTCCAGATGGTGCCCATAAACATTGGCGGAACAAAGGTTCAAAAAGGGAAAATAGAAAACGCAGAAATTTTGGCGGATATTCTCTACTGGTTTGGGCAGGAATATCTTAGAATGGTACCACGCCAATTTGCTTTGTGTCGACTCGTATGGACTCCGAATATTATATCGAACTTCTTGATAATGTTTTAATCGAATACGGAGATAAAATTGATGGTCCTGAGTTTGTTTTTCAACAAGACAATGCGGCTATCCATTCTTCAAGGAAAACAAAAGAATTCCTTATGTCACGGAGTATTGCGGTTCTCGATTGGCCTGCAATTATTTCAGATCTCAATCCAATCAAGAATCTTTGGGCCATATTATCATCAAAAGTTTTCCATCATGGCCGGCAGTACTCCACTGTAAAGGAGCTAAAGGATTCCATTAATAGGGAATGGAAGGAAATTGATATCAGTATCCTTCATAGTTTACTGAATTCGATGCCAAGGCGGTTAGAAGATGTCATAAATAACAACGGTGGTCATACGTCTTACTAACATGTCACAAAAAGAAATAAAAATTAAAAAAAAATTGTTTTTCTTTATTCCCTTTATAATTATTTCGCTCCTTTTTTTTAGATTTTGTTTTATTATGATTTAAAAAAGTTATATTATTTTCTAAATGTATTACAGCTAAAACCACATTAAAAAACAATTAAAGAATTTAAGTTAAAAAATTGAAAAAAATATTTATTTTCTTTTTTATATAAGAAGTTTAGGTGCCTTTATATTTATTTCGTGGAGTGTATGAGTAAATTTTCTAGCATGCCCATAAGGTAGCTTTATATAGTCGTCAATTTTTAGTTTTCTATGCTTGGCAGTTTTTGAGAAATAAAATTCCGATTTATTTCCTTCTCAACTTCTACACCGGCACCACCTAAATTTTGTTCTATGCTAGAGATAAACTAGTCCTAACTGCTGTAAAATTTTTAAGATCTTATCTACACTGTTTTAAAAAAAAATTGAATTTTCAATCCAATTTTTACTTGAATTTTCCAGTATATTTAATTTTTTCAAGTAAAAGTACATATTTCAATCACTTTTACACGAAATAACTCGTATTAGTAAACTATTCATGTACTTTTCAACTGAACCGTACAATTTACATGAAAAGGCAAAATTTACACAATATTTCGTGTAACTATATTTATATATGAATTGAAAATTACGTTCTTTTTCGTGTAATTCTACTTATCTATTTGAATTTTACGAAGAAAAACATGTAATATATGAAACCACGAAGATGAATTCGTTAAATTTTTTTTTATTTTACTAAAATTAAAATGGCCCTCGGAAGAATGCTGATTATACACTTTTTCTAGAGTGTGAATTCAAGAGAATATCCAGTGAATTTCTTCTTTCGGAGTTGAAATTTATTGATTGCGAATTGAAAATTTAAAATTACATTCAAATTGACTATTACATCCCAATGTAAATTTTATTGTAAAGGTGTGGCATATTTGCCTACTATCCAAAAGATGTAATATTCAATGGATTTTTTTTACTGTGTAGTACGGTTCATAAGATATAATATTTTTTTTTTAAACCTTTCGTGCTCCACCACCTCTTTCAAAAAAATTTATTTTTAATAGACTTCATTTGTAATCCTATACACAGAAACCAGATTTTATCTTCCAGGTGTAATTGGTTCGGAATATATTGTAATTCCATGTTTTTTACCCCCACATCATTGTTCAAAATTTAGTCCTGGTCTAAGTTCCTGGTTTCCTTTAGGTTTAGGTTTAGGTTTAAGAAGGGGCACAGCGCTTAAACCACCGCGCTCACTAGGCGCCAATCGGGCCCATTGCGATCTCTTCAAGTCCTCGTGGGCTATTCCATCACCTCAGAAACACTTCAATTCCCTACAGAACCTGACTAGTTTGTCATACCCTAACGACCTCAAATCCTCGATGCTCTCGAAGAAAAGGCTATCCTTTAAGACACCCACAAAGTTTCAACCTTGTGACATCAACCGGTCAGGATATACAGATTTTAAAATGTTTCAATCTCAGCTTTTGATCGTTTCGGACGCATTGTTTTTCTGCGCACTGCCACCAACCCAACTTATATCCATTATTTTTTTTTGCAAATGGGTCCACTATGTATTGTAAGTTCCAAGTTTCAGCCTCCAAAAGCAAAAATGTTTCATCCAAAATGCCCTCCCCACCTTCCTCCTTACATCCCCACCACCCCAAAAGATACCGCTCGTAGGGGTTTACCCATTCTACCGACCAAAACAATTTCGACTTTAAATATTTCAACGGATTTTTGAGCTACACGCCTTCAAACGCTTTTGCGTACAGCGGACGGCATATGTCGTCTACGGCGGATAGACGGACATTGTATTCCCTTCCTGGTATTTACTAGTCCTAAAACATGAAAATACAAAATTTTAGGGTAGCAATTTTTTTTTTATATTTCATGTCGATCTTGTGATTTTGGAACATTTTTTTTAAATTTCAGGTTAATCACAATATTTTGTTATTAATTATTTTTTATTATATTATTATTATTTGTTAAAAATAAAGTGAAATTATATCAGTGGAAATGGGGTGCTTAATATTTTCACGAATTTCGTCTCATTTCTTAGGACTTCAAAAATATTGAATTAATTTTACTTTCACTGGTTTTCCGAATAAATGAATAAATAATTTTCAGGATATTTTGCTATTCAATCCATAAGGCATGACATTGGTTATATACTATACATGTCCCCTTGATCTGATTCGACATTAAATGAGTTTTTACTTTCACGGCTTTTCTAAAAACTGATTTTAGGATTTTTTGTTTTTCAACCCCTAAGGGGGTTTAAAAGGATTGTAGACGTTTGCAATAACCTTTCCATTTTATTCCCACGGACTTTTTACATAATTCGTTATTTTTTGATATTAAACCCCCGGGGCGGTGTAAAGGAGTTGCACATCTTTCACGAATTCCGACATATCTCTTAGATAATGAGATATAAAATTGGTTTTTACTCTCTTGGCCTTTTTTATAATCGTCTAAAATTAATTTCAGATTTTTTTTTTATATTTAGCCGCAGAGAGAGTGTATATGTTTTCACAAATTTGGTCCTATCTTTTAGGTCTGATGAGGTATCAAATTGGTTTTTAATTCTACGGGCTTTTTATGAAATTGTATTAACAAAAATTATAAAAACGAGCGATCCTTTTATTTTAATGAAAATTAACAATATTACTTAAAAATGTATGAAATTAGATAAATCTATAGGTAGGTACTTTTGTTTATAAGTTTTCGACCAAAACCAGCCACAAGCAGCCTAATTTCTCATATTTGGGTGCAAAATTCTTTTAAAATTCACTAATAATGTAAGAATTAAAAACAATTAAATTTTCGTCGCCAATGAAACATGTACACAATGTCCGAATACAAAGTCAATTTGAACAAAGAGTTATTTTATAAGTGTATGTCTTCAAGTCCTAGTCCATATTTACCTACCCACTTAAGGAATTTGCTAAGGTAGTTGATTTTTTTGCGATAAGAAAAATATGTACAAGTCCTTCGAAAGGATATTTTATTTCATTTGACTTTTCTATTTTCCATTTTCGTTTTTCTGTTGTAAATATGCCCGGTAGGTGTTGTGCGAAACAAAAGCCTCGCACTACTGAAAAACTGTGTAATGGGGTTACTTCCGTTAATAGCTTGAAGGACCTTCTCGCATTCATATCTTGCCATATACACACGTATGCACATACATAAAATATATGTCCTGCCCAGACGTTAAATAGCGACTTTGATCGTTACGGTCTGACATATAAAATTACAGAAACAAAGAACATGCATATCAAATGAGTTTCGCATAATTAAAATTGATCATAAAGGATGAAGACGGATTTAATGGCGACACGCGATGTAGTTCTTTTTTCCCGTCTGTTTAGTAATAAGCGAATTCAATTTAGGTTCTTAATATTGTGTTTTATGTCACCTTCAGACATGTTATAAGTTGTTCAGTTGTAGGTATTTAAATAGAACGGCAAGTTCATGCCAAGCTAGTGAAAAAGTTGATAAGGATCTGCGGCCGCAACAGAAATATTTAAAGGCCACTTTGAAACATTGTAAATTTTACTATATCATTTTCAATAATGAAGTGTTGTGATTTATTTCACGTTTCAGGATTAGATTTTTTTCAGTCCGTCTGTACGCCGGCGCTGTCCAGCATATACACCGACGGTTCAATAATGAACTGCAGAGTCGGAGTGGGTGTTTTCTCAGACACACACTACGTTTACATGGAGGATCGAAAGATCGGTAGATCGAAAGATCCAAATTTGAATCGCGTATATGACTACACCGGATCGAAAGATCGAAACATGGGAAGATCGAAATGAGATCGAAATGACAAGTAACATAACCTGAAATTTTTCTTTATTCGTACAAGTTCGAAGTGCAGTGCATAAAAATGTCAAATTTAGCAGTTTTGTGTGCTAATACTATGAAAATGATAGAAAATCAATTTTTATTGTTAATGAATTTGCGACGATCGAACTTTCGATCTTTCGATCCGGGCTTACATGAGAAGTTCGATCCGATTTCGACTCGATCCAGGTCGAGAAGTTCGTTCGGATCGAGTCGATCTCATTCCAATCCGATCTGCGTTTACATGAGATTTTAGAGGATTGAATTCGGATTCAATCCTCCATGTAAACGTAGTATATGTCGCAAAGTCTTACCACCTATGGGACCACCCTAGCAAGGCCGTAGACAGGGGGCGACCGACAGGACCCCACCCTCCCGAAATTCTCAAAGAATTCAAAGTACTGAAAATCAAGCTCAAGCACCCTATATAATAATAAGAAATATATAATGTATCATTCATTATCTATGTACATTTACATTTCCTACGATAGCGATTTGAAATCGGTCGAGTTCGATGGGAAGGCGGGTCAAGAGTGAATTAATTCTTCATTTGTTGTTTTTATAATTTTCAAAAAAGAGAAATTTCTTGGTTTAAACTGCTAAACTAAAACAATAAATTAAGTAATAAATTGTAATAAAAATACCGGTATGTACTTATTTGTTGTGTAGTTTTCTTGTTTTAGGGTTCCGTAGATAAAAAAGCGTGATATGTATGTACCTACTTACACGGTTTTTACGAGTAATTTCTTGTATCGTTGTACGTTTAGTGTACGTATACTGGTTACTATTCAGAGTGTCCGGTACATGGCAATATTTTAAGGAGTGATTCCTTGTTGTATTTTGAGAAAAACATGTTCTACAAAATGGGTCAGTTTTCAATATCCGAGGAGATAAGGATGGTAAAGAAAAGTCTTTTGGATATGTACTCTCCTCATAAAAACTGTTATATCTTCAAAACTAGTAATCACAATTTAACATATTACAGCTTGTTTTTTAGGGAATCGAATTATGGAGAAAAAAACGTTCGAAACGCTCGAAAGACGAGATTAGACATTCTTCACTCCAATGGCGGCTCGTGCCTTTCTTAGCAGGTGAGGCTGAATTGGAATATTAAAACACGACTTTGTCGGACTAAAAATATATGAGCCAAGACGCCGGTTTACTGCGGAAAGTCATTAGGTAACATTTTCAAAACAAAAAATCACTAGTAACTTGATGACTTTTTCCTCCGTAAAATGGTGAGGCTCAGCCTCACTAGACTCATGTGGCGAACCGCCAATGCTTCAATCCATATCTCCTACACGGTTAATGTCATGAAATTGAAACTTAAAGACGGACTGTAGATATACTAGGAGACTAGAAATAAAATTTTGAGTGGGATGAGCGGCGTCCAGGGGTGGGGGCTAAAAACTTTAGATTACGATATCTCATGAACCAATTACGCCAGAAAAATAAAATTTGGTATGCCATTAAATAGAGTTTGATAAAAGTAAAATTTTTAAAGAGGGTGGTGGGTCATAGAAGTTGGGGGGATAAGAATTTTTCTTAAGAATCGCGTATATTATCTCAAGAACCTTCCAAGATAGTTGTTTAAAATTTTTATGGGAAGTAGGCCTAAAAGACCCGTAATAGGGTGAAAAAAAATTAGAGGTGTGTGTGTAAGGAAAGAGTGTGGGGGAGGACGAAAAAGAAATATTTCCCCTTTTTATATCTCGAGAATCCATAATTTTTTTATAGGTTACAAGAGTGGGGGTGTTTTTCCTATCTATAGAATGGCTTATGCTAGAAAGTTGAAACTGGCAGGTGTATGTAGATGTAGATGTATGTAGATAGGTGTACATAGATCTACTAGTTAAGCAGTTCAGTTGAAAAAAATTCAAATATCCATTGACGTACAAGTGGGGCAAAAGAAATGATAAAAGAAAATGGAATGCATATATTTTCACAAATTTCATCATATCTCTTAGGTCTTCTTAAATATTAAATTAATGTTTATTCTACGGATTCCTCACATAAATGCCTAGAAAGTATTTTCAAGATTTTTGATATTCGACTCCTAGGGTGGTGTAATGGGGTTGTATACATTTCCACGAATTCTGCTATATCTCTTAGGTCTGATTAGACATTGAATATCTTTTCACTTTGACGGGCCTGCGTAATAATCGCCTAAAACCTGTTATTAAGTTCTTTCCTTTTCCAACCCCTGAGAGGGTATAAGTCATAAGAAATTGAATTGGTTTTTAGTTTCTCGCGCTATCTTCATATTTATCTATTAACTCCTTTCAAGATTTTTGGATATTCAACTTCCAAGTGGGTGTTAGGAGGTTACACATGTTTTCACAAATTCCTACATATTGCTTAGATTTGATGGGATATCGACTTCATTTTTACTTCCTAAGGCTTCCAATATAATCGCCAAAAACTCAATTTCAGTATTTTTAGATATTCAACCCATAAGGGAGTTGTATACTTTTCTCAGCTGCGATATTTTTTTTTTTAGGAATGAATGAGATATTAGATCGCTTTTCACTTTCACAGGTTTTTTATATAATCGCATACAAACCCCTTTTTCAAATTTTGGATATTCAACCCCCAAGGGTTTGCATATGTTTTTACAATTTTGCCATCCATTAGTTCTGATGAGACATAAAATTTCATGATTTTTCGAATTTCAAAAACCAAGGGGGTGTGAAGGGTTTCCTTACGTTTTCACAAATTTTTAAAATTTCTATTGTCTGATGAGATAACAAATTGCTTCTTATGAAATCAGCTAAAAACTGTTCCACAATTTTTTCGAAATTCAGTGAATGTAATCGGTTTGAATACGCTTTAACAATTCGTCATATCTCTTAAGTCTGATAAGGCAGCAAATTCGTATTTACTTCTATGGGCTTTTAGTGTACATAATATACCGAAATTCGAATAGTCTACACGGGCTTTTTTTTAATATATGAGTTTTATACAACATTGCCTAAAAATTAATTTCATAATAATTGTGTCTGTTTTTACGAATTCCAACGTATCTCTTAGGTATGATGAGATATCGAGTTCTTTTATATTATTTTAACGGACTTTCTATATTGGTTTCAGATTTTTTTGGTATTTAACCTCTAGGAGTTTAAGTTGATATTTTATTTTATTTTTTATTGAAACTGACCTTAAGAAAAATTAGGAGGTTATTTAGAATGTAACTTTTCTTTGCTTGTCAGTCGTATGATAACCTGCATCGCATCTCAGCATTAAACGCGTTTGGGAATTTTACCAAAATAAGGATAATGTCTCATTATAAAGTATATCACCAAATAGTCTTGGAAATGCAATATCCCTATACAATATAATAGACCTTTGTAATTTGTATTTAAAACAAACGTGCATGTGATAAGTGCTCTGATGAATCAGGAACATGCAACCATCACTGACCTCAGGTTTATTTAAAACCCATACGAAAGGAATGCATCTTTCTGTTCGTTTTTTTCTCTCCAAGATCTTAAGATTCACATCTGTGAATTTTTATTTTTAGAAAATATTGTCTTGATTTTGAAATTGAATTTCTCTGCACTGTTATGACATAATTTCGTCATAATTTCACTTCCATCATGAAGACAATTTGTTTTGCAATTACCCATCGATTCGATTTTATCCATAATTTTCTTGTGAATAGACCCTCGCTACCGCATAGGCTTCGCATAATTAAACTTTCACAATAGGCTCTCATTATCTGAAAACATGCCACGGAAACGTTATCGCAGAAAATCTTATTGTGACGCTAATCCTATTTGTTTAAACGACATCCTTAAGCCATATTTTATTAGATCTCGTCTAAGGATCTATTTATGCCGCGGTCTTCAAATAAACACAGGGCATGGCCCTCTTGTTCTGTGTATTTTTTGTGTGAAAGCTGAGTATTGGTGCCAATGTCCTGGTTCTGCCATTAAACAAGCTTTTGGGATTTGAAAATAACTGATGTATTCCATTAGAAGGACGAAAATTGCTTGATATTTTTGAAAATTGCCACCATTTTAAGAGCGTAAGACGAATGAGTTAATTACTTCCAAGATTAGATTATGTAGCAATAATTGAGCTGGTATATTTTCATACAAAGATTTTGGCTAATCTTAGCGCCAGTACTTCAATCCTGTTAAGCCTGGTATTACTTGTAACTCTTAAATACTAAATTGGGTTCAAGAATCTAATGAACATTTTGAGTATTTTCATTGGTATGTATGTATATAGCCAAGATTATGCTTTTGAAATTATTGTTCCACACAGAATCTGAATCTTTTCAGAAATTAAATCCGTTGACTCCTGACGCCGAAGTCGTAATCGTCTGGGACTTCAAGAATCATTGAGTTCTTTGCAGCAGACCCGTTGGTATGATTTTCACTTTGTTTGTTTCTATAGAAGGATATGTAATGATTTAGTTTCACTATGAATAGATCATGAATTCAAAGCCTTGCCAAGACCTACGATCCGAAATATGGTTCTTCTAAAGTCTGTAGCGTAGGTGACCAGTGGGAGCTAATGAAAGCCAGATGTGATCTTGCGAGGAAAAATAATTTATCAGGAATCACCCCGTTACACCGGCTCTATTTTGCAGATATTGGTGTCCCAAATAGCGAAAGGCACTTCCCGGTATTCTAGCGGAACTATACCAGTACTGAAAAATGCAGATATTCGGTTCTGACTAAATCCCGCTACACTTAATTCATTCAGTATTGAACAGTGATACCTCTTCATTATAGTACTGCATCGATACCGTGTTAATGGTAAGATGTTATAATAATAAAAAAAATGTTTTTCTTAATTGTTTTTTCTATAGCAGTTTCTTAATATTGGTTATTTATTTTTCATTTATGTGTATTTATTGATTTTACTTTATTATTTTTTAATAATAAAGTATTATGATCGACCTGAAATTTCAAAAAAATTGATACCTTATAATTTTGTACATATTTTCACGTTTTAGGATTAGAAAACCACCAAAAAGCAAAAAAAAATGTCCGTCTGTCTGCCATAGACGCTGTACGCCGTACTCAAAACCGTTTGAAGGTGCGTAGCTCTCAAACCCCTTGGAGATATTAAGTTGAAATTTTTATGGAAGGTAGAATGGGTGAACCCCTACGTGTGGTATCTTTTGGAGTGGTGTAGGTTTTGGTTTCTAGACCTCAGGAACCGCTTATGCTAGGAGGCTGAAAGTTAGAACTTATATAGAACTATGATAGTGGACTTATTTGCAAAAAAATTGTCGATAGGGGTCGAGGGGTGTGCTAATGGGGGAAAAGCAATGCGTTCAAAACGCTCGAAAGCTGGGATTGGAACATTCTAAAATCCATATCTCCTGAACGATTGATGTCAGATGGCTGAAACTTTGCAGTTGTCTTAAAAGATACTAGGAGATTAGAAAAGGGTTAACAATTTTAAAGGGGGTGAGGTGAGGTGAGGTGGTGAGGGGTGAAAATCTTTGAATTACAATCCGAGGGAGGCGGCCGCCCCCCCCCCCCCCCAAAGACCAATTCCGAATTTTACATACCTACTTCAACCGTTCTCCTTTTTTTTTGCTCCAATGCAATGTGGACTGTTATTAGCATTTACTGTAGTTCTGCGGTGCAGTGCAAAGAACAGAATAGAACCATAATGGTGGATTTACCATAAACTCAACGTTTGAGGCGCGCCTCTATCCCCACCATAAAATCAACCAATCAGATGGCTCGTGCAGTCGCAAGAGTCTAACATTCTTCAACTTTTTCTCCGACGCACGCTTCCATATGTGTACACACATCCAATGAACTGTGGTACCACACAATTCGCAGCTCATCGTATTTATGTCGTTTCGAACTTATAGGCAAGTTGCGCCGCAAAGACATGTTGAGTGTAAATTGCTTTCAACACAGTAAAGAACTCGCCTCGAGGCGAGCCTCAAGGGTGAGTGTAAACGCACCATGATAAAAAGACTACAAGACAACATATTGCGTAGGTAATAGGGTCATTTCATCAAGAACCGCCAAGAATGACGAAATTTGTGACCTTACCATCTCCGATTCTTTTGAAAATTTTTGTACTTTAAGAACTAGTGAAAAAAATAATTGGAATTCAATTTTCTGTTTCTATCTCATTTTTTTTGTTAGTTATATTATGTTAAAGTTTTCGCAAAAATGGTGTCCGAGTCCTCTTTGAAAATTCATATCTCTGGTAATTTTTATCCTAGAATAATAAAGTAGGACTTATTTTAAAGATTGTTGTTTAAAAATTGTCGCAATATTAAAAAAATACGAATAAAAATTATACTTGAAATTTTTTTTCAAGGATAACGATTTTGTCTTTTATCCTTGAATATCTCAAAATCAATTTTTTTTTATTTTTTTTATATTTGTAGGTTATACTGTTTCAAAAAAATCGAAGAACATTATAGTGGTTCTCAATTATTTTATAGAAAAATTGTCATTTAATCAAGAATCGCCAAAAGTGTGACCTTATCATCGCCGGTTCTTTTGAAAATTTGTGTACTCGAAGAATTAGTGAAAACAAAATATGATTTCAAGTTTTTGTTTCTATCTCATTTTTTTTGTTAGTTATAGTATGTTAAAGATTTCCCAAAAAAGATGTCCGAGTCCTCTTTGAAAATTCATATCTCCGGTAATTTTTATCCTTGAATAATAAAGTAGGGCTTATTTTAAAGATTGTTATTGTTTTTGTTAGTTAAAAAATGAGATAGAAATAAAAACTTGAATTTCAATTAATTTTTTCACTAGTTCTTCAAGTACAAACATTTTCAAACAAATCGGAAATGGTAAGGTCACAACTTTGGCGATTCATGATGGAATGACCCATTATAAGATGAAAACAATATGATCCCGTTTTTGCTAAGTGCAGTCTATGTAGCTAAATTCACACAGAACTTGATCAAACAAAATAGCCAAATCAAAAAAATTTCCACCCCCCCCCCCCCCCTCCCCCCAACAGCAAAGTCTGGATCCGCCACTGGGCTCAGCTGGAAGGTAAATATATGCAATGGGCGGAGAAAGCGCGTATCGCTTTTACGCCTGCAAACGAATCTTCGGCAAAAAGTAGGGACTTTAACCAAGAATGGTTCTGTGGTAAGCCGTAATCCATCCAATCCTGCTACGGACTATTAAACGCAAAATATCCTTCCACTTTCTTACAAATGCGAACTCCAGATGGAGTGGACTGACCAACTGCGTCATATCTAGGAAGATATGGACATCCTACTACCGGAGCAGAAGAGACGAACTCTTAAGCAGAAGCCATGTAGACGTCTCCATAGTCACAGCAGTCTCCCATATAAAACAACAACAACAGCATGGCGGTCAGCACGGGTCACTGCACGTATACCACGCCAGGCTGAGTATTCCCTTAACCTTCCATTTCCGCAGTTGTGGGGATGCAAATGAGAGGGAAACTTTTTTCCATTTTCCTTGCGGGTGTCTGGATTGGAAAACTGATTTTCTTTTTAAACAGCTCCGGATGCATATGATAATCCACTCCAGTCTCAGGTCTCTGTAAAGCACTGTATCTACTTCATCAGCCCTTAACAACCAAGTTAAGTTATCAAAACAGCGCTTTCTTGCTAATTGGGCCATGTTTCGACTGACGGACTACCACGTAAATAAACCAGCCAAGCTACAAAGAAAGCCCGAAGAAGTAAAAGCCAATTCGATGTCTCATCACTTCAAAGAGATATGACGGAATTCGTGAAAACGTGTACAACCCTTTTATTGTCTCTAATGGGTTGGAAAGGTAAAAAGCCTGAAAAATGTTCTTAGACAAATTTATAAAAAGCCCGTGGAGGTAAAAAGTTATTCAATATCTAGTCAGACATGAGTGATGCTGCTGAATTCGTGAAAAATATACAACTCATTGACACCTCTTAGGAGTCGAATTTCGAAAAATCCTGATATATGGATTTTAGAATATCTCTATCTCAGCTTTCGAGCGTTTCGGACGCAATGTTTTTTTCACCCTCTCCCACATCACTCCATCCATATCGACAATTTTCCAAATGGCTCGACTATCCAAGTTCTAAATAAATTTCAAGTTTCAGCATCCTAGCATATCTATCCATAAGAACTTTCAACTTAATAGCTCAAAGGGTTTGGGAGCTGCAAGCCTTCAAACGATTTTGCGTACGGCGGACGGTAGACAGACGGCGGACAGACGGATTGAAATTTGTATACTCTATATGAAATCATAGAGTACCTATTACAAGTTTAAAAGATTAAAAGCTGGTACGAAAAGTTTGAAACGCATAGAACCGAGCCTCGGACGAAACAAATTTATAAATTATTTGATGTTCAGTTGTGGCCAAGATCCAAACCCAAATCCTTTTGATGTTCATCTATCCGTCTGTCCGTTAGTCTGTTTGTCTGTCCATTTGTACGATAATTCAAGAATGCGTTGACCTAGGCAGTTAAAATCCAATATTTCGTATACTTTCCTAATGTAGAACACAATTTATTATACCAATATATCCAATAGAAAGAAATATAAAGTAGATAAAAAGGAAAGAGTTTTCCAAAATAATTAATGACTTTAGATATTTCTACATCCCGGTGAGATCTTATAATTTTCAGGCTCCACTTCATGTCGCCATAGAAATGTCCCGAAAAGTCCCAGTGCACTTTTTCCGTTCCAAATTCCTTATTATATGAACAAAAAAGGACATCTACACGATCTCTACTCCTATGGACAAATGTATAGTATGGCGTTGAATAACCGAAACCACTAACTGAAAAGCTTGAAACAGTAAGGTCGATGTTGGCGGTATACATTCCATTTCGTCCTGTTTCCGGCGGAAACCCTGAAAAAACCCACAAAAAGGATATTCCCATTTGATTTTAATGCCGGGCATCTTTTCGACTTTCTGCAACGCATATCCCCCTTAGTCCTTAGCCATGGCCGGCGTGTCCTTTTCTAGTTTTCTCATAGCTGTGACTAAGAAAATATCGTACAGTTGAAGCTCCTTTCGAGAGTTCTTTAATATGATGATATTCTGCACTTAACACAACTACACACCCAGACATCGCGATTTATGGCAATTTTTGGCACAAGAATTCATATTCTGTGGCGCCAAAATTTACTTTATAGTGTCCTGTTTGTCTGATCGAAAATTATTTACTAGCGCCCGGTTCTATTGGATTTTCTGAAAATTTTTCAACATGTCACGGGGGGGTTAAAAATGAGAAAATTTATAATGGAGGAATTTATTGTCTGGATAATTTGAAATATGATATGACAGAACGGATTAAAATCTCGGATGGTAGAAGGTCGAGGGCAAATAGCACTTTATTCTTATTAAATTTTAAATTTTTTTCAAATTAAATTCATTTAAGTTATTGTAAAATAGACTCACTTTTGGCAAGAGCGGACGGTTATCTAAGGGCTCGGATTGTCCAGTATCGTTTGCATTCGTGTCTTCGTTAGGCTTCTTTCGGCTCAAATCAACGGCTGCAACACGCTTACGTAAATTTGCCATTACCATAGCCTCCTCCCTACAATTAAAAATAAAAAATGGTAAGAATTTATTAGTATGTATTTTATTATAGCCCTTATAAATTTGGCAGGCTGCCAGAATGGGAAAAAAATTAATTCTCCAGATAATTGAGGATGCTTGTGTTACGAATAAATTCAATTTAATTGAACGTTGTTAAGTTATTGAAACGAAACGAATTTAAATAAATAAATCAATCTCCTGCATTTTGATTCAAATTTCAATTCTAGACCAGTTCGACGTGCCAAGTGTTACAATTCTCTCTCTGAAAAAATATTCAGTTTTGAATCGCTATTACCATATCAATAAATTGAAAAAATCTACTGACAATATGGCCAACCTTCACGGAAACAATTATTTTAGATATTCTATTAGAATAAGAGGGCTGTCCCAGAAGCACCTAGCCTGACGTATAGATGGCGGTTTTTATTTGAAAGAAAATACTATGGTAGAAAGCACCATCACTATAAGACTTAAGTTTGAAGTTTGAAGACGTAACGTTGTACATATAGTCTTTATTTGGCAGCCATCTATAGCGAACAGTCTCAGTGAATTATTAAAGATGGAAAAAATTGGTATTCGTGTGTGGTACAATACTTTCATTTGAGACCTTCTCAGTCCAACCAATATCAAAGCCGAACTAGATTCTACTCTGGGGGAGTCTGCTTCTTCGCTTACAACAATAAAATATTGGGTGGCAGAATTTGTGGTCGACTAAATGAGGCGACCACGCCGGAAATGGTGAAGAAAATCCACAAAATTGTAGGGGATGACCGTCGACTGAAAGTGTGTGAGCTAGCCGACATGGTAGGCATATTGACTGAAAATTTGGACATGAGAAAACTATGCGTAAGATTGCTGTCGCGTTTGCTCACAATGGAATAAAGCAGCGCGTGAGGATGTTTCAATCGAGTATTTGGCAATGTTTCACAGCAATAAAGCCGAGTTTTTGCGTCGTTTCATAACCATGGACGAAACATGGGTCCATCACCTGAGTTTAAAGAATGGAATAACAGGGGAAAATCGGTTCCAAGGAAGGCAAAGGCAGTCCCATCTGTACGCAAGGTTATGGCATCAGTTTCTTGGGATGCGCGTGGGATAATTTTCATTGATTATCTTGAAAAAGGAAAAGAATTAACGGCGAGTATTATGCGAACTTATTGCAGTGTTTGAATGATGAAATCAAGGAAAAACGGCCGCATTTGGCGAAAAAGAAAGTGTTGTTTCATCAAGGTATTACACCGGTTTACACATCCGTTATCGCGGTGCCCAAAATCAACGAGATCAAGTTCGAATTGCTTCCTCACGCACACTATTTGCTAGATTTAGTCCACTCGGATTATATTCTCTTATTATATTCTCTAAAAGATTTGACAACAGAGAAGAGGTGGAGTCTGCGATTGACGGTTATTTTGAGGAGTTCGACAGTTCTCACTATAAAGAGGGTACTGAAGCCATCCAACATCGCTGGGAAAACTGTATCTTCCTAAAAGGAGACTATGAAATAAAGATTTTTTTTCTTAAATTTCTTGTGTTTTCTTGGTTAGGCTAGGTACTTCTGGGACCACCCTCGTAGATATTAGATAGTAGATACAATCATCTGGGACTTCAGTTCGGGGGAGGGGGATTAATGGTAACATATCATAAAAAGTGATGGTTGGCTCCTACTGGGCAGGAGTTTAAAGACAACGGCTTCACCTCAAGTTCTTGAAATCAATTCGATCAAAAGACGAAGCCTATCCAGCTTTCTATGCTTCCAAATAATGGGATAATATTTGGAAGCATTGAAAACTGGATAGGCTTTCTATGGCCTAAATTCACATCATTTAGTAGTTCTTGCTGACGAAAATAATTTAACTTTTGAATGGATGAGTTTGAAAGGTGATTTCATTTCGGTAAAGGGGTAGGACTGATGCCATAATCTCTCCACCCAAGCAAATACAGGCATGGATACCAGGATCAACAATCAACTTTACAGCAGAGTCATAAACGAAACTCACAAGCTTGAAGGTTCACGCAATGCTCTACAGCTTTATCATGTAATTCTTGACTGAAGAAGATACTGTTAAGCCGAGCAAACCAAAGTGGGTGGCGGCACTCGATGCACTGCTCAATCTGCCAGCGCTTGACATTGTTGTTCAGGCAGAAGCAATGAGAGCTACACACAGACTAATGAGATTAGGCCTGTGGAGAAAAGAGCACGGGTCATGGAGAAATGGCTCGAAAATTCCATCTTCGATATGCCTTCGGATGCTATGACTTCGACCTGTATGCTCAAAAGGTAATATCAGGTGGAGACAGTGGCGGTGCTGATAATTTTGGCGCCCGGCGCACTTTCTAGGTTTTGGTGCCCCAAATTTTATATTTTGTTTTAAAAAAAAATCAAAGTCGATTTTTAAGATTTTGCATGATATAAATAGAGGAGAAGGTGGTAAATGGCGATTCGGCATCTGATATTGAAGACACAAATTGTTAATGATCCTTTCCTAGTGACCAAAGAAGTAAAATATGCATTCAATTGTGATTTTTCGGAGCACAATGATGAGAAGGCGATAATTATATACGATTTTTGCCGATAAAGTTAAATTTTTCAGTTATTTTCCCTATGGTTTTATGCACACATTTAATTTAGCTTTCCGGTGCTATATTAAACACACATTTTTAGTGATAGCTGTATGCAAGAATTTTTGAATTTAAGTAATTTTTTAGAAACTGTGAGGCTTTATTCCTTCGATTTTTATTTCCTTTTAAGTGTATTTTAAGTAATTAAGTTTGAAGGTTGTACCGACATAACGAAACGTTTTAAAGTAGCCTTTGAAACGTATTAGATATTAGCACTTATTTTTCTCCACATTAAAACCTAGCAAGAAAAATATCAGATTTCCTTTGGTCGTTCAACAGTGCTCCCAACTCATGAAAATTCTAAATATTTCAATTTTCTCTATAACATTAGAACAAATGTACCCGTTTTGTTGTTTAATTATTAGATAACACTTTTTAATTGCATTCGTATAATGGTGATCTCCCTATATATTTAAAAAACATACCTAGAGAAAATTAAAAAGACCATCGGAATTGATATGAAAAAATAGTATGCATAAAGAACTGAAGCACTGGCACCGCGTATGCGCCTGGGGCCTCTAAGGTCCCAATTCATTCAAATGGCGCACTTTTATAAATTGCGCCAGATACCATGAATACATATGCACTCAGCGGAATACAACGCATGCCGTCACGCATAAAAACGTTGAACGTTCACTGTACCATGCGTGTTGTATGTCCAACCATGGTACGGATTAAATGTTTGCGCCAAAGCGTAAGTCAATAGATTCGCACATTAATGATCGAACAATACGATGTAGACGTGTCGGATCAGTGTAGGAAAATCATGTCGGTCATACAAAATTGTGTAAACTAGTTGGAAGAGGGTGATATGAACACGTATATTTATATGATAGGAGAATTAGGAGAATAAAATGGTTGGGTGTACGTCTTGTTGTTAAATTGTATTTGGATGGATAGGTATATGTAGGTAGGATGCCGTGTTTTAGAATTGCAAAATTTACAATCAGTGAATTTAGTGATAATTGCAGGATTGTACATGACCGAACAATTGTGTAGGTAGGTGGAACAGTAGGTATGGCGCCCTAACAATTTGGCGCCCGGCGCAGTTGCTCCACTTGCTCCTATGGGAGCTCCGCCCCTGGGTGGAGATCCCGAGTAGGAAAGAGTGGGAAAACCAGTCCGCACTACTTAGCGGATTCAATGATATATTCTATACGGACGGCTTAATGACTGAAGGCGGGTCGGGAGCTGGAATGTACCTGCAGACTGAAGATCTCAGGTTTTCTTTCGCCCTAGGAAAACATTCTTCGGTATTTCAAGCTGAAGTTTATGCGATCCTTAAGGCAGTAGAATCCATTCTACTTTTATAATCCATTATAGAGGGAAGATGGAGAGGCAGGATGATCTGCATTTGCAGCGACAGTCAGGCCGCTCTATAATCCCTAGATATTCCAATCGTCTTTTCGATGATGGTCCGTGAGTGTAAAGAATAGTTGAATTATGTTGGCAGATTCAATGACTTAAAGATCATATGGGTTCCAGGCCACCAGGGTGTAATTGGCAATGAAATAGCTTATGCATTAGCAAAGGCTGGATCGGAGTCAGCCATGGTCGGACCAGAACCAGTTTTCGGTGTGCCGGTTGGCTCTGTTAGGGCTGCCATTGCTGAGTGGGTGAGTAAATCACACATTGAGAGATGGCGGCTTCTTCCGCGGCAGACCAAAAACCTTGTTGAGGGACCAAATGGACGAACCGCAGCTTTTCTTCTCAAATTGAGCAGAAAGGAATGTGGTAGTATGGTTGGTGTCCTTACAGGGCATAACTCGTGTTGAGAATCATTGACGACCCCATGTGCACTACTTGCGCCGAGAGCGACGACACAACGAAACATTTCCATCTCTAGTGTCCAGCTTACTCTTTTGCGAGAATGCACGTATACGGCGTTGATGTTATGAGGATGAAAGAACTCCGTTCTCGCTCCCTACCTGTGCTCTTGAAGTTCGTGAGGAGGACAAAAAAGTTCAGGTAGAGTATAATGGGCCATGTTGGCCTGAATGCTCAAGATGCGCTGATTTGCTGCTTGTTTTCCTCCACACAAAACAACAACAACAAGCCAAAGTGAAAAAAATTGGCAAGAGCCCTGGGCACAACTTTATTATTTTTTGCGTAAAAGTTCGGAACATGTTTTCTGCCTAAATGAAAAATGGAGTGGTTGGCGAATCGTCTTAAATGAAAAATTTTTGGTTCTAGATCACAGCGACCGCTTGTGCTAGGAAGCTGAAACTTGGAACTTATATGGAGCTTTGTTAGTGGAGCCCTGAGAAAAGAATGTTGTCCACCTGCCACATTCAACAATCAACAACTGCCGGAAGCTGATGAAGCTAAATACCTAGGTACGTATTTTGATAGACACCTTGCAAAGATGAAGCAACTGATCCCCAACATGAAGTGGCTTATGGGCCGCATATCGCAATTACCAAAGGAAAGGAAATTGGTGATATACAAATCCATTTTGAAACCGATATGGACCATATGGTAAAAATATAATTTTCAATAGGGGTAGTATGGTACTATGATGGAGGGTGTTTTTCCTGCTAGAAAATTGAAACTTGGAAAGTAAGGGCCATTATTACGATCTTCAGTTAAACTCTAACTGGAATTTTAATTGGAAGTTTTTTATGAAAATCTGTCAGTTAAAATTTCAGTAAGAACGTAACTGAACATCATACGAACGGGCCTAAGTCTACTAAAAAAGTAATTTAGATAAAAAAAAATTTCAAATATCCATTGGCATACGAAAGGAAAGTGGGATGCATATATTTTCACGAATTTCGTCATATATCTTAGGTCTTCCAAAATATTGAATTAATTTTTATTCTTCGTATTCTTCACATAAATGCCTGGAAAGCGTTTACAGAATTTTTTAAAATTCGACTTCTGAGGAGTATAAAAGGGTTGTATACATTTTCACGAATTCAGCCATATTCCTCAGCTCAAATAAATTTTTACATCCACAGGCTTGTTATGTAATCGACTGAAACCCCTTTTCCAGATTTCTCCCTTTTCAACCCGTAAGAGGGTATAAAAGAGTTGAACACGTTTTCAAGAATTCCGTCATATATGTAACGACTCGAATTTCCGGGGTAGGCTCAACGGGTGCCGGGATCCGTTACAAAATATTTATTTTATTGATTGACTTCACTTTATTACTCTAATTGACTTTATTTTGTAATTTGATTTCCTTTGGGTTTTCTCCTTGCTCGCCTCCGCGCGTCTGCTCTACTCGTGACTTGTTCCTGCTCGCTGCCTCTGCTCAACGTGATTCGACTGGTAATTCTACGGGTACAACACTACTCGCCTTGCCTTGACCTTCTCTGCTCTGCTCTCTCACTGTCTTCGGCTCTCCCTGTCTTCGTCCTTTCCCTGTCTTCGTCTCTGCGTGTGGCCCTTGTTTTGTTCTCATTGTCTTCGTCCTTCGCTGTCTTCGTCTCTCTGTGTGGCCTCTGCTTTATTCGTCTCAGCTGCGCTGTGTCTGCTTGTCGTGGTTTTGACGAAGTTCGTCGTGGCTTGTCGTAGCTGGCCCGACTCCTGGCACGACTCTGCTTGCCTTAACTTGGCCCTGTTGCTGATCATCATCTCGTCTTCGTTGGCGTGGTCCGCTCGACGTGGCTCGCTCTGTGCTTGTCGCTCTTTGCTCTGGGCGTCGTCGCTGCCCTGTGCTCGTCGCTGCTTCGTGCTCTGCTTGTGGTGGCTCGTCGTGCTCATCGCTGCTTTGCTCTGCGCATCTGCGCGTTGGCTTTGCTGCTCTCGTCTTGACTTCGCTGCTCTCATCTTGGCTTCACTGCGTTCGTCTTGGCTTTGCTGCTGTCGGCTTGGCCTCGCTGCTCTCGTCTTGGACTTTACTGCTCTCGTCTTGGCTGCGCTGCGTTCGTCTTGGCTTCGCTGCTATCGTCTTGGCTTTGCTGCTCTTGCTTTGGCTTCGCTGCGTTCGTCCTAACTTCGTTGCTTTCGTCTTGGCTTCGTTGCTGTCTTCTTGGCTTCGCTGTTCTCGTCCTGCTTCGCTGCTTGTGTCTTGTGCACCGCTGCTGTCGTCTTGCTTCGCTGCTTCGTCTTGTGCTTCGGCTTGGAATAGACATAATAGACCCCAGACTTTTAAAGAGGAAGTGCATTTTCGCTAGCCTTATCCCGTCTGAGGATCGCTTAGGACGACTTTCCGGTCAGTTTTCAATATTGCTAGAAGAGGAAGTGCAACTTCGCTAGCCTTCTTTGCAGACTTGATCACTGTCCACCGAGGTGCTTTTCTGGTCGATTCGCTCAACTATATATTTGGCGATAAACATTTACCATCCATGAATTATTTTGTATCGAAGAATATTTGACTTCGTATAATTCGCGATCGGTGTCTGCACCTCCCGGTATATAGTTCCACTGGATTATTGTATACTTGTCGGTGGGTTTATCCACTACTCCGTGTCGCCTGGGACGCTGGTGTGGTCCCGCCGATATTTTCCAGGCCTATTATAAGTTCCTGTGACGTTGCTTCAGCCTCTGTTGTTTTGTTTTTCAGCTTTCTTTATATTCTGTGTTTTTATGTTCTATGTTAATTCATGTTGTTATATCTTTCATTTGTCTTCGTTCTTGACTTTTTGTCAATTCAATTCACTGTTACATATTTTAATTCAATGTTTGTGTGTGGAAATTTCATATGGAAATTTCCGTCCTCACATATCTCTTAGGAGTTATAAGACATCGAATTGGCTTTTACTTCCTCGAGCTTACTTTATATTTATCTTAAAACTAAATTCAAGATTTTTGGGTATTCAATCCCCAAGTAGGTGTAAGGGGGTTGCATACTGTTACGTGTAAGCCTGGCCACCGCGCAACTCGATCGATTACGAATAGGAAACATCAACAACCGAATACCTAAGCTGCAAAGTAACCCAATCAATAGCCTAGTTGAGAGTAAGTTAGGAGAGCGGAGCTACACGATTATACCCCACTTCTTATCAAATGTGCTCAAATGCGCTCGAATGTATTAGAACAGCGTAGAGGGTTAAATGGAAAGATCTCAAGCTTTCGGGTATCATCTACACACACCACTGAACGAAGATTCAAGAACAGTCTCGACTACAGGCAACTGGTATAAAAGTAGATAAAGCTTTCAGCGAGGACACAGTAATTTTGATTACGTCGACTGTGACAGCCAGCGTGTATACGCGACCGTGTTGGTAGAGAGCGAAAGTGAACGAGTCAAGCGATATATGGTATTAGCGGGCGGTATTGCCATACAGTGCGAATTATTGTGCGAATATAATTCTGTGAATTAAAAGTGCGATTAATAAATAATCACTTATTTTTATTTTAACCGAATTGTGTTTTACTTGAAATCCCGGCGAACCCCTAGCTCGCAACAATACGTTTTCTCAATTTTCGCCATATCTCTTAAGTTTGATGAGCTATCAAATTAGCTTTAAGTTAAACAGAGTTCTCATATTATAGCAAACCCCTAAGATGGTGTAAATGGGTTGCATGCATTTTCACAAATTTCTACACATTTCTCAGATCTGATGAGATATCGAATTGATTCTTACTTTCTAAGGCTTCACATAGAGTCGCCAAAAAGTTATTTTCAGGATTTGTACTCGTATAGATAACCAACCTTCAAGGGGGTGTAAGTGAGTTGCATTCTTTTCACAGTTTTTGACATATTTCTTGGGTTTGATGATATATCAGATTGGTTTTTACTTCCACGGACTTTTTATATTATCGCCTACAAACCCATTTCACGATTTTTGATGTTAAACCCCTTGAAGTAAAGGGGTTGTATATGTTTTTACAATTTTTGCTACTCCTAGTTCTGATGATATATACATTTGGTTATTTAGAACTTTGACTCGAAAAATAATTAACTTTCACCCAGACTGTTGGCAGATTGTTCCTAAGATATCTTCGACTTTTATGCCAATCTTCGAATTTTATTAAGAAAACCATTATTACATTATACTTTTAAAATACTTCTCTAACCTTCAGTATTCACAGCACATTACAAATTTTCATCTTATTATTCTTTATATGTACAAAATTATACACATCCTTACTTTAAAATTTGAATTAATTCCACCTACAACCAACAACCTCCCTCTATCTGCACATCTGCAGAATTTTTGATACGTGCTGAAAATATTTCGAGGATTCTTGTGATGTCGCATCAGTAATCCTCGAAGAGAACTTTCGTCCTTCTTCGTATTGCCATCATCTGTTCTGGTGCGCTCTGTATAGAAAATTAATACCCAAAAAAATTTAGGACACATGTTACATAACGAAAAAATGGTTCCCACTTCTTCTGACACCTTTTTTCTGATGGCAACATACGTGTGTCCTTATTTTCCATATAGGTAAGTACATATTACGCATATTTTAATTTATTACGATTAGACGAAGTGCGCCAAATTTCAATTCTGATAAAAAACTAGTCTGCAAAGAAAGGACATAACAAGAATCTCTACTGTCCTGTATTACAAATCGCAGATGTACTACATGGCCACAAAACTACTTGGGCCAATGCCAACAATGCCGATAGTTGGCTCCAACATTTGGAAAAAAATTGAAAAATTACCTGGTAACTTTCATTGATTTGCAAAGGGTTGACCACTCTCGACATTGACTTGAGTCGGTCAACAAATGGTTCTTTCCTGTCGTTTAGAGGGGACTCGAGGTCTTTCATCAAAAGGCCTGCCTTTTCGTCAACTGCATTTATTTACCAAAAAAATGGAAACGAGGCCGTTTTGGGATATAATTTATTGTTATGTTTTAAACGGCCACATACGCTCTTCCAAGTGATGAAAAAGCCAATTTATTTCATTGTACGAAACTTTTCATCATATTTCCTTTGGGGATCGGCAGCCGTCGACGTATGAGAGGACGACTATCAAGGGATGAAATGTACGTGAGCCGACTGCCTATCACAGAGAATTTCAACGAATATACGATTTATCGTCCATAGGATCCTAAAGCGCTATAAATTTTTGTTTATCTTGAAAATTTTGAATTCCCTTGACGTAGGTATGTAATGGATTTATTTTTTTAAAAATTACACAAATAGCCTGTGTTTGTGATACATCGAATGGAAGAATACAAAATTTGCCAACAGTCCGGGCGCAGTTTTATTATTATTTTTTTGGTTAGAAGTCAGGAACGCGTTTAATGCTGAGATGCGGTGTAGGTTACAAACTAAAAATAACGTTCCAAATAGCCGCCTGGTTATTCTCTAGCTCAATAAACAAAAAAGGTTTGTCGGAATTCATAAAAACTTGAACAATACTTTACACTCCCTTGGGGGTTGAATATCGAAAAATGGGTAAATCGGGGTTTCTTCAATTATATTTAAAGCCTCTAGATGTAAAAGTGAATTCGATATCTCATTAGACTTAATGAGAGAATCCAACGCTTCATTGCAAGCTCTAAATGGTTCGACGAGTAGGACCGGATTCGATGATCCTGTGGTAACACAACGGACCTTTCAGGTCTAAGTGTGTCCGTGTTCTCACGGGCAGCCACGCGTACCTACCTACCTACCTACCTAGACTTAATAAATATATCGGAATTCATGAAAATGTGCACAACCACTTTATACCCCCTTAGGGGTTGCAAATTTGACGCTTGTATAAAGAGCCCGCATAAGTAAAATTAATGTGATACCTCGACATCCCTAAAATATCACGGACATTTTGTTTACTCGACGTTTGTACGCCAATGAAAATCTGAACTTTTTTGGTGTTTTAGTTACTTCTGTGGTACGTACATCTATATATACGCACTAAGTTTAAAGTTTCTAACAAAAAAGGTATTTGAGGTATAAAAATCCACCCCATCCCCGTACCTTGATCCCTATCAAAAGTTTTATTTTTCTAGGATGCCTCTATTGGTTGTATCTAGTCGTCAATTTTTAGCTTCCTATTTTTTTACGGTTTTCGAGAAATCAAAATCAAATTTTTTTCCTATTTCACCCTATCCCACCATCACCTCCTGCATCCGCATCACCAATTTTTTTGCCTTTGGGCCTAACTCCTGTAAAATTTTCAAGATCATGTCTGGTACGGTTCTTGAGATATAAAAAATATTTTTTTATTAAAAAATGGGTAACCCCCAACTTCTGTACTCCACCTCACCAATCAAAAATTGTACATTCAAGAGACTCCACTTGTAATTATATATACAGAAACCAGATTTTATCTTCCTGGTATAATCGGTTAGGAAGATTTTGTAATCCAAAGTTTTCTACTCCCTTCAAAATTTAGTCCTAATCTAAGCTTCTGGCACCCTTTAAGACAACCACAAACTTTCAACCTTCTGACATCAACCGTTCAGGAGATATGGATTTTAAAATATAAAAATATTTCAATCTCAGCTTTCGATCGTTTTGGACGCATTGTTCTTCCCCCGGCTTCCAAGCCACTCAACCAATATCGACCATTTTTTTGCAAATGGGACCACTAACATAGTTCTACATAAATTCCAAGTTTCAGCTTCCTAGCGTAAGCTCTTCTTGGGATCTAAAAACCAAAATTTTTAGTCTAAGACCCTTCCCTTCTCACACCCTCACACCCCCAAAAGGTACCACTCGTAGGGGTTCACTCAATCTACCCAGAGAAAAAAATTCAACTTAATATCTCAATGGGTTTGTGAGCTACGCGCCTTCAAACGCTGTTGATACTTCGTACGGCGTCTACGGCGGACAGACGGACAAGTTTTCTGTTTTTTTTGGGGTTACTATTTCTAAAACTCACGTTTTACCAAATTTCAGGGTAGGGAATTGTTTTTAAGTTTCAGGTCGATTACAAACAATACTTTATTATTAAAAAATAACAAAGTCAATTCTGCCAAGAATCTGGGCGTAACTTTATTATATTTCGGAACAAATTCCGAGAAGCGGTTAATGTAGAGGTGACACACTTAAAACATCAGTTACAATTTTGGCTCACAGTGCAGGACGCAATCACCAAGTTTCAACTTCAGGGCATGATCCGTTCAGAAGATATGGATCTTAGAGTATTTCGAGTCGAGGTTTCGAGCTCTCCAGACACTTTCACCTCCACCTATGTTGACCACTTTTTCCAAATAGCACATAAATTCAAATTTTGAACTTCGTACTTTAGCCGGTTCAATAGGATCTGCACAATCTTTACCATCATTGGCGCGACAGGACTTGCAGGATACATTGTTGCGAAGTCATATCGGTTCTGCGCCCACGTCTTCCAATTCGTGCATCTAAGAAGCGTTCTGCAATCTGCGTCAACTGAGTCCACGCAGCTTTCCGCGGCTTTACCACTGGTCGTTTGCCCTGAACTCCACCTTTCAGTGTGCATTTGGGAATTCTTCCGTCGATCATTCGCTCCACATGTCCTGACCATTGTAGCTTACGAAATTTTATAAGGGTCGATGCGGTTGGGACGTCATAGATGTTATACAACTCATTGTTGAACCGGATACGCCATTCAGTGCCTTCTCTTACTGGTCCCAAAATTCTTCAAAAATTTCGTCGTTCAAATGGTTCTATTGATTTTTCAGACTCTTGGGTGAGAGTCCACGTTTCGCTTGCATATATGTATGTAGTAGCACAGGTCTTATTATGGTCTTGTATATTCGAAGTTTACTCAGCCTGCGCACCTTTTTCGATTTGAAGATCGGGAGAACCGTGAAATACGCCTTATTTGCTAGTGTGATGCGATGTTTTACTTCGTCCCGTTCATTGCCGTCTGTTACAAGGTCCCAAGTATGAGAAATGGTCCACATTCTCCAGGTTATAGTCCCCCATGGTAATATTTTGTCTGGTTGGCGCATTTCTCCTTGTTTGGGTCATGAACTTGGTCTTATTTTCATGGACCATTAACCCGACATCCTTTAGAAGGGTACATCTGGTGTCAACGGGTACCTTTTTGATGACATATTCCACGGCGAGATTGAAAAGCATGGGAGCGAGTCCATAACCCTTCAGGCCACATTCTGTTCAGAAGTTTTGGGTGAGCTCGTTTTGTATCCTTACTAGGGATTCAGTGTCAGTCATGGTTATTTTGGTTAATCGGACGAGTTTTGATGGAATTCTGAAGTCAAGCATTATCTTATACCTAGTCCTGCCATAAATATTAATACAAGTGTAAACGCGACTTTTGCGGCTGACAACCTAAACGCATCCAAATGTTATGTTGCAAGTTTTGACAGTTGATATATGCTCTACAAACGCGGTAAACCATTTCAGTATAGCTTAAGCCGTCGTGATGGAATGGTCCGACAAAGAGAACCGTATTGCTGTTATTGCTCTTCATAAGTGTGAAATAGAAAGAGCTCGTATTTTTGATTTATTAAAACAGTTGAATATCATGCGTGTTTTTGTGTATCGTACTGTTAAGTTGTTTGCTGATACTAGAAATGTAAGCGACCGTAAAAGATCCGGCCGGCCTTGCACGGCTCGTACGCCATAGGCTATCAATGCTGTGAGGTCGCGAATCAATCGAAATTCTGTCCGCAGACAAAATATCATGGCTCGTGAGAAATGGATATAGCGCTGAGAACCATGAACCGCATCGATAAACAAGACTTGGGACTTGGGGCTTTCAAACGACAAACAGGACAGCGCCTTACCGTTGAATTAAATAAAAAAAGAAAAAAAAAATCAAGACACCTGCTATCGCTGTACGGTAAAGAGAATTACAAAAAAATCCTGTTTACTGACGAAAAAATCTTTAAAAGGAAACATTTGGTAAGCAGAATGACAGGGTGTATGCACGATCCTCCAAGGAAGCCTGTGAACTAGTGCCAAGGATTGAACGAGGTCATTATCCCGCATCAATGATGGTTTGGTGGGGAGTATCCCATGACGGCGTCACTACCTTACATTTTTGTGAAAAGGATGTTAAAACAGCGGCAAAAAACTATCAGCGAGACATTTTAAGGAATGTAGTGGAGCCCTTGAATCAAATCATGTTCCAAAACAGACCATAGATATTCCAACAAGACTCTCCGCCCGCTCATAAGGCCAAGACAACTCAACAGTGGCTTGCAAATCATGTACCTGAATTTATTAGTACCGAATATTGGACGGAAGCGAGCCCAGACCTTAATCGCTCGACTACAAATTGTGGTCAGTTTTAGAGGATATGGTCTGTAAAAGACGCCACCACAACCTGGAGCCATTGAAGCAGACGTTGGTAGCAGCTGTGGACCATTTTCCCATGAATATCGTCCGTACAGCGATCAATGAGTGGCCTCACAGACTTCGGCGCTGTATTAAGGTTTTGAATCATTTTTTTAAATTTTGTAGTTTAGTTTTAAGCCTAGTACTAACTAGAAGCGAAAACGAAATTTTCTGCCAAATCACATACAAAATCCACTAACAATTTTCGCTGGAACGGAAAATTTGGATGGGAAATTTCGTTTCGCTTCTAGTTAGTACTAGGCTTTAGTTTTAAGAAGGTGCGAAGCGCTGAGCCACTGCGCACACTAGGCACCAAAAGGGCCCATAGCGATCCCTTCAGAGCTTCGTAGGTCACTAAACATCCCCTATTATTTATTTAAACTGATAGAGCCTAAAGAAGCCTCACTACTTCTCGAACTGCGATCTAAGAGGTCTTTTGTTCCTGGCTCTTAACCACTCCCTAGGCCATATCGATTCCTTTGAGAAAGGAGATGATTTTACTCAGGGGAGTCTTCGACAGGTCTTCATAGGTGAGAGTAAATCCACCGAGAATCTGCCTTCTCGATCTGGCCACTGCATCACAATCACACAGAATGTGTGCCGTGGTTTCAGATGTGATATCACAGAATCGACATGTATCTAGTGATACTTTACCGATGATCTTAAGGTGATAATTAAGGAAATAATGTCCGGAAAAATATCCCATTATGACCCGTGCGTTATACCTGCTTAAGGAAAGGAATTCCGACGCTCTCCTACTTGAGAAGGTCAGGAATTTCTTTGACTGTCTAAGTCCTGAAAGTGAGTTCCAATAATCTTCCACCTGAAGATTTACCCACTTAAAAATACCATCCTTAATGAAGCCTTTACCTACTCCACAGAATGGTTCCGGGCCAATCATTGGTGAGTTGGCTCCCCGCTTAGCTAGCTGGTCAGCCGATTCATTACCCGGAATACCCTAATGTCCTGGCACCCACATCAGGGTTAGACTATTATGATGTGCCAGCTCTTTAAGAAGAGTATGACAGTCCCACACAAGCCTAGAACGGAAACAATAAGATTTCAGCGCTAGCAGTGCCGCTTGGCTGTCAGATAGGATAATAACTGTAGCGCCTTTTGGTTTATTCAGTAGAAGTTTACCTGCGCACAGCTCTATGGCATGTACCTCAGCCTGAAACACAGTGGCGGTTTGTCCCATTGCCGTCCATATTTTACAATTGGGTCCAAATACGCCCGCTCCAGTTCCACTATAGGTCTTAGAGCCGTCCGTGTACCAGACTGAAGCACCTTCCCCAAAATCTGGTAGACCAGATTGCCATGATACACGATCTCCCAGAGTCACCATATATGGTTTCTCAAAATCATATACCTTTGGCATGTTATCGTTTACTGAGTCGGTTAGGTCCTTCTGATTAAATTCCTGTAGAATTTTAAGGTGACCGACAAGGTCTCCTGCCTTGAATTTATTGTACTGCTGTAGCCTTATGGTCTCAGAGTCTCAGAGCCTCCTTCTTTATCTCTAAGTGTAATGGGGCCAAGTCTATCATGGCTTCCATTGCAGCAGTGGGACATGATTTAAGTCCCCCTGTAATGCTAAGAACGGCACGCCTCTGAATTTTTTGCAGGGCCTTCTGTGCTGTGATTTGTTCAACCTTTGGCCACCACACCATAGCGGCATATGTGATCATTGGTATTATAATAGACTTGTAGGTCCAGTATACCATATTTGGTCTGAGACCCCAAGTGGTACCACAGAGCCTTCGACACGCCATAAAAGACAATGTTACTATCCCCTAAACAACCAATGTTTATTATTGACACAATAAATTATACTCCCACCATTTTTCTAGCACTTATTTGACAGAGAATATCTGGTCAATAGTAGATCGATGGGTTCTGAAACCACGTTGGTATTCGCCGATAATACCTTCTGCATATGGCTTTAGTTGATCTGCATAATTTCCGTCCTGAAATTTTGGAACAATGTTGGTGCGACAATAAATTTTCGTCATTGTGATTAAATTAATATTTTCTTAGGTTCTACCTTAAAGTTGTTTCTTAAGAAAACCAAAAATCCATTTTTTTCCCCACCTTGCTGTACTCGCTAACCATTCAGAGTTGACAAAAAAAACTCAGGGCAGGGATACATTTTATCTTCTTTGAAAGAAGTTTTATTTTCTCTTCATACTTCTTGTGTGTTCACTGTACCGGAAAAGGATTGGAAAATTACACCGGAAAAACTCCACGACTTCTAGTCTACATGCGTCCACTACATAGTACAATACAAATGCACTAGTTAAATTATATTTCCCTTAACACATAGTGTTCTTTATGGAGCCTCTAAGTTATTAAAAACGCTTTTAGCCAAGTTTTTTTTCACATAAACAGTAATGACCTGAAGTCTTAAACACGCAATGTTTAATGTTATGAAGGCAAAAAGGAAATGAATAAATTCAAAAGTTCTATTTGCCTTGTTCCGTCCTTAGGAAATTACGAAGCACAATTTACAGCGAATTATTCATTTCCTTCGGCTTTCCAGCGTAAAGAGTCTCCACGATTATAATCGGCCTTACAAATTACACACGTGTTAACAGATTAATTTTGTTTTCCAATCCATGAATAATTATTACATCACGGAATAGTGCATGCCTATTCATATGGTAATAATTGAGTTCAGTCTAGACTTGAGAAATAATGATAAATTGTTCGAGAAACAAATTCAATAAAAATAAATAATAAAATTGTTTTTTCAAAAGTTGAGATTTCAAAAGAAGCTTACAGGTGAAATTTTATACTTTCAGAAGGGAAAAACCCTAAAAACCCTGAAAACTGCCAAAACCCTGAAAACTCCTAAAAATCCTGAAAACTCGTAAGAACCCTGAAAACCCCAAAAACAGCTTATCCTAGAAAGTTGAGACTTGTAAATTGTATAGAGCTATGGTAGGTAGGTAGCTAGGTACGCGTGGCTACCCGTGAGAACCAATGACACACGCAGACCTAAAAGAAGGTCTGTTTTGTTACCACAGAATCATTAAGTCCGGTCCTACTCGCTAAACCATTTGAAGCTTACACCTCCGTGGCAGCAAAGTCACTAAGACTGTTCAAGAAGTAAACTCCTAGATGATAGAGCTATGATAATAGCTAAACATATTTACAAAAAAAAGTGTTAACATGCGTGGAGTGATACCTAAGTAGGAGGAGGGGTAGAAAGCTGAAATTGAGACATTCTAAAATTTATATTTCTTAAACGGTTCGTCCCACAAAGTTGAAACTGATTGTATGTAAGCATACCATAAAAAAATTTTATAAATACAAGTTTAAGTAAGGATTAGGGAGGATAGTGGGACATGGTTTTCATTCTTTCCGGAAGGCGGAGCCTATCTTCTCCGGAGTCGGAAAAAAAACGGACCATGTAGTCCGGCCCTTAGTCGTAGGTAACTGTCCTTTTGAGAGACATGGAGAAAGACTGGGAATACCCATGGCTGATCTGTGTAGCTGTGGTGATGAGAATGTTGAACCGACACTGGAGCATCTAGTGTGTGAATGTGAAAGTCTGGCACGTACCACATATCGGTACTTGGGAAAATTCTACTTGACCGATCTATCAGAACTTGCGATGATTCCTTTATGGAGAACTACTCTCTTCATAAGGAAGAGCAATATTTGCAATTAGTAGTCTAAAGCCCGGTTTGTCCGAGGGGACCACAATGGATCCGCAATGATCTCTCGTGACGGACTGTGGCACAGTGCTTCAGTCCACCCTTCTCTACCGAATCTAACCTAGTCGTGGGTAAAATTGGACCTATGTTTTCGCAAAATCCGCAATATAAGAATCTTTTTTTACTTCCACGGGTTTTTTTACACAATCACTTAAGTTAAGAATCTCCTAATATACTGGGGAAACTTTATTATTTTTCGGGTTAAAGTTCGAGAAGCGGTTATAGGGTGGGTGCGATAAAATGCTTACGCCACTGCCAAATTTAGCACATGGATGTCGTAATTTGGTGATACTCCGGGACGCGGTCAAAGTCGAAATGTAACATTGGCAATTTTAAAACAAGAAGGATTTCTGGAAAGTTAATATTAAATATCGAAAATATAAATTTTTACCGATTATACATATAAAAAGCCTCTGTAGACTTAAAACATATGTAACCACTTAACACTCCCTTGAATATCAATAAATTCTGATTTTAGTTTTAGGCGATTACACTAAAAGCTCATAGACGTAAGAACCAATTTGCTGCTTAATCATACCTAAGAAATATGACGAAATTTGCGAATATGTATACAACCCCATCACGTGAAATTGGTTTTTAGGCAATTACATGAAATGCCCGTAGAAGTAATAACCAATTTCATATTTCGTTAGACCTTAGGGATGGGGAAAATTGTGAAAATGTATGCAAGCCCCTTACTCCCCTTGGCGGCATATCCAAAAATTTGATATTAATTTTTAGGCGATTATACAGGAAGCCTTATACTATGTTCAGACTACGAGATTAACGCGTTTAAATCGAGTTAAAAGCGTTGAAAACACTTCCCGAACACGGAAAAACGAAAACACGTAGCTACAACGCGTTTAACCGAAAACATGTACTGCGACCCTCGCGGAAATCGAAGTAAACTTTAAAAGAAACTATTTATTGCTGCAGAAACTGAATTTTGTGCTTATGCAACGACTGCATTAGCTAATTAATTCGCTTTTCATTACTACTATACAAACACTTTTGTTTCAAATAATTTAGAAACCGTAAATTTGCTAATGAAACACAGCTGAATATCTGCTTGTCAAAACAAATTACGTCAGCTGTCATGTATCAAAATAAAACGAGTTGCCTAGTCTGAACACTACTTTTTTAACTCGTTCATTTTGCCTACTTAAACGCGTTTAAAACGCATAGTCTGTACAGGGTATTAGAAAGTAAAAATCAATTCGATATATTATCAGATTTAGGAAATATGTTGGAATTCGTAAACACGTATCCAATCCCATCACATCCCTTATACCCTGTACAGACTAAGCGTTTTAAACGCGTTTAAGTAGGCAAAATGAACGAGTTCAAAAAGTAGTGTTCACACTAGGCAATTCGTTTTATTTTGATACAAGACACCTTGACGTGATTTGTTTTGACAAGTAGATATTCAGCTGTGTTTCATTAGCAAATTTATAGTTTCTAAATTATTTGAAACACAAGTGATTGTATATAGCAGTAATGAAAAGTGAATTAATTAGCCAATGCAGTCGTTGCAAGCCGTTTGGAGGCGGCAATTTTTATTGATTTTATATTACTTTATTATTTTAATAATAAAGTATTTTTTAGTTTTTATTAGTTATTTAGTTATTAATTATTTTTATTCATGACAGAAATAACCAATTAACCTGTTCTAAATGAAATAGGCGCGACGAAACAACCTGCAACACGGTCCCTTAATATTTATACCATAATTAAATTTCATTTTGTTTTCATTTAAATAATACACCCTGTGGCCATTAAACTGATTCTGATTACGCTCTGGCACTTTTATATTTTGTATTTGCAGCTTCCACTAGCCATCGAAATTGTATTTTCTTATGATAAGGGGCGCATTATTTTTAGTAGCTCACAGGCGCCGAATATCTTATGACGGCCCTGAGGGAGATGCGAAATTTGTGAAAACGTATGCAACCTCTTTCCACTCACTCGGGGTTGAATATCCAAAAATTCTGAAATAAATTTTTAGATGATTATAAAGAAAGCCCGAGGAAGTAAAACCCAATTCGATGTCTTATCACATTTAAAAGATATGGCGAAATTCATGAAAACGTCATCAACCCTTTCATACCGTCTTAAGAGTTGAAAAGAAAAAAATTCTGAAAATATTTTTCAGAGTGATTATGTAAAAAGCCCGTTGATGTAAAAAATTATTCGATATTTAATCAGACCTGAGTGAAATGACCACATTCATGAAAATGCATAAACCTACAGAGATGTAGATTTCGAATTTGAAAAAATGAAAACTTTTTCTAGGCATTTATCTGAAGAACTCGTAGAAGAAAAATTGACTCAATATTTAAAAGACCTAAGAGATATGACTAAAATCGTGAAATTTAGACCTAGATTTAGATTTAGATTTCATCGGATCCTCTTCACTATTAAAACGCACTTTCTTGTATTGACTAATTTTACTTTAATTTTAAGAAAACTTACGCTAATAATCTCTGAACATTCGCACTGTTCGAGATGATAATGAAAAAAGGAACTGGGTTGTTGGTTGGATAAGGTACTTATACGACTTGTGTAAATCTATTTCTTTTGTTCTAATTCGGACCCTTTTTGGGTTACGGATCTAAGGTGATCCTTTACAATTTGAACTTCAAAAGAATTTTAACTACAATGGAATTTTAAATTCAATAGAATTTTGAATTCAATACAATTTTGGGTTTGATGCAATTTTGACTTTAATACAATTTTAAATTTAATGTGGCCTTTACAGTTTTTATTATTCAATGTGGCCTTTACAATGTAGACTATTCGAACGTGAATTTCGAAGTTGTCCTGTTCCCGATATCTGGGTAGTCAAAACTGAATTGGTTATTGTCAGGCGCTGTTGGTGTTTCCGGGCTAGTTTCTGTGGGCTTGTACGTAACTCATATATTCAAGCTCTTGCATTAGCTATTTTTTGCCCAACCTCTTAAATTTTTATTTGCAAAAATTACTTTCCTCGCTATATAATATGTGTTGGAAGTTTCAACTTTCTAGCATAAACTGTTATTGAGATAGAAAAAAAATGAGAGAAAATTTGATGGACCCTACCTCACGATGAGCTAAATGACGCTCAGGATTAGGTTGGGAGAATAGTAATTAATAGTTTTCGTTTTTAAGCAAAATCGATTTCATCTGACCTATTTGATAACAACAATAAGTTGCCCGATTAGAAACCAGGACATCGTTTCTCTAATCTTGTTAGCAACGACTTGTTAGTAGATATGCTCCACAAATCTATTCACATTATTCCAAATCTTACCATACAACTACGTAACTATGGATTGAATTTTGATGAATATTTAATGGACTTGTAACAATCGCGGTGGTTCATTTCTATCAATCACTATCAATCATCAAGCGTAAACAATTTCATTGACATAATGATGTGTACGTAGTTTCATTCGCATCGCAATTCCTTGATGAGTTGCTTACTGTTTTCGATTACAGAACAATTCAACATCGCAGTCTTCAAATAAATTAAATTGTTTCAAATTGCTCTCCTTTTTAAAAGTTCTTGCGTACATATTCGTGACTGTTGATGTTTAATGCAAAACTACATCAATCAAAACAAGGAGCTCTTATAATGTCGGCTTACTAGGAACATCCGCAGCATAGCAGGAACTCTAGGATTGAGTGAATGCAAGAACTTCCAAGTAATTAGAGATTTTCAATCAGTTCTGTAAATCTATCGATCGATGCATTAATTAAAGAAATAATGAAAGCTGTGAGTTTTGATGGGATAATTTATGCCAGTACTATGTGATGGTATTGTTTGGTTAGTAAATGCAATAGTCTATCCACCTATAGAATCAGGTCATGGACTTTTTCAGGAGGGTTCTTTCGGTTGGAAAATTACGTCGAGTAGTGGAACTCACTTCATCTTGACATTGAAGGTCCAGGTTTAAGTAAAAATTCAAAACCTGTATTGAAAGAAAAAATAACAATCGTACGACTTTAATTTAGAGACGCTTAATAAGGCTCTCAAACTTTGGAGTTGGTACAACTTGGAAAAAAAGGGCAGTGAAAAGGACAAAGTTCAACTGTGTCACCATATCCAAAACGAAATACATTACTTGGTCCTCGCAATAAATTAAAAGGTACAAGCAGGTGACATGAATAACAAAGTACTCTCTTAAATGCGTCTAAAAAATCAATAGTAGCATTCAAACTAAAACTTCCGCATCGGTTGGTCATTCTCGAAGAGCCTTCGAGAAAACACAAGCAACCACTCTATACCTCATTTGAAGATTGGACATAGAAAAATTCCGGATAGGCGCTATATGGAGATCTCACAGAAATAATATTAATTCGATATCTCGGCAGATCTAAGAGATATGACGGAATTCGTGAAAAAGTAGACACTTCCTCCCGTTGAACTTTTTTTACCCACCTCCGTACGTCAATTCAAATTTGAAATGATAGAGAATTATAAGTTGAATCCAGCCCGAAAAGTTTGTAAAGCATTGAACCGAGCCTCGAACGTCTGTCCATCTGTCCGTTTGCAAAATAACTCAAAAACGCATTGACCTAGGAAGTTGAAATTTTGTCACAACCTGTAAAGTAGGCAAAGTAAGGGTAAGTTTATTAATGGGCGATATTATTTATTTTTTTTCGAAATTTTTTTTTTCACTCATCTTAAAGTTTGCAGTCTTAAGAATATTGTGTGTAAATTTCATATTGAAATTCCAAGAATTGAGAAAGTTATGGGCAGTTAACCGGAATGGGACCTTCATGAATTCTCTATATAGAGCGGCATTCAAACGCGATTATCGCGAAACATACTTTTCAAAGACGGTCCCCAAAATCTTCGGAAAACGGCTTGACCGATTGCTTTCAAAATTTCACATAATATTTTTGGATAGGTTTTCTACTTCGCTACGTAGGATTTTTTTTTTAACTTATTTACTTTTTTTTTATCAAGCCAGAAAGGTCGATAATTGAGGTTTAAAACTGAAAATCAAGTTCAATCGGTCGCCATTTTGTGAAAAATTTTTTTTTTCAAAAACCCCTACGTAGCGAAGAGCATCATACTTTACATTTTCAGAATCTATTTGAAATTTTTGTTTTGAATCAACCGCCTGCATGTAATCTTGGGAACCGCAGAGCGTGCGAGCGACGGACTTTCTTTACGCCGACCCTGACAGCAGCGCCCCGGATTGATATATATTTAAAAAAAAAATTATGAGCGTACCTGAACATATATACTTTCGAATAAAACCAACCTGGATAAAATCGAGCAAATAGTTTTTGAGATAATAATTTCTAAAATTCACCTAATTTTTCTGCTTTCTACTCGGATGTACCCCCTTAAGCTACGACTTTTAAATTTTGTATGTGTTGATTTTATAAAGGTTAAAGGTACGAATCCTATAAGTTCTACGTGTTGCTGCCATTCAAAAATCCTGTAAAAATGTCTTAACTTAATTGACCCAACTCACTATAACTCAAGAAATCGAAGTCGAAATTTTGTACGAATTAGTTTTAAGTGAAAACAAAGTGCGACTTTATTAGTCATCGAAATCCCTTTACTCCTTCTGGTAGCTAACATGCAAAAAGTCCTTAAAAGATGTATTCAAGAATATTGGTCGATAGCTACAGAACGCTTTAAACTACAAATTAGAAATTTTTCCGAATTTGATATTTCAATGGTTGCATTTAGAGGAATTGGTATGAAGAAAATCGTTTGAGTCCTTTGTGTAGCTGCCATACATGATTCTTGGAAAATATGTGCATTTAAATTTCGAAACCCACTATAACTCTAGACATCGTTGAGTTTGAAAGTCTAAATTTTCGATGTTCGAGGAATTAATTTTGTGCTAAAAGTAGGATCAGTTTAGCTATTGAGCGAAATTCCTTCACTCCTTGGAGTAGCTCCCATGCAAAAGTCATTAAAACACGTGTCCACGAGTGTTGATCGATAACTTTTGATCACTTCAAGCTAGGAATTTGAAATTTTGAACATATTAATTTTTAAATGGTTCCAGTTACAGTAATAAATTTACTGGAAATCGGGTGAGTCCTTCCCGCTGTCCCATGTAAAAGTCATTAAAAAAACTTCACTTTAGGTGATTTACCTTACTATTCTCGAAAATTGCAATGGATTGAAAGTTAAAATTACACGACCATAGAGCCACTATAGCGACATCCTACAAAAATAAAATTTTTGATAGCGGTAACAAGGTACGGCGTTGTGGGGTAGTTTCCTATATCTCAGAAACGGCTTTTGCTTAAAGCTTGGAACTTAGAACGTATATATGTAGATGTAGGGGAAGAGCACCAAATATTGGATACGTTGGCAATACTGGATACCGTGTTTAAATGGGATCTTAATGCCGCCATCTAAATTTAGTGGCGGAAACTGAAATATCAAAAGAAGTTAGTCACTTATGTAATGCCATCCAGCTATTCTATATTTACTGACAGTTGTTTCTAAAAAATCGCAAAGCGTTCTTGTACGCAACAAGTTTTACATTATTATTTCAATAATACAGTACTGTAATCGATAAGTAAAAAAAAAAAAATTTGCTACCCTGAAAATTGTTTTTCACGTTTCATGACTAGTAGACACGAAAAAAGCAAAACAAATTTTCAGTCCGTCTGTCCGCCGTACGCCGTCCGCCGTACGCAAAACCGTTTGAAGGCTCGTAGCTCCCAAACCCTTTGAAGTATTTAATGAAATTTTTTTTTATGAATAGATTGAGTAGGCCCCTTGAAGTGACCAAATTCTGAGGGGTGGGGGTGTGAGGGGGGAGGAGGGGGAAGTGTTTTAGTCAGAAAATTTTGGTTTTTAGATCTCAGCAACCGCTTATGCTAGGAAGCTGAAATTTGGAATTTATATAGAGCTTTGATAGTGGGCCCATTTGCACAAAAATTGTCAATATGCGTGAAGGGGTGTGGGCGTTGGGGGGAATATAAATGCGTACGAAACGCAAAAAAGCCGAGATCAACTCATTTTAAAATCTATATCTCCTAAACGGTTAACGTCACAAAATTGAAACCTAGTGAATATCTGTAGGTATACTAGGAGAATAGATCGGAAAGAAATTTTTGAGTGGGAGCAGTGGCGTACGGTGGTGGTTAGTAAAAAACTTTAGATTACGATATCTCACGAACCAATTGCACTAGACAAATAAAATTTGGTTTTTGTATAAAGGTTGACAAATGAAGTTTGACGAAAGTAAAATTTTTTAAGGGGGCGGTGGATTATGAAAGTGGAGTGGATACGAATTTTTCTAAAAAATCACGTCTCATATCTCAAGAACACTGTAAGGTAGGTGCTTAAAATTTTTACCAGAAGTAGGCCTAATAGACACCTAGCAGGGGGTGAGGGAGTATGTAGAAGATTTTTATATCTCGAAAACCTATAATGATATAAAGCTGAAACATGGTATTTAAATAGAACTATAGTAGTAGCATGTTGGAAAAATATAATTTTTTATAGGGGTAGTATGGTACGGGGGTGGGGGATGTTTTTCCTATCTATAGAACGGCTTACGCTACAAAGTTGAAATTTGGTATGTATATGTAAATCAACTAGAAAAGTAATTTAAATAAAAAAAATTTCAAAGATGCATTGGCGTTTGTAAGGGGTGGCGAAAAAATGTATCACTGAAAATGGAAGGCATATATTTTCACGATTTTCGTCATATCTATTAGGTCTTCCCAAATATTGAATTCATTTTTATTTTTATTCTGCGGCTTCTTCATATAAGTACCTAGAAAGCGTTTTCAGGATTTTTTTAAATTCGACAAATAAGGGGGTGTAAAGGGGTTGTATACTTTTTCACGAATTCTGCCATGTCCCCCAGGTCTGATCAAATATCGAATATATTTTCACTTTCAAGGGCCTGCGTAATAATCGCCTAAAACTCCTTTTTAAATTTTTTTCCTTTTTCAGCCCCTAAGAGGGTATAAAAGGGTAGAACAAGTTTTCACGAACTCCTTCATATCCTTTAGAAGTGATAAGTAATTGAATTGGTTTTTATTTTCTCGTGCTGTCTTTATATTTATCTATTAACTCCTTTCACGATTTTTGGATATTCAACCCCCAGGAGGTTGCATATGTTTTCACAGATTCTTACATATTGCTTAGATCTGATGATATATTGAATTCATTTTTACTTCCTATGGTTTCCTACATAATCGTCAAAAAGTCAATTTCAGTATTTTTAAAAATTCAATTCTAAGGGGTGGGTGTAAGGGTGCTGTATGCTTTTCAAAGCTCCGACATATTTCTTAGGTTTAATGAGATATTAGATCGCTTTTCATGTCCACTGACTTTTTATATAATCGCCTACAAACCCATTTCTCAATTTTTCGATATTGAACCCCCAAGGGTTTGCATATGTTTTCACAAATTCTGTCATCCCTTAGTTCTGATGAGATATAAAATTGGCTATTACGGCATTTGATGTAATGACCTAAAAACCAATTTCAAGATTATTCGAATTTCAAGAACCAAGGGGTGTGAAGGATTTGCTTACGTTTTCACAAATTTTTCAAAATCTCTCGAGTCTCATGAGATATCAAGTTGCTTCTTATGAAATCGTCTAAAAACCTGTTTCACAATTTTTTCGAAATTCAAACCCCAAGTAGGGTTTATATACGTTTCAACAATTCGTCATATCTCTTAAGTCTGATAAGGTAACAAATTCGTTTTTACTTGTATGGGCTTTTAGTGTACATAATATACCGAATTCGAATAATCCACACGGGCTTTTTCAATGTTTAATCGGCTAAAAATCTCTATTTTAAATATTTTTATGTTAAGGACAAAATTAATTTTCCACGAAATCTAATAATCTCGAAACAACTGATGACATACTCCGACTTTGACCGCTCTCGAACTTTGACCCGAAAAATAATAAAGTTTCACCCATTGGCAGATTTTACTTTATTATTTCAATAATACAGTATTGTTATCGATTTTTAAAAAAAAAAATTTGCTACCCTCAAAATTTTTTTTTCACGTTTCATGACAAGTAGACACGAAAAAAGCAAAAAAAAATTTCAGTCCGTCTGTCCGCCGTACGTCTACCGGTGTACGCAAAATTGTTTGAAGGCTCGTAGCACCCAAACCCCACAAGTTATTTAATTGAATTTTTTTCGTGGGTAGAGTGGGTAGGCCCCCTGAAGTGACCAAATTTGCGTGGTTGGGGGAGTGGGGGTGTGAGGGGGGAGGAGGGGGAAGTGTTTTAGACGGAAAATTTTGGTTTCTAGATCTCAGCAATCGCTGATGCTAGGAAGCTGAAATTTGGAATTTATATAGAGCTTCGGTAGTAGACCCATTTGCAAAAAAATTGCCGATATAGGTGAAGGGGTTTGGGAGTGGGGGGAAAAATAATGCGTCCGAAACGCAAAAAAGGTGAGATCGACACATTCTAAAATCCATATCTCCTAAACGGTTAATGTCACAAAATTGAAACTTAATGAATATCTGTAGGTATACTAGGAGAATAGATCGAAAAATTTGAGTGGGAGCAGTGGCGTACGGGGGTGGGGGTGAAAAACTTTAGATTACGATATCTCATGAACCAATTCCACTAGACAAATAAAATTTGGTTTGTGTATAAAGGTTAACAAATGAAGTTTGCTGAAATTCAAATTTTTCAAGGGGGAGGTGGAGCATGAAAGTGGAGGGGATAAGAATTTTTCAAAAAAATCACGACTCATATCTCAAGAACAGTGCAAGATAGATACTTAAAATTTTTACCAAAAGTAGGCCTAATAGACCCCTAGCAGAAAACAAAATTTGGGACGTGTGGGTGTAGAGGGTGAGGGTGGGGGAGGGTGAAAAGGAAAAAGTTCTGATTTTAATATCTCGACAACCTATAATGATATAAAGCTGAAACTTGGTATTTGAATAGAGCTATATTAGTAGCATTTTGGAAAAATATAATTTTTTATAGGGGTAGTATGGTACAGAGGTGGGGGGTGTTTTTCCTATCTATAGAACGGCTTATGCTACAAAGTTGAAACTCCGTACGTTTATGTAAATAGACTAGAAAACCAATTTAAATAAAAAAAAGTTTCAAATTTCCATTGGCATTCAGAGGGGGGGGGGGCAAAATAAATGATCAGTGAAAATGGAAGGCATATATTTTCACGGTTTTCGTCATATCTATTAGGTCTTTCCAAATATTGTATTCATTTTTATTCTACGGTTTCTTCGTATAAATACCTAGAAAGAGTTTTTAGGATTTTTTAAAATTCGACCCGTAAGGGGGTGCGAAGGGGGTTGTAAACTTTTTCACGAATTCTACTATATCCCCACGTCTTATCAGATATCGAATATCTTTTCACATTCATGGGCTTGCGTAATAATCGCCTAAACTTGTTTTTAAGTTTTTTTCCTTTTTCAGCCCCTAAGAGGGTATAAACGGGTTGAACACGTTTTCACGAGTTCCGTAATTTCTTTTAGAAGTGATAAGAAATTGGTTCCTACTTTCTCGTGCTGTCTTCATATTTATTTATTAACTCCTTTAGGATTTTTGGATATTCAACCCCCAAGTGGGTGTAAGGAGGTTGCATATCTGATGATATATCGAATTCATTTTTACTTCCTAAGGTTTCCTATATAAAAAAGCCAAAAAGTCAATTTCAGTATTTTAGATAATGGGTGGTAGGGGGTTTGTATGCTTTTCAAAGCTTCGACATATTTCTTAGGTTCGATGAGTTATTAGATCGCTTTTCACTTCCACAGACTTTTTATATATAACCGCCTACAAACCCATTTCTCAATTTTTGGATATTCAACCCCCAAAGGTTTGCATATGTTTTCACAATTTTTGTCATTCCTTAGTTCTGATGAGATATAAAATTGATTATTACGGCCAACCAATTCACGATTTTTCGAATTTCCAGAACCAAATGGTTGTTTGCTTACGTTTTCACAAATTTTTCAAAATCCGTCTTGTCTTATGAGATATCAAGTTGGTTTTTATGAAATCGTCTAAAAACGTGTTTCACAATTTTTTCGAAATTCAAACCCCAAGTGGAAGTAATGGGTTTGTATACGTTTGAACAATTCGTCATATCTCTTAATTCTGATAAGGCATCAAATTCGTTTTTCCTTCTATGGGCTTTTAGTGTACATAATATACTGATATTCGAATAGTCTACACGGACTTTTTCAATGTTTAATCGGTTAAAAATCTCTATTTTAAATATTTTTATGTTAAGAACAAAAATAATTTTCCAAGAAATCTAATAATCTCGAAGCAACTCATGATACACTCCGACTTTGACCGCTCCCGAACTTTGACCCGAAAAATAATAAAGTTTCGCCCAGACCATTGGCAGATTTTTTTATTTGTTGTTATTTAGTAGTCTTAAAAGATTAAAGAACAAACTTCATTTATTATAAAATAAATAAATTAAAATCATTAAAACACGTGATCTCTAATATAGATCAATAGCTTTATAAAGCTTGGAGCTAGATACGAGTATTTATAACAGACATACAAAAGTCATTGCAAAATGTGAGCATACACCACAATAACTCAAGAAATCGTTGAAAAAATTCATACTTCTTGCAATATAAATCGAAGTTCAGTATTTCATCTAAAGTATTTTGTCTTGATACCTATCGTGACGGTGATATGTTTTTCTTTAAATCTTTATATCTCCATATCGACCAACATACCGATGTTTTTTCGGGGTCTGTCTATCACAACTCCCAAAACATAATTTATTATTAGACTAATAAAGTAGAACGGATCTCATTCTTCATTCTTGTGGTTCGTCAGTAAAAGAACCTTTCACAAGTCGCCAATTCAAAATGATGTAAACAACAAACCTAGCCACAAGATAAATTGATTTTTTTTTCGCAATTTACGTGTACATTCGCAACAACAAATTGAAAAATACATTTTTATTACAGAGTGTCTATTGGGTATGTGAATACACCCAGGTCTATTTCGGGCGTCGAATTAACCAGAAAATTTTGTCATTAAATTAAATTGCGCAAAAATTACCTAGCAAAAAACCATTTTTTGTTAAGAAATTGTTGTTGAATGAATGGGTGTGAATATTCAGGGTCCTGTTTTAAATATGTTTGCTGCATTCCACAAACGGAAGACGGAAGAGTCGACGACACTTGAGCTTAAATGAGCCAATACTCGATTTGTTGTTTATGATGTACTCCATGCAAACACCTCTAATAGGTTCCATAGTGGGTGGTATCAGTTCAATATCCTAGATAACCGCAATATTTGTTAAGTTTTTAATAGCAACAAACTATACGTTGGACCTTGTATTGGATACCATCTGCTGGTGTACTGGCAAGCGTTGCTAGATGGACGTACAATACAAATTTGCTTGTTGCTGAAGTGGGATTTTTTTTTGGATACGATGTATTTTTGTTTTTGTTTACCAAAGACTAATACACTCATTTCAGCTTTATTGGCACACCCACGTTTTCGGATGTGGTTTTTATTCGATACTTTCTGAAAACAAATTGGATTTTCACAGTAGATTCCATTTCTTTATTACACATCATCACATCACAGATGAATAAGTTTACTTCGAAAAGAAAACTGAGCAGGGGATTGATTAGAAACACGATTTATAGGTGCGTTTGACGAACGTCGATGTTGATGGTGATAGCAGATCCCTGCACTGAGTAATAAGGTCTTCACATGAAGCTTTCCTTTTAATGATATCATTACGTTACTCATTACTCTCCATAGGGGATAATCGATTCGGGATTATAGTTAACTAGAGTGGTTTGAAATTGCAGAATAATAAAAATAATGATTGAAATCTATGGAGAGAGCGTGCTGGGCTATCAGCAGATGTTGTGGCTTATGGAACTTATGATGACACGTTCCTCAACCTTTCCCTACTATTCAACACAATTTTGCCCAAAAATCCCATTATAAATTCTACTTTCAAGCCACCTTCATCGCGGTTGAGCAATAGACTGACAATCAATCCCCGGAAAGACAACATGTTGTGAAGCTTCGAGAGAACACTGAGAATGAACGTACCATAATGACGCAAATTCGATTGAAAAATTGGGAATGGCACGCCAGAAAAAAAAATGTATTGGTCAAATTCTGTCCTTTATTGGGGCCAAAAATAAGCTTTGTTTAGTAACAAGCAAACATTTTTTTTATAATTAATTACTAACTGTAGGTACTCGTGGGCAGACGTGAATATCAAAATCGAAATTGGACAAAAACACTTTCTACAAATTACTTTTTGCAGAACAAATAATCACAAAGTTTCAATTTTGAGACTTGAACGGCTCAGGAGATTTTCAGTTTTGCTCAGTTTTGATTCCAGCATTCGAGCGTTTCGAACGCAAACCAAAATTTTTCGTTTAAAACCCTCTTCCCTCGTATACATCGATATTCCAAAATGTGAACACTTAAAGAAGTCCACCCAGTCTACACGCCAAAAAATTTTGAACTTATTACATCATTGGGCTAATGAGCTACGAGCCTTCAGACGCAATATATACGGCGAACAGACAGACATTTTTGCTTCTTTGGGATCTACTAACGCTAAAACGTGAAAAAAAAACGTTCAGTACAGTAATTTTGTGTCAAATTTTAGGTCGATCGCTATACCTACTTTATTATGAAAAAAATCTGCCAACAGTCTGGGCGCAACGGTATAAGTATGAAAATGCCGTTTCAAACAGCCTCCAGTTTATAGACTAGGGATAGATTTTTTTCTCTCTTTATTTATGTATTTTTTCAACTTGAGTAAAAACATGCGCATCAAAAATTCTGAAACCGATTTTCGGGAAGGAAGCCTGCTAAAGTTTCTCTATCTTATCAGACCTAAGAGATATTTGGGAATTCGTTCAAACATTCACAATGAATTTTGTCACAAAACGCTAAAATTAATTTTAGGCCAAAAGCCAATAAAAGTAAAAGCGAAGTCGATATCCCATAAAACTTGAAAGATTTGTCAGAAATAGTGATATCTTACAAAACCACTTTATACCCTCCCTAGTCGGTTGAATATCTAAAAATTATTGTAATAGTTTTTAAGCAGTGTACACAACTGCCCTTAGAAGTAAAAGCGAGTTCGATATTCCATTAGACCTAAGAAATATGTCGGAATTCGTCAAAACGTACATAACTGCTTCACATCTTAGGGGTAGAATATCGCAAAATCAGGAATATATACCTCGACAGACCTAGGAGGTATGACGAAATTCGTGAAAATGTTTACAACCCCAGACACCCACTCACATATAATATGTTTACCCTACATCCGAAATTTTTTTTTTGCCTAAATTATTTTTATAATACAGCTACATATATACATACCAAGTTCCAACTTTCTGAGATGCAAGTTCCAACTTTCTGAGATGTCAAATTTTAGCTTTCTATCCACAGCTATTCTGGAGAAATGAAAGAGATTTTTGGCTTTTACCTTAAACGCCATTGATTTTGTACGGTTGGCAGTGCTGTAAGGAATTCTGTCGCACAACGACTTTAACGACGGAAAAATAATAAAGTTGCGCCCAGACTGTTTACAAATATCTATTTTATACCTAACCAATCGTGAAATTTTGTCATGTTGGTAGAAATTTAAGATCTAAAACTTTTGCTTCAATACCTTCCCGCAAAATATTGATCCCCAATAGAGGACTGTCCAATCCGCTCCACTATGACAATTTTAAATTGAGCTTTGCTCTTGAGCTTTGACGAGCCAACCACTTTTCCGTACGTCGTATACGGTGGACGGACGGACAATTTTTTTTTAAATGAGACAATACAAAATTATTGAGAGTAGAATTTTTACTTTATTGGGGGAGAGTGGGGCAAAGTGGGCTAGCAAGACAATGTGGGCCCCTTTAAAATTTCTAGTTTGCAACAGCGCCATCTCTTAGCAAAATAAATTATACGATAAAGCTTCATAAATTGACCACAATGCACTATAAACGAAATCCACTTTAATTACAGTTCTATGAATTTTTCTCATATTACGATTTTGGCACCGTCTGATGTAAATATCAGTGTTTAATAATGTCATTAAAAAAATTGTTAGTGAGTGAGAATTGTTTGGAACAGTATCCTTGAGATCGGCGTACGGATTGTGAAACTTGAAAAGTAAGCTTTGATGATTATTTAAAAAATATATAAATTTTAGCAGATGCTTGCTATTTAATGTTCATTCGGGGCAAAGTGAGCCCCGGGCTCATTTTACCCCATACCAACACAATTTTATTTGATAATTAAAAATAATAATTTTAGCATGGCTAAAACATACAACAAAAAATTAATGCAACAATCGTGGACTGAAGATGCGATAAAAAATGCAATAGCTTCTGTTGCTGAAAAAATTGACCTAAAGAAAGCCAGTAAATATTTTAGTGTTCTTATAGCTACTCTTTAAAGCAGAGTACGCTCGCAATACACTTAATTTCGCTTGAATTTATTAAAATCATATTATTTGTCTTTTGATCCATTGCTCCAGTTTTGGGTAAAATTATACTATACCCCTTGGAAGGGCTGACTTTACCCCAAAGAGGGCAAAGAGGGCACTTTGAAGTATGCATAGAAAGGAGTAGATATCTTTTTTATCAACAGCAATAATTTAATTTCACGTATATGTATAAGACTAAGCTAACAATTTTGCGAGAAAAGAATTTTATAACTATTTCCCATTTTACAGAATCCCGGTACAAACCATAGGGGGCTCACTTTGCCCCACTTTCCCCTACTTTTTAATAATATTGTGATCGTCGTGAAATTTTGAACAAAATGCACAATTTAGGACTAGTGTAAGATTCAGAAAAGAAAAAAAAAATGTCCGTCTGTCCGCCGTACGCGTACTGTCCGCCGTACGCAAAAGCGTTTGAAGACGCGTAGCCCACAAATCCGTAGAGCTATTAAGTTGAAAATTTGTTTGGTCTATTATAATTTGAGTGAATAGTTTGGTGATTTTTGGGATGGGGGTGTGAGGGAAAATGGAGCGTTTTAGACGGAAAGTTTTGGTTCTAGATCTCAGGAATGCTAGGAGGCTGAAACTTTAATTTATTTAGAAGTATATTATTGGACCCATTTGAAAAAAATGGTCGATATTGGTTGAAAGGTGTGGGAGTGGGGGAAAAACAATGCGTCCGAAAAGCTTAGAAGCTAGGATTGACACATTCTAAAATCTGTATATTCTGAACGATTGATAGTTGAAAATTAAAAATATTTGAGAGAGCGGGTGTAGGGGGTGATGGTGGAGGAGTAAGAAGCAAAAAAAATGTTGGTTTTTATTTCTCAACTAGCCGCGTACCGCGGCTACGCTCGCTTCGCTCACGTTGTTCCATCGCTCCTGTTACTCCCGTTGATCCCGTTGCTCCCGTTGCTGCCGTTGATCCATTTTTCCTGTTTCTCCCGATACTCCTGTTACTATCGTTGCTCCCGTTACTTTGGTTGCTCCCATTTCTCCCGTTGCTCCCGTTACTCCATCCACCATCCTCCATCCACCATCCTCCATCCATCATCCCCTATCCACCATCCCCCATCAGCCATCCCCCATTTCTCCCGTCGCGCCGTTGCTCTCGTTACTCTATCCTCTATTCAACATGCTCCATCTCCCATCCACCATCCTCCATCCTCTACCCACCATCCTCCATCCACCATCCTCCATCCTCCATCCACATTCCTCCATCCTCTATCCACCATCCTCTATCCACCGTCCTCCATCCACCATCCTCCATCCACCATCCTCCATCTTCCATTCGCTATCCACCATCCCCCATCCACCATCGTCCGTCCTCTATCCACCATCCTCCATCCACCATCCACCATCCTCCATCTTCCATCCTCTATCCACCATCCTTCACTATTTAACATCCATCGTCCAACTTTACCATTTAGTAATAGGAACGCATAGCTAATACACCGAAATCGAACGAACTGCCGCTAAACTATATGAAATACACTCAAATGTTGAAATAACTCACGTACCACCAACTGTTAAATAATTTTGTTAACGCAGAAACCATCGAGGGCGTACCCTTAACAAATCACCAAAGTTTCATCGCAATTGGATGAGTGGTTTAGGAGCCTATACAGGACAAACAGACAAACAGACAAACAGACAGACAAACATTCATTTTTATATATAGAGATAACCGCCAAGAATAGAAAGCTAAAAATTGACGAGTATATAGAACCAAAGAGGCATCCTGGGAAAAAATTTTTGGGTTTTTTATACCTCAGAAATGGCTTATGCTAGAAAGTTAAAACTTAGAACGTATATGTAGATGTACTACTGGAGTAATTAAATAAAAAAAACTTCAAATTGTCATTGGTATACAGAGGTGAAGGTACAAAAAGGTCCGTGAAACGGTTTTTTTCGACATTTTCTCGAATTTTTTAAAATCTTTTAGACATGTCGAGTTATGAAATTAATTTTACTTCTGCGGGCTCTTTATATAAGCCCCCAGAAAAGTTTTTACAAATTCTTTGATATAAGTACAACCCCTAAGAGGCAGGGCCGTCCTAAGATATCCGGCGCCCGTGGGCTACTAAAAATAATGCGCCCCTCGTCATAAGAAAATACAATTTTGATGGCTAGTGGAAGCGGCAAATACAAAATATAAAAGTTTCAGAACTAGACAATTTTATACCTTCGGATTTGTAAAGGTTTTATGATTCTGTATTTCGTTTCGACTGTACAAATTTTTCTAAAGAAGCCTATATCGAATAATGCTTTCAATTGTAGTATCAACTTTTCGAAGTGATATATTCTATATCTCTGATTTCTAATATTTCGCTCCAAAATACTACCATAATAGCAGTTTCCAGTGAGTTGAACTCATTTAACAACCCCTCAGCTTCAACTTTTGTTGCAGGCTTTTGAAAATTATCTTCTAAAATTTTATTCAAAGCATCTTTAAAATTTTCATAACCACTGCCTTCACTGAATCAGCTCTTGCTGACCAACGAGTGTCGCTTAATTTTTTGTGCACTGTTTTGGTTTTTTGCTGCTAGCGTATCTTTCAAAATTTTCCATCTTGATGTTGACGCGGCAAAGAAATTGTATAGATTTTGTAGAAAAAAAATAATTTAGTTGCTTGTACGCAGCATTCCACCGCCGACTCTCCAATTAAATTTAAAGAATGTGCTGCACAGGGTACGTAAATGGAAAGATTGTTTTTAGATTTAATGCGCGCTTGGAGGCCGCTGTATATACCTGATATATTAGAAGCATTATCATAAGATTGTGCTCTACAATCTTCCAAATTAATATCTAAATCAGATAATAGCTAGTATTTTCTAAAATTTTTAAAACATAACATTAATAAAAATAGCCGCCCCAAAAGGCTTGCGCCCCAGGGCTATAGCCCATTTAGCCCTGTGGTTCGGGTGGCCCTGCTAAGAGGGTGTAAGGTGGTTGAGTACATTTTCACGAATTCCGATATATTTCTTAGGTCTAATGAGATATCGAATGCACTTTCGCTTCTAAAGGGTTTAAATACAATCGGGGAAAAAACCGATATAAGCACTTTTTGATGGGGGTTTAAGGTATTTTTCCAGCTTTAATGAATTTCGAAATTCTTTTAGGTTTAATAAGATCGAATTCGCTTTTACTTCTATTGAATCTTCTATAAAAAAAACCTAAATAAATTTTAAAAAATTTCTTCTAAACAGTCTGGGCGCAACTTCATTATTTTTTGGATAAAAGTTACTATACGTTACTATACGACTGACAACCTAAAGAATAATCAGGACGACATTTGGAACGGTTTTTTTTTAAATTTTAGGTCGATCACAATGAACCTTCATAAGTCATTGATATACTTATGTATGTATAATCAAGAGTGCCAATAGTGGTGAGGATAGCAGTATCTCTCCAGTGAAGGTACTAGTATCGAGTTTTGACGATGTAGCCTTGATAGCAATAGGCTAGTCAGGTGCCTTTATGTAGTGCCGCCTCACCACCTTAATTCAAACCGTATCTGAAAATTAGTCAGCATATATCGTAGCGAACTTACCAAGGAACGAAATGTCAGAGCTATCAAGTAATAAACTCCGCCGATGTGTTTTACAATCTCGTTAATGAGACCTTGATAACGACCGGGACCATTATCATATCATCGTGTCTACAGTAATAAATCATCGCATTACACGAGCATGAACACGAATTAAATCTAGATAAAATATCCAGGTGACTACGGTACATAATTGAATGACAGGCAGTTTCTCAAACGAGCCATAATCGACTTTTAATATGCGCAAAAATGGCCGTAACCTTTTATTAACGCACTTCCGTCATAAACTGTAGCACGCTTTCCACCATCCCGGATATTTCAATCTCAACTAGCACTTTAGCACTCTGCTCAGATTGTCCTGGAACGTGCGGAACGTGGACCTTCAAAGGTTCTACGAAGGTATAAATTATATGCCGATGTCCTTTTTTCTTTTGCGAAAGCAAGAAGCGAACCGTCAACACCTTAATAAATATTCAGAATAGGTATACACGTATGGTATGTGACGTATCATTATCCCCCACAAGAAAGTCCTTGGATAATAAAGTATGTATATACGCTTGTCATTCGCCATTCTAGTTCTAGTTCATTCTACTAACTATGCACATACAGCAAGAGGTCATAGATTTAAATCCTTTTCAGAAGAGCGTAGGTGAAAGTGAAGGTTGCATAATATCGGGGTGACAGTGAAGTTAGCGCATCAGGGGAACTAGAAGGAGCTGAACTTAATGGACATGTAAGAACCGTCAAAGACGGACATTCTACAAGATTGGTAAAAGTTATTTGCATTGGTTTTTATTATACCACAGGGGATCCTTAAGGGACACTAAACAAGTGAGGTAGACACGACAAATTAACGTTATAAGCGATAGAAACTACGTCAGAAACACGCCGTTTACAGCTTGTAAAATGTACGTAATTGCGTTTAATTTTGTAGAGTATGCAGGATTGGTATGTAGGGCACATAATGAATTTACGAGATACTAAAGAAAAGGAACTGGGTCTTGTCTGACAGGATCAGACAAAAGGTAGAAGGAAACTAGCAGCGGGAACTCTAATGATAATGATTATTAATTAAGGACACAAGTCAAGAGGATTAGAGCTTATGGAAGGAGCGCTCATGGTCAGACCCGGCGACAGAAATTTCTCATGAGTGGTGATTATTTAATACAATTGTGTACAAGAAATAGAAATCTAGACCTTACTATCGCAAATCATACTCAGGACTCACGTTCTACAAAACATGATTCTTCAGGATTTTCATATTATCGAACTATTGAAAGTAGGCTTCTAGAGTGGGACAAGTAGATATGCTTATAGGCTACCCAGTAAGCACTTAACCAGTTAATTCCCTGGTACCTCAAACGTATTATTTACGGTAAATCTTCAGTCAAAACATATACTCCTCGGAACAAAATCGACTTGTATACCTCGTACCAATTTAAATGCGTATTACTTTCTATCTCTTTCTCGCAATTTTGCCGTTTTCTTCGCTCCTCGTTGATGAGACCCGATGTTTGAGAACATTTATATAAACCAGTGAGTGTACGTGAACATTGACTTCGAAATTACCCAGATTACTAGCAGTGAGTGATACCTGATAATTGACTGGTAAATACTTGATAATTGACTGGTAAATTAACCACTCGGTATACCTCTAGAGAAATCGTAATACAAGTTTTTTTGGACGGCAGATGGCGGGTCCGAGCTTGTGGTTAAAACAGTTTTAAGGACCTACTATACGCGGTTACTCGTTGACCGAATATGGTATACCTAAATGGAATAATAAATTTTGTAACTAGCGTTATTTTTCGTATTGATTGAACTGAGTGATCATTGATCACGGTCAGAATAATGCAAATTTGAAGGCTGCAATTTGACACACTACGCATATTAAAACTTTGTAAGAAAATGAAAGGGTTATTAAGGTGTTGGGCATAATTAACAGGACCCTCTATTTGGGATACAGTTTCAACACGAAAAATTTGAGCTATGTACCAAGGCTACATCCATGTAGGGAACTTTAACATTCGAGCTTAAGGGGGTACATCCGAGTAGAAAGCAGAAAAAATAGGTGAATTTTAGAAATTATTATCTCAAAAACTATTTACTCGATTTTATCCAGGTTGGTTTTATTCGAAAGTATATATGTTGAGGTACGCTCATAATTTTTTTTTATAAATATATATCAATCCGGGGCGCTGCTGTCAGGGTCGGCGTAAAGAAAGTCCGTCGCTCGCACGCTCTGCTGTTCCCAAGATTACATGCAGGCGGTTGATTCAAAACAAAAATTTCAAAAAGATTCTGAAAATGTAAAGTATGATGCTCTTCGCTACGTAGGGGTTTTTGAAAAAAAAAATTTTTCACAAAATGGCGACCGATTGAACTTGATTTTCAGTTTTAAACCTCAATTATCGACCTTTCTGGCTTGATAAAAAAAAAGTAAATAAGTTAAAAAAAAAATCCTACGTAGCGAAGTAGAAAACCTATCCAAAAATATTATGTGAAATTTTGGAAGCAATCGGTCAAGCCGTTTTCCAAAGATTTTGGGGACCGTCTTTGAAAAGTATGTTTCGAGATAATCGCGTTTGAATGCCGCTCTATA